>CM077158.1:21934769-22271016 GCA_039583875.1 Platanthera guangdongensis | reverse complement strand
GTCTCTGGTCGGAATTGCGTAGTCTCTAGCCCAACACAAATATCCTTTTGATCTTTCATGATTTTGATAAAATGAAAAGGGTTCTTTGAATATTGACACAACATCAAAGGAGGTGACTCGAGAAGCAGTAGTGGGAAGCAGTGATGGAATAATCAACTGTTTTACAGAGTTGTGACAAAATCTATAAAAGTGTTTGGAAAAAACAACGTTTATAATGCTGTTTGATTTGGAGAATACAAAAAATTAGCTAAAATAAAATCTACAATTGAAAATCCAAGGTCTTGGGAAGATTTAAGATGGCGTAGATCAGAAATGGAGCAGATCTGAAATGCCAAGGTCAACCGAAAGAAGGAGAGGAAGATCAAAGGTGGATCTTTAGTTACTCCTCGGAGACAGAATGACGCATCTGTGAGAAATGTCGGATGGATCTTTGTCGGTGGCCTACAGATGGCGTGAGGGAGAGAGGTCACTGAGTTTATCGGAGGGAGAAGATGGTCGGCTGGTCGGCGGGTTGCTGTATGGAGTTTTGTCCACGGAGGTGGTAGAGAGAGAGGGAGAGAGGTTGAAGGATTTGTCCATGGCTGCTTGAGGAGGAAGGAGCTTGGACTTGCGGGCGGAGAAGAGATGGAGAAGAGGGAGGAGGAGGATCGGGGCTTGACGCCGTAACTGCTGGGAGGTACTGAATCGCGCTCATCACGACCATGAGTCGTGAAAAAAATGATGAGTCAAAATCGCGAATATTGCTCGATTTGGGGGCGTCGGCTGATTCCACCGCCAGCCTTAATACTTCTTCTGGCGCGGATGATGAAAAATTGGCTGTCTCCCACTCTCTAATTGGCCACGAGTACTTTACCCCCATGGTTTTAAAAACTGGACGGACGGCCTAGTTCAACCGTCAGACTGCTGACCGGATCACCGGACAATCCGGTTATGGCCAAGAACCGCTACTTCCGTAGACCGCCCAATAACCGGTGAACCGGGCGGGCGGGCCTGTGAACTGGGAGAACCGGGTGTGACTTGAGGTAATCGGGCGGGTCATGGACTCCAAATTTAATATACCAAAAACGGAAAACTGCTGGGATTCGAATGAAACTACAGCTATATGTACCATGAGTCGCATGATTGATATCCACCAAACCATTTTACGCTAATGAATAAAAACTGAAATATTTTCTATACATATACATATTTAGATAAATAAATTATATATATTTATAGTCGGGCCCGAAATGCTTGCCCTGGCCCGGCTCGGCCCAGCCCAAGCTAGGCTTGGGGGCCTTAACGGGCCCCCAGTTTAGCCGGTTGTTCAGGCCGGGACGGGCGTCGGGCTAGCCTGAGCCCGACACCGGGCTAAGCCAAACCTGGAGGGATTTTAATCCCGCCTATTTAGGCGGGATTAAAATCCCGCCTAATCATAGGAGAGATTAATCCCGCCTAATTAGGCGGGATAAAATCCCGCCTTTTGAATTTAGGCCGACCCGGCCTGAAGGGCCTAATCGGACCCCCTCTTTGGGAGGGAGCTCGAGCCCGGCCCGACCCGGATCAAATTGAGCCCGGGCCTAGCCCGGTTGGAAAAAAGCCCAGCCTGAGCCCGCTCGGGTCGGGCCAAGCGCGGGCCGATCGGGCTTTTTGAACACGGTTGTACACGAGTGATAGTGCACGGGGGATCTCCCGTGTCCCGCGCCACAGTTCGTGGCCCGCGCAAGCGATCTACGCCCTCTCCCGACGGGCGGAAGTATTGTTTTAGCATTTTAAATTTTTTATAATTAGTTTTCTTTTCTAGATTTAATTAAAATTTTATTTTAAATCATTGGAGTTAATAAAAAAAATTATAAATTATAAAAGTAATAATAAAAAATATTATAATAAAAACTATTTATGTAAAAATTAAAGATAAGTTATTAATACAGGTTTAAGTAATAGAAGAGTGATGGATATTGCCTATAGCCTATTTGTGGATGACTTTGCTTTCAAATCCATCGATCATCTTTTTCTATTGATTTAAATTTGGTGCTGTTTTTTTATTTTGTAAAATAATATACGTCTTGACTTAAAAATATTAATTTTGACTTTAATAAAGTTGATTGATTTAATGTCATTATCTCGAAAATATCACTGATATACCTAATGACAACCTTACTTGAATAGACCGTTGATATGCGTAATGACAACCGACCATAATAGGTGTAGAAGTTTTACTAATTTTTTTTTTTGAATTTAAATGAATTTTCATCGTTATTTTTAATTTTTTTTAATAATATAAATAGTTGAAAACAACTTTTTTCTTATAATAATAAAAAATATATATAATGTGTAATATAATATCATGGTTCATCTCCATCCGATGAGACCTTAACCCTTTCATCTGACGGGTTTATTTTCCGGTCCAATTCTTTACCCTGAAATAATAAATTACTGATTCATCATCTATTGCTGTCCTTCCATCTGTAGCCATGAGTTGGACAAATAATTTGATATTATTATTTAAGTATCGGCTCAGTAATAACAAGAGCTCGTGAACGAGAGAGAGAGAGAGAGAGAGTTGCGGCCTGCGACTGCGAGTGGCTCAACACCTTCCAAACGGCTATAATTAGAGGAAGCGCAGAGGCGACGGCCCGACAAACAACCCACAGCGCAAAACCGATCATCCTTTTACGTTATATTTTTTTCCCGAAAAGATTTGATTTCACCGGAGAGAGATTGCCGGAGAAATTGACAGGTTTAGTGGCGGCGATGGCTCGGGGATCGTCGGCTGGAGCAGCGCCGGAAACCCGCCCTTGATCCGATCTGCCCACCGTACTGATTTTTCTGCCGCCGGAGAGGAGAAGATAGAGATCGCCGCTTATTTAGTAACTGGGAGAGAAAGGGTTCGCGATGCTTGAAGGCGCCTACTACAATTCGAAGAAGACGGACGATATCTGCGACGACGTTTGCGGCCCTGTAATTCATTTCCCTCTTCCGTTACTCTCTCTGTTTTTTTTTTATAAAAAAATTCATTGATTTGATCTCTGTTGTTCCTCGTGAGCTCTTTTTTTAACCCAATTGCGTCAATCTGAAAAGGAATGCCCTAAAATTAAAGGCTTCTCATTCCTTTCTATCTTCTTGCCTTCAGTCGTAAACCCTCGATTCAGCCTCCATGTTATCTTCTTTTGCAGGGATCTAGGGCAGGGTTGAGCATGTCCCGGCTTCGATGCATCCTTCGGGGATTTGATCACAAGGCGCTTCTTCTTCTACTCGTAGGCGTTCCGCTCTTCATCTTCGCCCTCTACTTGCACGGGCAGAAGATCACTTACTTCCTGCGCCCGCTGTGGGAATCTCCACCCAAACCCTTCAATATTATTCCCCATTACTATCACGAGAATGTTTCCATGGAGAACCAATGCAAGTTACACGGCTGGCGGATCCGGGAGACTCCGAGGCGAGTTTTTGATGCAGTTCTCTTCAGCAATGAAGTAGATATCCTCGATATTCGTTGGAACGAGCTTCATCCCTATGTTTCAGAGTTTGTTCTCCTGGAATCCAATTCCACCTTCACCGGACAAGTCAAGCCGCTGTCTTTTGCCCGGAACCGAGACAAGTTCAAATTCGCGGAGGCCAGACTCACTTATGGTGTGGTTGGCGGCAGATTTGTCAGGGGAGAGAATCCGTTCGTCGAAGAATCTTACCAGAGAGTGGCTCTGGATCAGCTTATCCGGATAGCAGGCATCGACGAAGATGACTTGTTGATCATGTCCGATGTCGATGAGATCCCCAGCGGACACACGATTGATCTTTTGAGATGGTGTGATGAAATTCCTGATAAGATTCATCTGGAGCTCCGGAACTATCTCTATTCCTTCCAATTCTACCTCGATAACAAGAGCTGGAGGGCCTCGGTTCACAGATACAAGCCCGGGAAGACGCGGTATGCTCATTTTCGTCAGACCGATGATTTGTTGGCTGATTCAGGGTGGCATTGTAGCTTCTGCTTCCGCCACATTCACGAATTCGCCTTCAAAATGAAGGCCTACAGCCATGTCGACCGCGTGCGATTTTCTTACTACTTGAAGCCTTCCAGGATTCAGAATGTGATTTGCCGAGGGGCGGACCTATTTGATATGCTACCGGAGGAGTACACATTCCAGGAGATCATTGCTAAGTTGGGTCCCATTCCCAGTTCTTATTCAGCCATTCATCTTCCCGGGCATATACTTCGGAATGTTGATCGGTACAGGTATCTTCTTCCTGGAAACTGCCTGAGGGAGAGTGGTTGATTGCCATGCTTTCTGCGGGATAATTTTTCTTACAGATTTGTAGAGAGGATACTGCGTCTTCGAGGAAAGGTTGCAGGCACGGGTGAGTACTTGCGCGTGTAATGTTGACCGAGTTATATTTAAAGAATTGAGTATATCCTGTGATGCTTGGAAGGGAATGATCATTTTTTTATGGTTGCTCACTGGGTTTGTAGCCAGAAAGTTCTTCCTTCATGCCTTTTTTTTAACTTTTAAGCATGCCATTGTTACACAATTCAATGTAGAATGTAAAACATTAGGGAAAAATGACATTATCCTAGTTTTGCAACTTGGTGAGTTGATAGTTCTTCAAAACTCATCAATTTTTGTAATTTTGTTCCTATCTGCCTTAGTGCTATATCAAATCCTCCATTTTATCCTTTTTTTAGCTCAATTTACTGGTAATAGTCACTATTATGGTGATTTGTTATTCTTATTTCATTTGGTCAAACTATTGTGTTAATTGAAACTCTGGCAAATTTACTGAATGCTTACTTTATCATACTACCAAGATTATGTCATTGGTTCACAGTCATCTTTTGGCTTCTTCTGTTGTGCATTTTTAATATGAATTTGAACTATCGAAGCAGTGCCGGTTTGGTGACGTGAGTTCTATATTTGAATCTGAACAATGAATCATGCATTTTTAATGTTGAAATGAGCTTCTTTTGATTCTTATGCATGAGTGCGGGGAAGAGAGTCGAGTTCACATTCGCTCAATGTATATTCGTTTCTTTCAATAGCGGGTTAATAACTCCACATCTCACACCAAGGTCCTTCTTCGATTAGGTCCTACAATTGCCCATAAGATTTTGCTTCATTAATTTCTAAAAAAAAATTATTGCCTGCCATTTCTGATGTGTTGTTTTACATTCTAGGATGTTTCTCCCTGTTTTAAAGTTTAGTTTTCTCCTCGAAGATTTCATTATAGAAAGTTGACAGCAGGGTATTTTGGATTTTATATGTTATGATAGGAGGGGTTCACTGTTGAGATATTTTCCCTTTTGCTACTTAGATTTCTAGTCTATATTTCTATCATTTATTATTTTCTGCATCCTAGATGTTTCAGTCATCTACTGAAGTTTTCTTGGCTGGCTTCTACTTAAAGTTTAATGATTTGCAAATACTTCTATCCCTTTATTTTCAAGGAATGAGAATTTTTTTTAGAAAAATCTTCTCAGGTTTCCTTGTGCTTTAGATTTTGTATCATTAACTGTTTATGGTTGCTGTGTTTTTTGTGGCGGTGTTATTCAAATATTGGTGTATCATAACTATTCGTATTTAGTTCACAATGTTCATTAAACTTGGAGTACTCGAGTGATAAGGTGCAAAAATTGATAAGGTGCACGCATCTTCATTATTTGGTTGAGAGTCAATAAAGTTATTTAGAATATATGCTTGGCCTTGGATATTCTTACTAAATTAAAATATACCTTATAGGGTATATTTTATTTGGAAAGCGGTGTGCTGATATCGTCTTCTTCTTCTTCATCATCATCAACAACTTCATCGTCCACGTCGTCATCATCATCGTAGTCTAATACTCTTATCTCATCTTGCAAAGGCTTGCTTTATTAATCATCCTCATCCATTCATTGACCCTGATTGTTACATGAGCAAACTGTGATTGATGTTTATTCTTTCTTTTTGCAAAACTTGTACACTTGTTTCATCTGTCCCTCTCCTTGCTTTGAGGTTTAAACCCTAAACTTTGTCCACCTTCTTTAGCGTCGATCTTCTACTCTTTATTTTACACAGCTAACCAGCTCAATTTCATTTTTCACTACACTACTTCTCCAAAAGGGTCACTCTTTGGCTCTGTTTGGGGCGCCGGTGGCGTTGGAAAAAACTGTGATGGAATAGCAATTGTCACACTAGAGCTGTAAACTCTTTGGAAAATCCAGCCATAGGCTTTGACGTGTATCTCTGCGGAGATGTCTCATCGAGAACCCCATGTTGAGTTCTGGGTGTCGAGATGTTTTTTTTAGTCTACAAGGATTATGGATTTGCGGCAATGAATATATTATTTTAGGGACTCGTGCTAATAACTCATTAGTAGGCTCGCTGTGATTACTCATTAATTCATCCTTTCGATTGTCGTCAAACCAAGCTCCTTCGGAGAAGACTTCTTCGGGCCCTAAATACCGAGATGTAATGGTAAATGCAGAAAAAGTCACTTGAATCTAAATATATCGTTTCTTTTTAATATTTACTTGCATCAAATATGATATTCTTTTGTTTTACTGCTTATGAGGACTTTATTTTATAAAAAGTTCTTCATGGGTACAATGTTAGCCTTCAGTATGCTTCTTACTAACTTAAGTTTGAGCTCTAATGTGGGATTTATTTCATGCTTTATTGTCTTTGTATATAGAAATGTCTGCCTTTTTTCACCTTCTCCTCATCCTACATTTTTGTTGGAAATGCTGCATGTCAATTACATTACTATGCGAGGTATAGTTTTCCTTGTGTAAAATACATGCTGACTTGATGATTCCTCTGTAAAGTTTTGGATGTATTTACTAATCTTATACTTCTTATGTAAATTTGCATGATTTTGGAATGCTGTGATTATTTAGTAGTTGTTTTCTTAGAACATGATTTCTGAATGAAAATTCTATCTTGTCTTTAAATTGTGGGAAAGATTTTATTACTAAAGTTTGTGAGGATTGTTTACAAGTGGTGCTAGGTTGTCTACACAAGACAATATTAATGTTCATGTCATTGTTTGTTTTTGGTTTTTTGGCACTTTGCATTCCCGAATTATCCTATTATTGTAATTGCACCCTGAATTTATAAAATTGGCACTTTACACCCCATATTTACATATTTTTTGCACTTTGCATCCCAAGGCTGAAATTTAAGAGGTGTTTTGGTCCGGGCACCACCCAAAATGCTCATTTTGGCTCTTTGCAAATAGCCAAAATAAGGTAGTTAGGGATGCAAAGTGCCAAAACGAGCATTTTGGGTGGTTCCCAGACCTAAATATCCCTTAAATTTTAGCCTTGGGATGCAAAATGCCAAAAATCTGTAATTAGGGGTGTGAGTTGCCAATTTTAAAAAATTTAGGTGCAAAGTGCCAAAATAAGGTAATTCGGGTGTGCAATGTGCCAAAAAGCCCATTGTTTTGATACAAGCACCTCAATGTTATGAGCCTATCTCGAAGCGACGTTGTAGGAGGTGGTGGAGGCAGATATATAAGGGAACCCGAGCTCAACCTGACCCTAAAAATGGGAGGAGGAGAAAAGAACCCGAGAGAGGGATAGAAACTTCATAATTCATTCATGACTTACTACATGACCCAAGGGGCTCCTTTTATAAAGAGAATAATATGAAACACTAAAGTACTACAGACTCCCACCACATTAATATTCTCCCACCGCTTACACCTCAGATCATTCAGGATCTCCTAGTCTCCTCCAAGACTAACTCCTCAACCACAAAGGTCTACACTCAGTCATACAAGTATCACCTACCTTAGGCAATTAAGCCCTACCACTCAGGCTATGGAAGATAGCCCAAACTCAGAGCAAACTTGCTCCTACAACTCAGAGAGATACACTCTCCTACAGCTCAAGCAAATTTGCCCTACCTCAGGCCCAAGTCCCTACAGCTCAGATCTAGAAGGATCCTACAACAAAAAATAATTTAATTAACTTTGGCACAGAGAAATTTCTTTGTGTCAACAACTAGAGCTGAGAATTTCTGCTCCATCTCTCCCCACAACAGAGAAAACTTTACTGGAGGAACTCAGAAGCTTTCTCCTGAACTTGCTGTAGAAGACAGAGTTGAAGATCCAGATCCGTCTCTCCGCATTTGCCCCGTTTTTGAAGTTTCGGCTCGATAATTTCTTGATAGATCTCGCGAAATATTCCAGCATCTACGAGTCATCTTTCTCTGTATTTATGATATTTTATTTTAGGGGACCTGATGATGGGGTGAATATTTTTTGAGCGAGAATCCAATTCTTGAATGTAGTTCATAGCACGGTTTTTTTTGTCACTGGGCATATAGAACGTGGCCTGTTGTTTTCTGTATGCATATATAAATTGCCCGTGGCCGTGGGGTAAGATGAGCTGGCTTGATTAAATCAATCCTAATTAGGATTAAATTTTTAATGCAGTTTACTTGCTCAGTTAATCTTGAATTCTTAAACTGTGGATTATCTTCTCATATAATTAAGAAAATAATTACTGGATTTACAGACTAATTCTATATATATATAGAGAGAGAGAGAGAGCTTCGTACTGCGATTATGACGGAGCTCTGCTCTTCTAAGATCACATTTTTTTAATATTAAATATTTATTAAAATTTGAAAATTTTATAATAAAGATAGGTAAAATTGAAAGGATGAATGTTTAAATAAGGGTTCATTAATGATTACCTAGTAAAAAAAATCATCTGTTTGAACATAAAAATGGCTGAAATTTCTTAGATGGGTGTTAACGAAACACAATTTAACTCATATGTTGAGCCTAAGACTTTGTTTGGAAAGACTTTATTTTCACTGGTCAAGCGGTCGTAACCGCTTGACCGGTGAAAATAAGGTTTCGTTTGGGGGGACTTATTTTCACCGGTCAAGCGGTTACGACCGGATGAACCGGACGTAACCGCTTGACGGGTGAAAATAAGTTCCCTCAAACGAAGTCAAGTTCCTCCAAAAGGAGCAAAATGTTGCACTTATTAAAGTCTTTTTATGTAGTATTGATTTTTTATGTAGTATTGATATATAAATAAGCATTTGTAATAAGGATGATTAAGGCTCCATTTGGAAGAATTTATTTTCATTGGCCAAATGGTTACAATCGCATGAGTCGGATCTTAATTAAGATCTAATTCATGTGATCGTAACCGCTTGACCAGTGAAAATAAGTGGCCTAAAATTAGAAAAATAATGTATTAATTGTGTGATACTGATACAGGTCAGCAGAAGTGTATTTACTCTGATTGAGACGATTCATGAGACAGCCTGTGGATTGTACCTTGGTTACAGAGGCAATCAAACTAATTAAGGCTCAGTTGACTTATTTTGGTCTGTTAAACGGGTTAGGATCGCATGAATTAGACTGGTTGACCGGTTAAACCACCTAACTAGCGTTATATATTTTCTTCAAAAAAGTTTCTTTTCTTATAGAAAACATTGTAATTATTTTTTTGCCGAGATCATCTCTGTTCATGGCTTCATGCTCGTCTGACTATTGACAAATTATTACTATTGACAGATTTAAAGAGAACTAAATTTATTATTTGAAGAGATTATTGTTATTTACAGATCAATATAAATAAAAATACATATATTAACTGATGCATTGTAAGAAACATATTGTTGTAATTTTGGTCAAATATTTCGTTGAGATATCGTGCACAAAAATTATTACGGGTCATCCGGTTTTTTTCCGGTCCGAAAAATCAGACTGCCTTATCTTGGAATTAGGCCGTGTGCGCAAATAGTCAAAGAAAAACATCAGCAAATGACAAAGAAAAAATTTGGCGTGAAAAACTCTGGAAAGGGTGAAAAATCACGTGTCCGAATCGGTGTCAGGTGAAAATCCACTATTTGGCTTGAGATTATAAGAGTTGAGACAGTTCATCGGAGGGTGAGAGACCACCTCTCCGTTACAAGTGCAGAATATGAAAACAATGAAAAAAAATTAAGTCTTCGGAGCCTCGATGGAAGCGCTCCAGTGGTGAAAATTTGTAAGTCCTCGGAGCCTCGATGGAAGCGCTCCGGTGGTGAAAATCTGTAAGTACTCGGAGCCTCGATGGAAGTGCTCCGATGATGAAAATCTCTAAGTTCTTGTTAATCCTCGGTAGAGAAGGAAAAAACCGCGTTCTTGGAGTCTCGAGACGTCTTCCTGCTAGAGAGGGAGATGAGAGAATTCTAAGCCGAGGAACGTTCTAAGTCTAAAGTTCTCATCGAAAAACCTCGAAGCTCTTTCTAGCCTCTGGAGTTGCTTGCCTTCAAATGAAAGTTTTGAGGTTTTTTTATAGTTTTATGGAGGAATATGCTGATAATTATGTCGTGAAGAAATTTGTACTGACGAATTACGTTGTTCTATTTCGGTCACCTGACTCACCAATTTTAGTGAAAAGATATTGCCCTGCAGGCGGTCCGGGCAGGTAGGGTGTCCAATGGCAGCGCTGGCCAGTGATGGCTGGAGGAACGGTCGGCGGCCGGAGGCAAGGGCAACCGCTGGCGCGCGCTGTGCGTGCAAGGCGCACGCGCAGGCTGGCCGCGCGCGTGCCGCCTGCGCAGGGGGCGTGTTTGTTTTTGTCCTCTTCTCGGGTGTTTTGAGCCTTTAGGAGGAGCACAACTTTCTGCGCGCGATTTGTCCAGTCATGTTGGTTTCGTGTGCTCATTCTTTGCGCGACCACTTGGTCCTCCATGACCTAACTCCAAATTTTTTGAACCCATCAAAAATATTTATGGAATCAAAATATATTTTGCATCATAGATTTTTTTTGTTCGAGAATGACATTGGAGCTGTGATTACAAAATCTCTAGTCCAAATTCACCTCAAAACAAAAGCAAGCTCACAAGTGGATATAATAGGCCAGACTTGGCCCAAACCATAAAGAACTGGTCTAAGACGCATACATGCACCGACTTATAGTGCCCAAGCGCATTTCATGATTAAGGACATGTGTGCACGCCTGCTTGCGGCATTATTGTCGCGATTTACGAGCATCTTGTAGGTTAAAAATAATTTTTGGGACCGCTACTTGCTCCGAGAGAAAGGAGCGCGTATAGCGATCTCACCGTTCCAATGAACTTCAAAATTTATGATTTTTTTCTTTGTTTTTCTTTTTTAATTTTGACGAAATCACCAACGTTAGATATGCGAGATCAGCGACTTAAATTTCACCAACTCTCAAAAAAAAAAGTGCTACCCGTACACATTATTATTCGTAGGGTAAACAATTGTACGTCCAACTGATCTACATATGAATCATGAGATTCATGCACAGATCATGACATCTTAAATTTGATGCCATGATTCTTGAAGCCCTTGATGGACTTTTAAAGAGATGCAAAATCATATGAACATAATTAGAAAAAAGATTATTAAATTTAAGTAACAATTTGAACAGTGAAACATATGTAAGAGATGAACCTTTCCAAACATGCAAGCTCTGCGTTTCTATTTGTAACTTCAGTGTCAAGTGTTTCCTGGTGGGGATAATTCATAAAATAGGTGACCTAGAACATCAAAATATTTAGCTATTAAAGTAGCAGTGAAGAAGTTATAATTACAAAAATAAAAGTAACAATTCCTTTAAGTTTAGGTAGTAGAATACATTAGAGATAAAAAACACAAAGTAGAGTTATTTGGTGAACCCAATTTTTAAAAAAGAGTAAGATCATGGCTAGCTTGTTTTGAAAATTAATGGGCTTTAGATGGGCGAGGGCCCATTAAAGAAACCTTGAAGTCGATGCCTATTCCACATTCCACTAGTTTTTCATTAAAATAATTAAAGGCTCAGGCCCACTTAATTCTTTGACAGTGTTGTTTGAATACCAAAACAAAAAAAGACTTGTATTAGGTTCCTAAGAATGACCTATTGGGCACCACCAATTCTTAATATTATTTAATTAGAATGACCAGTGGATCCATTTCACTGTCCTGATTAAAAACAATTTGATCCGACGGGTTCATCAATCCTTATTCTTTTATAAATCTTTTTAAACAAAAAAAATCTCTACCACTAGATTTCTTTCCGACTTTTCTTATTCATTAGATGATGAAATGGATCCCCTCCATTTCGTCAGAAATGAACCATTTTGCGAGAAATGTAAAAGATCCGGATTCTAGCTCTCTTGTACTAGACCGTGTCCGAAACTCTTGCCCAAAACTAACCCGACTCTCATGCACTAAACCGTACCCGGAAGTTTCCTGCACACCCGTGCTAGCTAGGAACCAAACCTGATGCCAAACGGAGCCGGAGCCTATATGTGCAAGAAATAATCATGGTGCGGGGATTTTGGTTGGTGAAGAAGCTGATGAGTTCCACGCGCGTGGCTGTAATAATATTTCAAACAGCCCACGTGCTTTCGTGGTCGTGAATTTTATATATATGGCCGGTCCGGCGGAGCTGAGAGGGTACATGCAAGGGGGAGGGTGGCGGCAGTGGATATATTGAGAATTGTCAGACTTGTCGCCGATGCCGTACGATGCATTAATTTCAATTCGCCCAAGCTGTAATTAAGGACAAATTATACATGCTCAAGTGACAGTGACTGGTTAGGATCGTTCCTCTGTGCTTTTGTTTTCTTTTGGGCGACTTATTTTTACCCGTCAAGTTGTTAAGACGGATGAATCAGATCTTAAGCTTTAACCGCTTGACTGATAAAAATAAGTCTCTCAAACGAAACCTTAATAAGTACCCGACCGTGACGATACTCGGACAAGTTGTGCGAAATTAGCGAGTTGAGTTCAATTGTATTATTTTCATTTTTCTATTTCTTGTATCGTTGTGGAATGTAATGAGATCAAATAAAAGTCATTGGGTCAAGCTGTAAAATTAAACGCATATATAACTCTATTTAATTACTTGCATGATCAAAAAGGGGGAAAAGAAATTTTCGGGCAACATATAGCTATCGAGAAGAGATCATGTCCGATGGATAAATCAATAATTAATTAGAGCAACTGAGTAAGAAAAAGCATGCAAAACCAAATCCATATGTAATATTACTACTGAAAAGCAAGCCTCTGAAATCCTCTCAAGGAAAGTAAGCTATTTCCGGGCAAAAAAATGAAGAGAAGTCACTTGGGTAGGCGGAATCCTAGCAGGCGAGGAACAGGCGGAACTCTTGCTGGCACATGTAGGAGAAATGAAACTGGTGAAAGCTGACAGGTTCCCATTGAAATAATCCGGGTTGCCGGTAGCCAAACAACCCACCTCCTTTGATGTAGGAAGTGGGGTTGATCAAGTCAACCCTACTAGCGCCGTAACAGCCGCCATCGTCATCGCCGCCGCCTCGCCAAACGGCCGCCCACAGGTACCCGCAAGGCTTGCGGTTGGTCACCCGACTGGCAAGCGTCATGCCAAGCAGCCGCCGGCAAGGCCAGGGGCCGGCCTCCCGGCCGGTCGCTGATGCACCAAGCTGTCGCCCATGCTCGGCCGAAAGGCTCGCGGCCGGCTCCTCGGCCGGCCGCCACTCCTTCCTCCCCGACGGTCTCGCATAACCGCCCACTACCCTCATTAACATCCGGGAGAAGTCTCGTCATTTTCGTAAAATCGTGATCCACGTGCTCTAAACAAAGTGTTCATATTCGTCCGACCGATAGTTATCGAGGGAAATTACCGGGTCGTCTCTCTTAGAATCAATAAATAGGTCATATTCCTCATTCATTAGGATCATTTTCTCTCGTCTCCGAATTCTCCTCCTACGGAATTTCTCTCTCCTCCCCCTACGTAATTTCTCTCTCCTCCTCTTGTCTCCTTTGGCGTTCCTGCGTGCCTCTTCCCTGCACGCTCTCGCGCGCCTCTTCCTTGCGCGCTTTCGCGCGCGCATCTTCCTTGCACGCTCTACCGCACGTCTCCTCCTTGCGCACTTCCTTGCGTCTCCTCCTTGCGCGTCCCCGCACTCTCCGCCTACATATACAGCTTCTCGCGCCCCACTTCCGCATATGCCTCGCGCGCGGACCGGCAAGCACCCCTAGTGCGCTCCTCTAGCAAGCGCTCCACACATTTTCCGCTAGCAAGCATTTTGCGCGCTCTCCCCCAACCAACGCACATTACGCTCTCCTCTAGCAAGCACTACGCGTGCTCTTCTCCAGCAAGCGCCCCACGCGCTTTTCTGCAGCAAGCGCCCCGTGTGCTCTCCTCCAGGAAGCGCCCCGCGCGCTATCCTCCAGCAGACGCCCCACGCGCTCTCCTCCAGCAAGCGCCACACGCGCTCTCCTCCAGCAAGCGCCCCACGCGCTCTCCTCCAGCAAGCGCCACGCGCGCTCTCCTCCAGCAAGCGCCCCGCGCGCTCTCCTCCAACAAGCGCACAGTGCGCTCTCCGCTAGTAAGCACATCGCACGCTCTCCGCCAGCAAGCACCTTGTGTGCTCAAGAGCAAGCGCTCCAATCACCAACATGACAACGACACTAGATTCCTCCAAAAGACAATCAAAAACAAGTCGCATAGGACATGACGTCAAGGGCGGATCTACAGTCAGGCACGGTAGGGCACGTACCCGACCAATATTTCCGCCTAAAACCCCAGGTATTATGTATTCCCGATTTCGTCACTGCCCGCAGTCCCGACGTCTCGCAGTCCCGGCGTCCTGCCCTTCCCCAGTTCCACCACTGCGCACTCCCGCAGTCCCGGCTTCCCGATCCCGCACTCCCGTAGTCCCGGCGACTGACATCCCTCACTCCCGCAGTCCCAGCGTGGCGGCATGACCGATGTCCTGCACTCCCGCAGTACCAGCGTCCCGCACTCCCGCAGTCCCGATGACCGTCGTCCCGCGCAAGCAGCAGCAGCAGCACACAAGCTTTATGAAGGCAGGAACAACTCTGCTTCTAGCGATTCAGCAGCTCCACCTCCGCCGAGAGAGCCTAAATCTTGTGCCCTAATCCAGTCGTGCCCTAATTCAGCGGCTCAATCTCCCGGTGAGTCGGTGACTGCTCGCTGAAATACTGCAGGTATGAGTTCATTTCTTTGTTTTTTTTTTAAAAAATATCCATATAAACATAATACATAGAAAGGTTGAAAAGGTTTTATTGTTGTTCTTGCTATGCATGCTTCATTGATTGTTAACCAACCTTGGCTCCATAGCTTGATCATTCTTCTGTAGGCTCTGGTTATTATAGACAGAAAATTAAGCCCTCATAGGATTTGGATCATAGCAGCACTTTTTAATTTCCTTACTAGGGCTAGCATGTGTATCCCCCCTTCCTCAGATTTTTGATTTCTGCAACTCTGTGATTATACACGGCTGCAAGCCTGCAACTGCTGAAGCCTAAGCAGATGAATGGTGATAAAGTTTTTCCCCCATGTTAAAAATGATACGTATGTTAAAATTTATTGTGCCAGAGTGACATCAAAGTTCTAGTTCCGCCACTGCATGGCTTGCACAATGAGTGGATCAATCTTCCAAGCCGCCGATCCATGACAAAACAAGCAAGCAGCGGCCACCTCCAAACAATAGTTAAAGACTCTAGAGCTTCCAGTGCGTGGAGCTCCCAATAGCAGTGTTGAAGCTGGGAAAATTCCTGACTCGAAAATTCAGATCAAGACAACCTAAGGTTACCGGTTCAACAGTCGGGCTCGACAGCTAATGGGGTAGGACGCAAAAATAGACAGACAACAAAAAATACACAAGGCGCTGCGGCAGGGAGGTCCCTCCACGTACCTGAATGCGTAGAAGAAGCTTCTCCTCCACAACCAAAGATGACAAAGCATGGTACGAGGTAGATTCTAGCTGACAACTAAGCCAAGACGACGACTAAGATGGATAATTGCTAGCTCGTGATTTGTCTCTCTGAAGAAAGGATCTAAAGGCTTAGCTCGAAATCTTGGAAATGAGGTGGTCGAGATCTTTTGCACGATTCCAAAGTCTTTTTTCCCGTATCCATGGAATCCTATTTATAGGTAAATCTAGGGAGGGTCTTATTTATAGTCCCACCCCTAGCGACTGGGCGAGTACTGGGGGAGCTCACATAGGTTGGGCGAGCATTTGGCCTGGTCGCCTACCTGATGAGTATGCGAGGGGAGCTCGCCATACTCTCCCAAGCCTTCTTCTGCTTTGAGTGTTGAATCTGACTTCTGCCTTGTACTATTGACTTTGGCTCTTTCTGACCTGGCTCTGGGGGGGCACCCTCGACAAATATGGGTTGTACACAATCCCCTCACTTTACGAGCGACACAGGAGCTCAAAAAGAAACATTCAACGCTTATTCAGCGAGCTGGAGCACCGGAGTACAACCGTGATTAGAGTACTGTCGTGCGGGGCATCGGGGGCCCCCATGCACTGTCATTCGTATATTATTATGCTTGATGAGTACAGAACCATGACATGACAGACAAAACAGTTAACACCAATAAATTTAGAGGGATTACAACACCTGCATTTATAAAAGTTTGAACACTTCCATCTACAAAAGGTTGAAGAACACCTGCATCTATAAAAGTCAAAAAAGGAGAAGACTAACCTAAAGAATCTGTAATACTCTAAACACAGGCGGCTTTAGCCTTCTTCTTCGAGCGCAATTCAGATTGTCGTAGAAGTTGCAGAGGCTTCGTGGCTTGGAAGATTCACAATAAGAAAAATCTTGATTAGCAAGGAGCAAAATTCGTTGCTAATTAAATAAATTCGTTGCTAATTTTAATTAGCAATGAATTTAGAAACAAAAAAATTTGTTGCTAACATGGTCCTAGTTAAATTTAGCAAGGAATTTATTTCTTTCTAATTACAAAGATTTTTTAGTAAGGAATTCCTTTGATGCTAATGTTTTGTATTTTATATAATTATTTAGTTAAATTTAAATAATATTTATATACAAAAAAATATTTTTTAATATGCACTTGTTGAGAATCAAACCGGAGACCTCTCATATATAAATTCCTTACCCAACCAATCATCATAATTAACTAATTCGTTTATAAGTGACGGTAATATATATATATATATATAATTATAAATTTATATTATTTATATATCCAGTTATTTATTTATACATTTATTTATTTGTTTGTTTATTTATGTTTATTTATTTATTTATGTTTATTTATTTATAGTTTAATATATATATAGTTTTTTATATATAATTATTTATATATATCCTTATTTCTATATATTACATATATTTATCTATTTCTGTATATTTTATATTGTTTATTTATTTATATTTTTTTATATATATATTTATTTATTTCTCGTTGGAGCAAGACGGGGAGATCGCACGAGAGTGTGACGAGCTCGGCTGGGAGATCGTGCAGGAGAGTGACGATCTTGGCTGGGGAGCAGTATCAGGATGAGAATGAGGGTATAAATGGCTTCTTTAATTTGTTTAAGAACTTATGATATATATATATATATATATATATATATATTTAAAGTGTGATGAAAATATTTCGTGCCCTAGGGAGGTGAAATCACGATTGGAGGAGGTATGGGCAGGCGGGACTGAAAGAAAAGAGTCAATGTATGACTTTTTAACATCAAAGTTCGTATTATTAAATGATTTCTTCAAATTGGAGGATCGAGAACGTGGGATCCAGATTCTCTCTATTTCTAACGAAATGGAGAGGATTCATTTGCCATGTAATGGATAAAATTTTTCTCAAAAAAAATATAAGGGTGCAAATTTTTTTGATTAAAAGAAAAATATAAAATGATGGACTTAGTGAACCCGGCGGATTCACCCTAAATAATCTGGATCGCAAATTGGATCACCTCCATTTTGTCAAAAATGAAGAGGATCCTCATGCGAGAACGTGCAAGTAAAATATCTCTTTGCGTGCATCATAAACAGTACTTAACGATTTAAAAAATATTTTATTATTTTTAGAAATGCTACTTGAGGAAAACAATAAAAATAACAGTTTGAAGAACGATAACATAGAGCACAATCATGAATATTAATCTTCATTTCATATCTACAGTCTACTTCTATATTTGTTGTGGGTCGCTTAGCGATCTCTTGGTTTGGAGAATTGAACTTTCCTAACTCGAGAGCAAGTAAAACCAGCAAATAGTTAAATGAGAACCAACAGCAGAGACGACAAACCTTTTGTTAGGTATATTAATATATGTCCGCACGTGTCGATACCGACTCGGAGTATGTTATTGGTTCATGCCACTTTAGGGCTAGGCTCTATGCTTAAGATACTATATAAACTATATTCCAAACTTGATAATGCATATGGACTATCTTGAGCAGAGCCAAACCCCCCAACATTCTCAAGAAAGTCCATATCTCGTTGAACTTCACCGTTCGGGAAAAGGAAGTCACCATTAGATCGTGAAGGAGAAAGCCCGTCGCCGGAAAGAATCATGGTCACGTCTGGTTTCGTGCTTCTTCTGTTGCAGATCGCTGGATCTGGCTGTCACAGATTGTCGATTGCAAGGGAAGGCTTGTTTCTCGTCTAAGGGTAGAACAACAGATCAGGAAGAGGAACGTCTTCCGCTGCACTCTTTCATTCTCGTCGATTAAGAAGCCCACCGTTGATGGTTGCCATCGCAGATCTGAGTTAGAACCAGTCAGGATTGCTGGTTTCCCGTCGCTGATGCAACAGATGCGCTTGTGCCTCTCGATTTTTGAGTCATCAAAAAGGAGACCTCTTATAATGCTCGTTCTTCGTAGATCTGGGCTGCCTCTCTGGATCTGTGGGGATTTCTTTCTCTCAGAACGCAAAGGATAAAGCTTGGTGATCCTGAACCAGTTTTCTGTTTGGGAGCTAATTTTATGTATCCTGCTGTTCTGTTGCCGACAGATCTATTCCTTTTGGTGTGCACTACAAACTTAGTGCTTTGGAGGAGTTCTCATCTCTACTGCACCGTTTGGAGGAAGGCGTAACTTCAACTGCAATTGTTGTTTGGAGCTAATCTTCGGTGACTGCGTTCAGCCGACGAGGAGCAAACAAAAACAATTCTTTTTGGATTGGATCAGAAGATTTTGACTTATTCCCGCACAGATCAGGTAATATTGTTCTATTTTTTAAAAACCATAGTAAGATATCGAAGACAAGCGCGCACGACATCGTGAAGTTGCAGTCATTTGACGTCACCGACTTCCTCAGTTAGAAACTGCAAGTCTAATTAGGAATGAAAGAACGTGAAATTTTCTACACTGTTTTTAGCGACTTCGCCACTACTCGTGAGGATGCGGACGAATATCAGTGGAGCAAAGACAAGAAGTTTTGTAGGGATTACCTTTTGAATTTCCTGAATTCTCGTCTTGCCATGACCTACAGTGCATGTTGAACACACTCCTTCAGCTCCTATAACTGAAAAATTTGTGTCTCAAGCTGGGTGATAAACAGTCTGAAATGTTCGATAATCCTTTCACGAGTCTGATTTTTAGCAAGTTGCCTTCTGAGTGGATCACCTTCAAGTCTGAAATGCACAGACCAAAGAAGAAGGAAGAAGCCTCACAAAATGTGGCAAACATGTTGGTAGATGGCTCAGAACTTAAGTCCTTTGTGGTTATGATTGGGAGCAGTCATCGTAGCTCGTCCTCTGAGTGGTGGTTGGACAGTGGTGCTACCTATCATGTAATGAATGACAGAGGTCTTTTGACAGGGGTTATGATAATCCAGGAGAAGGTGGAGAACTATAATGGAGGAGAGACCAAGGTGACCCATACTAGAACATGAGAGCTGATCCTCTCTTCATGTAAAATCTTTTTTTTAAATAATGTTAAAGTAGTTCTTAGCCTTATTAAGAACCTAATTTTCATGAGTTTTTTAAATAAGGCTGAAATGTCCTTCACTATCCAAAACGGTAGAATGACCTTAAAAGTCAATTCACATTACTTAAGGTGTGCGTATTTGATCAATGCAATGTATAAACTTAGCTTAAATAACGATAACATTAATCAAGTATGTTAAAACCTTATTGATTCTAAGTTGTTACATAATATACTTGGACCTGTGAATTATAAGAAAATGTTATATCTAGCTAAGAATCATAATATCCCCTTAGATTTGTCCATTTGATTTGACAAGTCTGAGGTGTGTGCTCAAACCAAAATTACTAGAAAGTCTTTCAAGTCGGTTTCTAGAAGCATATAACTTATGGAATTGATACATTCAAACTTCTGTGATTTCCGAAGTCATGTCACTAGAGGAAAAAAAGAAGTATCTAATTACATTCATATATAATTTTTCTAGATGTTATCATGTGTGTTTATTGAAATTGAAAGATGAGGCATTTGAGATATTTAAAATTTTCAAGTCTCGTGTGAAAAATCAGTTGAATTTTAAAGTTAAGAGATTTAGAAGTGACCGAGGAGGAGAATACATTACTATTGGGTTCAAGAAATTTTGTGCCTCTAAGAGAATAATTCTTGAAACCACAACTTCTTACTCACCCCAGTCAAATAGTGTCACCGAGCGTAAGAATAGAGTTTTAACAAAAAATATTGAATTATATGCTCCTAACTGCCGGCATGCCTAATTCCTTTTGGGGAGAAGCAGTCTTCACTGCAAATCACATTCTGAATAGAGCGCCTCATTCTCAGCTCACCTCTACCTCATATGAGTTGTGACACGATCATCCTTATCGATATAATACTCTAAAAACTTGAGATTGTATTGCTTATATGAGAATACAAGACCTTAAGAGACCTAAGGTGGGACTGGAACGACAACCTGTGTCTATCTAGGTAGTGCGTTAGATAGCGCAGCTGATAAGTTTCTCAATCAATCTACCAATACAATGATAGAGTCTACAGATGTCATATTCTTTAAAAAAATTTGTCAAGGATCATGGTTGGTATGTCTCCGGGTCTATTGATATGATTTCAGAATCTACTATAGAACTTAAAGTTGGCTCCTCTAGCACTACTCCCCATGTACAACCCCGTATTCGCGAAGAGTGGGCCCAAAATAAGGCATGCACGTTTTTAAGCTTTTTGGAGATTTTACACTCTCGGTGGCCAATTTTGGCTCTGGCTTGGAAACATACTAGTAGGGGGAGGAAAAATCAACATCTTCCTCCGGGCCCTTTAGAGGGGCGGGTGCAGCAAGATGGCCGACACCCCCCTGGCGTGCTAGGCGCGAGGTGGGATGGCGGGACTGGCTGGAGACCAGGATCCCGCCCCCGACATCCTGGCCTTGGGCAGGGGCGAGACCGAGCGGTCAGCCCTCTCGCCCCAGGCGGCAAGCTCGCGAGACGAGACCGGGCGGCCAGCCCTCTCGCCCCAGGCGGCGAGCTCGCGGGGCGAGACCGGCGGCCAGCCTTCTCGCCCCAGGCGGCGAGCTCGCGGGGCGAGACCGGGCGGCCCGCCCTCTCGCCCCATGCGGCGAGCTTGCGGGGCGAGACCGGCGGCCAACCCTCTCGCCCCAGGCAGCGAGCTCGCGGGGCGAGACCGGCGGCCAGCCTTCTCGCCCCAGGCGGCTATCCCGCGGGGCGAGACCGGGCGGCCAGCCTTCTCGCCCCAGGAGGCTAGTCCGGGGAGGGTTCGCCATCCGCCCCCTAGACCCTTGTGGGCCCTGTGGTTTTATCATTTTGCCCTCGAGGGGGATTACCTCTTTACCCCCCGGCGTGGCTGTTTTCTATTAGCCCAAGGTATATTGGGCGTAAGGGTATTTTGGTCATTTTACCCCCAAGACTTGGAAAAACTATAAATTGACCCCCTTGGGTGCCTTTGGGGGAGAGACTTTTCCTAGCTTCCTCCTCCCTTAGCTTCTTCTTGGTAGAGTAGAGAGAGCTCTCCAAGGCGCACAGCCTAGCCCTTTGGTAAGGGAGGGGAAGAGTTCTGGTGACCTTCCGGGTGTGTGGTGGGACCTCCGCACTAGAGCCGAGAGTCTGTTCATAGTTTCCTAAGTCTCCGATCTGTGACGTTGTCCCGAGTGTAGTAGGTGTGAGGTCACCCCTCTTTTGGGACCTCGAACTCCATAGAGGCCATTTTTGGTTTCAACATTTTGGTGCGATGAGCGTGGGGAGTGACCAGCACAGAAGATCTCGGGAGAGTGTCATGACTGGAGGTCAGGGAGATAGTGATGATCTCGGCGAGCTCCCCAGACCCGGACCCTTTATGGGGAGGCAAGAGTTCATGGCCTCCATCCAAGGCATCATGGAGATACTGCGAAGCATTGCTCCTCATGGTGGAAGCTCCACTCCGACCCCCCAGGAGTTAGCTCCCCCTCTCGACGAGTCGACTCCCAGGGGCCTAGGCGAGATGACCCCAACAGGGGGAGAAGGAAGTGCACCAGGAAGAAGGCCAGGGAAGGAGAGGGTGGGAGATGGGGTCGAGCGAGACCTCACCGGCCGGGAGTTGTTCTCCAGCCCGGCAAGTGCCACCCTTCCAGGCGAGTAGGTGGCGCTAGTGGACCAGGCGAGACCACCCCTTAGGAGGTCACCCTTCAGCGAGCTAATCATCTCACCTCCCATTCCCGAGGGGTTCAGAGAGCCGGACATGGCTTACTACATAGGTAAGGATGACCCCGTCCAGCACCTGCAGTGGTTCGAGGATGCCGTCTCCATCAGGCCAATGACGGATGCCTTCAAGTGCGCCTCTTTGCGATCACATTGAAGGAGAAGACAAGGGACTGGTTTCATCAACTCCCTCCAAGGTCGATCTATGGGTTCGAGGACTTGAGCCGGAGCTTTCATCTTCGCTTCTCCACCTCCAAGAAACGGAAGAGGAGTCCTGAGTCCATCTTGCTGATAAGGCAGGGGGCCGAGGAGTCGCTGGCCTGTTACGTTGACAGGTTCTAAGAAGAGATCCTGGAGGTCCAGGAGATGTCAGGGTATGCTCTCCAGATGGCTTTCACCGTTATGCTGAAGGAGGGCTTCTTCAAGATGAGCTTGACTCGGAAGGCCCCCCTTTCCTTCGAGGAGCTGATGAAAAAGGCGGCAGAGGAGATTGCCATGGAGGCAGCCAACCCGGCATTTGTCAAGAGGTTGGAAAAGTTGACGGAGATGGAGTCAAAGGAGTAGGGTGGCTCAAGGCATCAGGAAGGAAGAAGGAGAGAGGAGCAGAGAGCTCAGGGGTTCCAAGGACAGGAGGGTTTGGAACCAGGCTGGAGGCAGCAGGGAGGACCTGCCCAAGGTGCAGGAAGAGCTCTCATCCAAGAATGGGGGAACTTCTACGGGGGCTAAGGGAGGTTCAACTTCCAGAGGCAGGCCCCAAGGCAGCTCTTGCCCCCACCGCAGCAAGCCTTGGCGATAGGAGGAGGAAGAGGTAACAGGAGAGAACGCTCAGCCCGCCGAAAGAGGGGAGAAAGAGCATTGCTGTATTGTGACTTCCACTAGGTGGAGGGGCACACCACGACCACCTGCCCCGAGTTCTTGGAGGTGAGGGGGGCGAGAGGCCCTGCCCAGCCGTAGCCGCCGATGTGGGTAGAAGAGGTTCTACCCGGAGAAGGGGGTGATGATATATGCGAGGTCTGGGTTGACGTGGGAACCCGAGGTGGTATAGGAGTGATCCACGGTGGAGTGGGGGTTGAGGCCACTGGGAAGGCAAGCCTCCATATCATGTACCGAAGGAGCGTCGCCTCAACCTCCCAGACCCCGCCCCCAGAGGAAAAGATCACCTTCTCGGTGAAGGACCTGTCGTATCATGAGGATCCGTTCTGCCATGCGCTGGTCATCCAGACGACCATCAAAGGCTACACCGTCTCCCGGATCCTCGTAGACAATGGAAGCTCCGTCAACGTCGTTTTCAAGAAGGCATTTGACGAGATGAGGTGGAGCCAAGGAGGATGTTGGCCTCGGACGGACCCCTGTTCGGATTCTCAGGGGAGAGGAAGGAGGTCGAGGGTGGAGTGGGGCTCCAAGTAAAATTGGTGGGAGTATCGAGGAACTGTCGGTTTGTCATTGTTAATGCTCCAAGAAGCTACAACGCCATCTTCGGAAGACCCCTCATAAGTGCCTTCCGTTGCGTGTCGTCTTCGTTCCACCAGTGCCTCAAGTTCAACTCAGGGGAAATCCAGGTCAGAGTCAAGGGAGACTCCAGGATGGCAAGGCAGTGCTACGTCACGACCGTCAACACCATCTTTTGGTTGGCCAAGGCAGAGGAGATGGAGACGGTCATGAAGAGCCTGAGCAGGATGGAAGTGTCCGGCGAGGAGGAAGCGGATGACGACCACCGGGCCCAGACCCCCTGAGGAAGCCTCGCCCCGGCAGAGTCCTGTATGTATCTTATCTTGTAATGAGTCCAACCCCCGACCAACTGAGTCGGGGGGATCATGTAACCCATCTATTTTCCCTGTTTGAGGATGTAGGATTTGGTAAGGTTTGATTGTGTAGCCCAAGTCCTTTGCCCCGATGATGATTCCGCGGCCAGACTCCCACTAGCTGGCAGTGCAGGTTGATCTCTCGTGATAGATCAAGTCCCTTTGCTCCGATAATGATTTCGCGGCCAGGCTCCCACTAGCTGGCAGGGCAGGTTGATCTCTCGTGGTAGCCCAAGTCCCTTTGCTCCGATGATGATTCCGCGGTCAGGCTCCCACTAGCTGGCAGGGCAGGTTGATCTCTCGTGGTAGCTCAAGTCCCTTTGCTCCGATGATGATTCCGCGGCCAGGCTCCCACTAGCTGGCAGGGCAGGTTAATATCTTGTGGTAGCCCAAGTCCCTTTGCTCCGATGATGATTAAGCTGCCAGGCTCCCACTAGCTGGCAGGGCAGGTTGATCTCTCGTGGTAGCCCAAGTCCCTTTGCTCCGATGATGATTCCGCGGCCAAGCTCCCACTAGCTGGCAGGGCAGGTTGATCTCTCGTGGTAGCCCAAGTCCCTTTGCTCCGATGATGATTCCGCGGCCAGGCTCCTACTAACTGGTAGGGCAGGTTGATCTCTCGTGGTAGCCCAAGTCCTTTGCTCCGATGATGATTCCGCAGCCAGGCTCCCACTAGCTGGCAGGGCAGGTTGATCTCTCGTGGTAGCCCAAGTCCTTTGCTCCGATGATGATTCCGCGGCCAGGCTTTCGCTAGCTGGCAGGGCAAGTTGATCTCTCGTGGTAGCCCAAGTCCCTTTGCTCCGATGATGACCCCGAGGTCGTCTCGTCACACAGGCTCTCATTAGCTGGCTTGACAGGTTGACCCCTCGGGGAGGCTAAGTGTTTTCACCCCGAGGCCATCTCGTCACCCAGGCTCCCATTAGCTGGCTTGACAGGTTGACCCCTCTGGGAGGCTAAGTGTTTTCACACCGAGGCCGTCTCATCACCCAGGCTCCCATTAGCTGGCTTGACAGGTTGACCCCTTAGGGAGGCTAAGTGTTTTCACCCCGAGACCGTCTCGTCACCCAGTCTCCCATTAGCTGGCTTGACAGGTTGACCCCTCGGGGAGGCTAAGTGTTTTCACCCCGAGGCCGTCTCGTCACCCAGGCTCCCATTAGCTGGCTTGACAGGTTGACCCCTCAGGGAGGCTAAGTGTTTTCACCCTGAGGCCGTCTCATCACTCAAGCTCCCATTAGCTGGCTTGACAGGTTGACCCCGCAGGGAGGCTAAGTGTTTTCACCCCGAGGCTGTCTCGTCACCCAGGCTCCCATTAGCTGGCTTGACAGGTTGACCCCTCGGGGAGGCTAAGTGTTTTCACCCAGAGGAGGTCTCGCCACCCAGGCTCCCATAGCTGGCATGGCAGGTTGACCACGCGGGGAAGTTACACTCCGCGAATATGTCGGGTTGGATGTTTCTTTCCGAGCTTATGCCAATCTCGAAAAGAGCGGGGATTGTGTACAACCCCGTATTCGCGAAGAGTGGGCCCGAAACAAGGCAGGCGCATTTTTAAGTTTTTTTGGAGATTTTGCACTCTCGGTGGCCAATTTTGGCTCTGGCTTGGAAACATACTAGTATGAGGAGGAAAAATCAACATCTTCCCCCGGGCCCTTTAGAGGGGCGGGTGCGGCAAGATGGCCGGCACCCCCCTGGCGTGCTAGGCGCGAGGTGGGATGGCGGGACTGGCTGGAGACCAGGATCCCGCCCCCGACATCCTGGCCTTGGGCAGGGGCGAGACCGGGTGGCCAGCCCTCTTGCCCCAGGCGGCGAGCTCACGAGGCGAGACCGGGGGACCAGCCCTCTCGCCCCAGGCGGCGAGCTCACGGGGCGAGACCGGCGGCCAGCCTTCTCGCCCCAGGAGGCGAGCTCGCGGGGCGAGACCGGGCGGCCAGCCCTCTCGCCCCAGGCGGCGAGCTCGTGGGGCGAGACCGGCGGCCAGCCCTCTCGCCCCAGGCGGCGAGCTCGCGGGGCGAGACCGGCGGCCAGCCTTCTTGCCCCAGGCGGCTAGCCCGCGGGGCGAGACCGGGCGACCAGCCTTCTCGCCCCAGGAGGCTAGTCCAGGGAGGGTTCGCCATCCGCCCCCTAGACCCTTGTGGACCCTGCGGTTTTACCATTTTGCCCTCGGGGGGGGGGGGGGTTACCTCTTTACCCCCCGGCGTGGCTGTTTTCTATTGGCCCAAGGTATATTGGGGGTAAGGGTATTTTGGTCATTTTACCCCCAGGACTTGGAAAAACTATAAATAGACCCCCTTGGGTGCCTTTGGGGGAGAGACTTTTCCTAGCTTCCTCCTCCCTTAACTTCTTCTTGGTAGAGTAGAGAGAGCTCTCCAAGGCGCCCAACCTAGCCCTTTGGTAAGGGAGGGGAAGAGTTCTGGTGACCTTCCGTGTGTGTGGTGGGACCTCCGCGCTAGAGTCGAGGGTCTGTTCATAGTTTCCTAAGTCTCCGGTCTGTGACGTTCTCCCGAGTGTAGTATGTGTGAGGTCACCCCTCTTTTGGGACCCCGAACTCCACAGAGGCCATTTTTGGTTTCAACACCCCAACCTTCTAAGGTGGAACCTATTTCAATTAGAGCATCTATAGGAGAAAGAATCCCTAAGAATTTTGGTAAGAATTTTATCACATATCACTTAGAGGATGATCCATTCTCCTATCAGGAAGCAATGAGATTTAATGATTCGCTGATTGGGAAGAAGGCATCGATGATGGGATGGACTCACTGCATCAAACAGTAATTATTTGTTTATGTGTGGATGACATGTTGATTTTGGGGTCGGATCTTACTGTAGTTAGGGATATTAAATCCACTCTCATAGAAACATTTGATATGAAGGACCTTGATCCCGTAGATACCCTATTAGGTATGGAAGTTAGAGTTGACAATGATCAAGTTACCCCTAGTCAGACTCATTATATATAGCAACTTCTTTCTACCCGGGGATATAAAAATTACATGTTAGTTGAGACATTGTTTGATCACAATGTTAAATTGAGTCCTAATGAAGAGAGCAGCATTGATCAAGTAAAATATTCTAATATAATTGGTAGTCTCATATACGCCACAAGTTATACATGACCAGACATTGCCTTCTCGGTTGACATGCTGAGTCGTTTTACTAGTAGTTCAGTAAAAGAGCATTGAGATGCCTTAGATAGGCTGATGAGATACTTGATAGGTACTAAAGATCATGTTTTATGCTACATTGGTTATACTCCTACCGTAGATGGATTCTCTGACATCTCGTGGTGTTCAGAAGTTGGGAACAACAAGTCTACCTGTAGATATATATTCATGTTGGGTGGAGTTGTTATTATTTGGAAATCCAAAACACAGACTTGTATAGCTTTGTTGTCTATGGAAACCAAGTTGTTTGTCTTAACTTTGGTTGGTGGAGAGGCAGACTGGATCAGAAACTTGATTTTAGACATACCATTTTTTAAGTTACAAGTCAACTTGTTGAGCTTGTATTGTGATAATCAAGCAGGAGTTCAAGTCGTTAAGAATGACCTCTATAATACTAAGAGGAGACATGTACGCCTAAGACATATTTTATTGAATTATCTGAAAGAACACAAAATTATCACTTTGATCGATGTGCGTTTGAAGGATAACGTGACTGATCCATTAATGAAAGGAATGCTCAAAAACCGGTTAATCAAAATAGTAGGGGAAATGAGACTAAAGGTGATTTAGTTCGGCCTTAGTTCAAGGTTATGTGATTCAGTTTAGACTTAGACTCTATTTGTTTGGGCATTTCGCAACTCCGTTTTGGGCAAACGCTGCCGGAAGGAGGGTAAACAAATGAACCTCCGGCGGCGTTTGCTCCGTTTCCACCCGCCAGCCTTGAGAAACGCCCCAAAAAAATTTTGTTTGGAGCAGCCACCTCCCCCCTCCGGTTCGAACTCTCTGTTTCCACCCGCCGGATCGACCCGCCACCGCTAAAATAAATGAAGCCTTAGTCCAAATATTTTGATTTTTCAGATTTTCTTTGACAGAGCAAGCATGTTGTGTTCTATTGATGCACTTGGTTGTTGAGTATGGATTTGGTAAGTTGTTTCATTCCAAATCCGATGCTAACAACTTCACATGGATTCAGTTATCTTGCCTTGGAGGAGAGTATTATTCCAAACTTGATAACACAATCTGATTTGGTTTGACTTTTCTTCTGTTAATTGGTTCCATTCCAAACTTGATGAGTTCTAGTTAACTCTAGAAGGGTAGTAACCGTGACATTCTATATAAGAACACAAATATAGTTGTGGTGTCAAGAAGTCCGTAAATCGTTTCGTTTGGAAACAAATAATGGATTTTGAGGTCAATCTATAATACTTTGTATCTGTGTCCTCCTAGCTAATAATAAATAATACTACGTTCTTACTGTAAAAGAAGATATTTGTACATTTTCAAAAGATTGAATTCATTATAAAATGAAATTCTCTATTGAAAAAAATAAGGGTTGCAGTCATATGAGGAGCACTTATAGACTGGGATCCTTATGAGGATGCCCTATTGTACATATGAGGATTATGACAGTTAGAGTATTGTTAGATTTCTTTGTTTATCCCTGTTCAGAACACTGTTTAGCTCTTTTTTTATCTGTTTGTTTGGACTATTATGCTCTCTGTTTGATTTGGGACGCTAAGCTTATAAGGTTTGTGCCCTGATTGTACCCGAGACTATGTTATGATGTGACATAGCTTTATTTTTGCTTATTCGCGCATACTATTTTTTGTTTAAGTTAATAATGATTAACAGGTGCTGGATACAGTTACAAATGATTCACATTTTTGGTTGAACATTGCACAAACCATCCTTTTTCCGATGTCGGGTTTACGATGGACATAAGAGAAGAGTGTTAGGTATATTAATATATGTCCCAACGTGTCGAAACCAACTCGGAGGGTGTTATTGATTTTGTGTCACTCTTGGGTTAGGATCTACGCTGGAGATACTATATATTCCTGTAATGGAAAAAAATTACAGGGTTAGTTCAGTGCTGACAAATTCCACTAGTTTGTTTGAGGTTATAAAAGTTAAAATATTCGAGAAGGTGACAAGTTACCCCTCCGATTACAAGTACTTGAAGGAGAAAAAGATACAAATATTCCCTTCATGTTCATAGGAGCGACTCCTGGATCCAATAGGCACTTGAGCACGCAGATGCTAGACAGACACTTGAGCAGACACTTGATTAGGCTCTGCGAAGAGCAAATTAAGTCCTCCCTTGAGCAAGAGAGCAAGAGAACTCAAAGAGGAGAACCTTCTGAGTTTCATGTCTTTGCGGGAAAACTTTCAGAGCTCATTTCTATCTTATTGGTTGTTTGTCTTTAAATGAATGGATATGAGCCTTTTATTATTTTTTCTGAGGGACGCAGTGATAATTGCGTCTTCCTGAAGTTTGAACCGACTAACGAGGTTGCGTGATTCTTGCCACATGGATCGATCACCAATTTTCGGAAAAGACACATCGATGCCCCCTGGGCGGTCTGAGCAATCTGGGCGGTCCAGGAAAGCACGTTAGAGGAGGCAGCTGTAGATGGCGGCACGACGGCGGTGCGGTGGCGGTGATGCTCGAAAGGGAGTACGAGTGATCTGCGAGTGCACATTATTCCTAATTAAGCGCACGCGCAACCTGTATGTGCGACCTGAGCGTACACGCGACTGTTGGTGTTGAGGTATATTGAAATAGGTGTGACAGGTACTTAATGTGTTGCGGTTAGGATCCGATAGGAGTCCAACAACCTGTAGTCGGGTATTTAGGGTTTGCCTATAAATACCCATGTTAGGGGCAACGAGTGGGTCGTTCTAAACTTGACGGTCACGCGGATGCTTCGAGCACTCTTAACATTCTCGAAGAGTTGTTCGCGTGTAGTCACCGCCGCCATTCGCCCTAGGCTTCTGCCATTGCTTCCCGCGATTTGGAATCCCGACCGCTGCTGGTTTCCGATCGGGAGGAAGATCTTGCGATCCTGTAGTACTCCCCGCCAGCCGCGTCTTTCAGAGGAGCCGCCGAATCCAGATCGGGAACGCCGATCCTATGCAATCTCTTTGGATCTCGCTATTGTTCTCAATCGTGAAGGACTGAAGGAGTATCACTCGCTGCCGCCGGAGTAAAGGAGACAGCGCTGCTCTAGATTTCTTCCCGTCATTTCTGCACCGCTACTCTTCTCTCAGTGGAGGTTTGCAGATCCCGCCGGCCCCTAGAGCCATTCAGAAGAGAAGAACAGTGGATTAGATCAAGATCTACAGTTCTTTGTCTCTCTCCATTTGGCGATCCATTTCAGATCTTCTTTGTCGGTGAAGGAGCTTGCATCAACAATCTCTAGATTGTTAGAGGGCAAGCAATTTGAGGGTTCCTTGTCATTGCGCTTGGAGGAGCAAGCAATTTTTTCTTGGATTGGATCAGAAGACACTGTCGTCACCTCGCTCAGGTGATTTCTTTCCTTGTTTTACTGCTCTTGTTTAGATTGCTAGTGGCGCTCCAAGTTTCTTGTTAGGAACGCACAATGTCGAAAGCAAGCAATCTCACGTCCTCTGTGCCGGTGATAAAACTGGAAAAATTCTTCAATATTGAGTTTAGCGCCTGGAAACATAACACGCAGTTCGGCATGAAGTACCTGAACACCTTCTACACAGTGCAGACCGACTTCGAATCCTTTAAAGGAGGAGAAGATGAGGATCAGTGGATCAACGATGAAGACTTCTGTCGTGATTACATCTTCAACTGCCTCTCAAACAGACTTGCAGAGACGTACAATAAGTTGAAAACTGCAAAAGGGATCTGGGACGCACTGGTGGAGCAGTTCAGAGAGGAAGAGAATATGTCCAAGACGCACTTGCTGGACAAGTTCATGGCCTTCACCTTCACAGAAGACAGGAAGATTCTTTCTCAAGTTGCAGACTTTGAGAATCTCGTGGACAAGATGAATAGTGAAAACATCCATCTGCCAGATGTGTTCATTGCATGAGCGATAATTTTCAAATTTCCCTCGGCATGGTACTCCTTTAAAATGAAGATGTATCAGAAAAAGATGCAGGTGAGCCTGAAAGACCTCAAGCGCTTCATATGCATTGAGGATAAGAACCGGACTAGGCACGCCTTAGAGACGGTTAGCCAGCAGACCTCTGCTGCTAACATGCTTACGCATCCTAAGCGCAAGCCTAAGCCTGGAAAGACCAGACCACCACCATTGCACCCGCAGTTGCTGCCACCAACAAAAAGATTAAAAAGTTCAAAGACAAGTGTTATAACTGCAACAAGTGAGGTCACTATGCATCTGAGTGCAAGCAACCCAAACGGGGCAAATCCAGCACACTCAGGATTGATAACAAAGCCAATATGATTTATCAGACTGCGCTTAGCGACTTTGTTGTCATGGTCAGAAAGGGGAATGCCAGTTCAGAGTGGTGGCTCGATTCAGGTGCTACCTGCCACGTCTACAACAATTCTGCGCTTCTTGATGATGTCAAAGATGTTAAAGAGACTGTCACTATTGCAAATGGCGTTGTAGCTGATGTGCTGAGGGTGGGGAATGCTACTCTAACTCTCTATTCAGGTACGCGTTTACTTTTAAAAAATGTGAAATTTATACCCTCGTTAGCTGCTAATTTAATTTCTATTAGTCTATTATGCGATGCAGGTATGTTGTTTAACATAAGTGGTGGTCGAGTAACCCTTATGGTTCACTCGCATTATTTTGGCTATGCTTATGTAGTTAATGGAATGTATAGGCTGAGTCTAGCAAACGAGGTAATCAATCAGGTTAGTTCTGATAGATCCTAAAACTTTACATGCAAGACTAGGACACGCGAACTATACAAAACTACTTCTACTAGCTAGAACTCACAACATTCCCTTGAACACAACCATTAAGTTTGACAGATGTGAAATTTGTGCTCACACAAAGATCACTAGAACATCTTTTGGTCAGGTTTCTAGGAGCACACAATTGTTAGAGTTAATACATTCCGATATTTGTGATTACAAAAGTTCTGTCACTCGAGGAGGTCGAAAGTATCTAATAATATTTATCGACGACTACTCTAGATTCAGTCACATTTACCTCCTTAAATCCAAAGATGAAGGCATTGAAAAATTTCATATTTTCAAAAATAGGGTTGAAAATCAACCAGACATGAAAATTAAAAGGCTAAGGAGTGATATAGGAGACGAATACGCCTCGGGAGAGTTCAGAGATTTTCTTGCCAGCAATGACATAATTCCTGAAACGACTGCTCAGTATTCACCACAATCCAACGGTATCGCTGAGCGGAAAAATAGGACTTTAATAGAAATATTGAACTCCATGTTGTTAAATGCTAGCATGTCTGCGACCTACTGGGGTGAAGCCGTTCTAACGTCAAATCACATTCTTAATAAAGTACCACATGCAAAGTTGATTAAAACACTCTATGAGCTTTGGTTTAAGACACCTCCTAGATTTGACAATCTTAAGACATGGGGTTGTATCGCTTATGTTAGGATACCAGACTCTAGAAGAGCAAATATTGGATCTAGGACGAACATCTGTGTCTATCTAGGATGTGCAGATGATAGTGCTGCAGATAGATTTTTAAATCTCTCAACTAACACTGTAATAGAATCTAGAGATGCGGTTTTCTTTGAGGATAAGTTCCTTAAGGATAAAAACATAACGCTTCCAGGTCTGCCAGCTACTACTACTGAGCCTATTATTGATCCAGAAATGAGAAACTCTGACACTGAGCTTATAGACACTAGTGGTTTAGCATCTAAACGGTTATCTAATAGAGAATGAGTGTCTAAAAGCTTCGGTACAGACTTTGTGACATACCAAGTTAAAGCCGATCCATCGACCTATAAGGAGGCAATGCAATCTAGGAATTCTCTGTTATGGAAAGAAGCCATAAATGATGAGATGAATTCTCTCTTGTAAAACCACACTTGGACTTTGGTCGACTTGCTCAAAGGGGCTAGAACCATTGGAAGTAAGTGGGTTCTGAAGAAGAAGCTTAATCCTGATGAGAGTATCGCAAAATACAAAGCACGTCTAGTTTCCAAGAGCTACACTCAAGTGAGTGGTATAAACTACTTTGATATATACTCACATGTTTGTCACTTTACGATAATTAGGATACTTCTTGCGTTAGTATCTATTGAACATTTTGTTGTTCATCAGATGGATGTCAAGACTGCATTTCTTAATGAAGATCTGACTGAGGAGATTTATATGCACCAACCTGAAGGGTTTGTCATAGAAGGTCAAGAAAATAAGGTATGTAAGTTGATTAAGTCACTATACGGATTGAAGCAAGCACCAAAATTATGGCACGAGAAATTTGACACTTGTGTTAAAGACTTGGGCTTCAAATCTAGTCTATCAGATAAATGTCTGTACGTAAGAACAAGTTCAGATAAAGTCACAATTATATGCTTGTACGTTGATGACATACTAATTCTGTGCACTGATCAGTCTGAGGTGGAAGACGTGAATGTTGTCCTGACGACTAAATTTAGTATGACAGACTTGGGAGTGGTGAAGACCATCTCAGGTATGGAAGTGAACTTCACTAAAAAAAGGTATTACCTTAAGTCAGAGTCACTACATTAGAAATCTACTAGAAAAGTGTAGTTACGTTAGTAGCAAAAAGACTGAGACTTCATACGACTACAATAATAGACTGAAACCGAATGAAGGTTCTCCTATTAGACAGTTGAATTACTCCAAACTCATAGAAATTCGCATGTATTCTACAACCTACACTAGACCTAACATAGCCTTTACGATCGACATGTTGTGTAGATTCACTAGCAACCTTAGGAAGGACCACTGAGATGCCTTGGATAGGCTAATGAGATACTTAAAGTATACTGAGAAGTACGCTTTATGTTACAGTGGACATCCTCCTGTGCTTGAGGGGTATTCTGACGGCTCCTGGTGTTCAGAAATTGCTGATAGTATATCCATTAGTGATTTTGTGTTTACCCTAGGTGGAGCAGCAGTAGCTTGGAAGTCAAAGAGGTAGACGTGCATTGCACTATCCTCTATGAAATCGGAACTCTATGCTCTCGCTTCAGCTGGAGAAAAAGCAGGGTGAATAAGATATTTAATAATGAACATTCCAATGACGAGTCTGAAAATACACTCTCGTTTATTATAGTGTGACAATCAAGGCATAAAGACCATTGCTACAAATACGTTGTTCAATGGAAAGCGAAGACAACTAAGGATGAAACAGACCTGGTTGACCTATCTCAACAGTCAGGGGATAATCTCCCTTTTGGACGTGAGATCAAAAGATAATGTAGTAGATGTCCTTACCGAGGGCTTAAGTAAGGTTCTAACAACTAAAACATCTGGGGAGATGAGATTAAAGTTCATTTAGTAGGACATAATACCTTATTTATGTTTTAAATTTTAGAACTGTAGTCTGCTTACATTCAAGCATCTAGAGTTGAGTACACTGAACTATTTCAGATGCTATCTGATGAAAGCTAGAGATGATTAGTTGCTAGTTATTCCAAATTTGATAACTTAAGTAATTATTTTATTCAAAGGCTGAATTGAGTATCATTCCAAAAAGGAATACTGAAGTTGCTGATATGAGTCCTGATATTATGATTATTAATTATATCATTCCAAACTTGATGATATGATAGTCACAGCTTATTGTATCATTCCAAACTTGATGATATAACACAATTTTGAAATGGTGAATAATAATCTCAATAATCGATGAAACATGATTTGATTCTATGAAATCAATTTTCTAATTTTGTGTAAATTAGATAGAGATGTTGATATGTGATTGTTTCTTTCTGCTTAGAATATTACGTTCTTTTACTACTAGAGCTAATAACTTTAATTTTGATTAGCAAATGTTACAATTCATAAAGATTTGTCTCATGACATTCTTATGATGTTTGTTTGCAGATCATTTGGAGATTGGAGGAGAAAAAGTTGATTTTGACCCGGATGAAGATGATCTTCTGTTTGCGTAGATCACTTTTTTAGATTGAGTTTTTCTGTCAGATTTTCTACTGTTATGTTTGAGACTATGTGTATGAGTCTAGATTTTCTGTATTCTAAAAGTCATATTTATATTTTCTGAAAACTCATTTTTTGGTCGTTATTAACTCTTGTTTAAGTAACATGTAATGTGCTAGCACCTATTTACAATATATGAGGAGATTATTGAGGTATATTAAAATAGGTGTGACGGGTGCTTAATGAGTTGCAGTTAGGATCCGATAGGAGCCCAACAACCCGTAGTCGGGTATTTAGGGTTTGCCTATAAATACTCATGCTAGAGGCAACGAGTAGGCCGTTCCAAACTTGACGGTCACGCGAATGCTTCGAGCACTCTTAACAGTTAGGACCGCACGACTGCTGGGTGCGCGCGGCCGTTGCGCGCATGCTTCTGTTGAGCACATGTGTGTGCGGCTGCTGCCCGCACACGCTCGACTTTTGTACCCTCGCATGTGGCCTGCTTGCCCACCGCCGCTTCACGCATGTGCGCGACTCTTGTGCTTGCATGTGTGGCTTGGGCACGTGCGCGGCCTTTGTTTTGTCGAGCTAACACACTTTACAGGACCTTATTAATTTACTACAGAATGTAAGTCAGGAAAATAAATTTAGCGGCAAACCCGTTATATCGAACTAACGACAGCATTACCGTAGTGACCCACACACATTAGCTTTAAACCACAAATGGAACAAACAAAACGCCAGATTTTTTTTAAAAAAACAATTATATATTGGTGAAGGTGATCTATGTTAATTCCCACGTAATGATTAAAGCTCATAATTCCAGATCTGGTGGCCTAAACGCAGCCTATCTACGCTTAGCACCACATTTCTATTGGCCCACCATGTTTCAAATTATAACGGATTATATTAAAACCTGCCACTTGTGTCTCAAATGTAAACATATTAATCACTCCCACTCCAACTTTAACTCGAGCAGGCCTCTACATGGACGTTAATACATACATGTCAACATCTAATGACTTTATCGTCCAGAACAAGTGGCTGCCCCGGGCCGATCCCGGACGTCCGTACATATGTTCGGCGTGACTTTTCTATGGGGTTAAATCGGGGGTCTAAATTGCGTCAAATCAAAAAAAAATTTCAACATGAAAGTTGTAGATCTCGACGAGATCTACAACTTTCATGTCGAGATCTACAACTTTCATGTTGAACACTTCTCATGAAAATGTACGTATAAGACGCAATTCAAAAAGACGTGTATATTTTTATATACACTTAACTCGTATATACATCACACCATTTTACGAATTAGAGATCAAATATATTTCTAAACCGGACGATATTTTGTTTAAAGATTTTGATGCATATGATGATATTGTGTTGAAGAAAGATTTTTGGATTTACTAAACAAAATTTTGCGATATTTTGACTCATTTCTAATGCTAACATAAGTGGTTGAATGAATACATTTTAAATCATTTGTAATGTCATTATATATAGTGAGTTATTTTGAAAGATTGAATGTTTTAAACAAAATTTAATTTTTTAAAAAATATTGTATGTTGATTTGCTAGTAACAAAATGATTTTCAAATAGCCATTTTAAAAAATAAGAGTTTGCTAATAATAATGATTTGTTATAAACTAAATTGAGTTTGCTAGTAACATCACCCCATATTAAAACCCAAGACTTGTGTCTGAACTGTAAACCAATTAATCACTCCCAGTCCAACTTTAATTCGAGCATACCTCTATATGAACTTTATTACATGCATGTCAACATCTAATGACTTTATCGTCCACAACTAGTGGCCGCCCCGCGCCGACTATGCGGCCACCATCGCAAGGCCGCACATGTGCTGCCCGCGCACGGGGACATCTCTTGCGCGTACCGGCCGCAAGGCCACACATGAGCTGGCCCTGCGGTTACCACCATACAACCACGCCCGCGCGGCCCGGGCTCTAGGACCTCTCTCGCGCGCACCACTTGTGCGGTCACCCTCGCGTCGACCGCGCGGCCATTGTCGTACGGCCATGCCCGCACGTGGGGCCCCTCGGGCGAGGTGTCCCTCCCAAGCACATGTGCGCGCGGTGCAATCGTGCACGCCTCTTTCCTTTTCTTCTTACCTACTGCAGGATCTCACGACCCGTGCCACCATCATCGTTGGTCCTGCCTGAACTGCCATGGGGCAAAATTTGTCATATTTGCAAAAAGGGCAACCTTAGTGCTCCCGATCGAGAACTCCTGTTTGCCCGTCCGATGGTTATGACGACACAATTACCAAGACGCCTCTCTTGAAGGCTATAAAAGGGATCATGAGCCCTCAATTAAAGGGATCTTGCCTTCAACACCAAAGAGAGCTCCCTCCAAGATTCGATCTTCAGAGTTTTTCTTCGGGGCATGTTTAAAAAGATCGCCTCGAAGTCCTCCTTTCCCTTCGAAGATCCCTCCAAATACAATTAAAAAATCCCACTTGATTTCAAGGTCCAAGCCTAGAACTCTGGTTGCCGTGCTTATCCCCACAGTTGCACCAGAGCAAGCCGCTCCGCCTTCAGCAACATCAGTGTTCCTTGAAATTTTATTGTAAGATGCCTCATTCTTACATATTTCAGGATGGTGTGAATGAAAGACCCGATTCAGGAATCTATCAAGCATGCACAACTTAAATAATACATAGATATCTGGACCGGGTCCGCTGGAACCCGTCCATTCGAATCAGGCATGCGCGCGCGGAGGGGACAAAGGTGGCCCATCTCCGGGCTCAATTGGTCGAAAGGGCGAATGTGCTAGGGCATCGCATTCGGTGGAGGAAAGGGTGCCCACCAGCTGTCCCTCATCAAATCAATGTGATCCTGACTCTATAAGCCCATCATCCAACTCCCATGATCTTCTTGCCCAAGGGAAAGGCAACTGCTCAACAATACATGCATACATACATTAACCCAGCAGACAACAACGTACGGGCAATATTTCATAATATTAGGTGATTGTTAACCGCAACCCGTTATTTTGCTAGTCGCACCTCAAAATTTCCTAATTTTTCGCGTCTTTTCGAAATACGCTTTGTACATGCAAAATCAGGAAAAGTGTTCAACACAAAAGTTGTAGATATCTACGTGATCTACAACTTTTGTGTTGATCATTTTTCCAAAAAATGCATGTACAAGGCGTACTTTGAAAATATGCCCAGATTTTGCGCCTTTTCAAAATACGCCTTGGACATGCAATTTCAGGAAAAGTGTTCAACATGAAAGTTGTAGATCTCGTTGATATCTACAACTTTTGTGGTGAACACTTTTCCTGAAATTGCATGTACAAGACGTATTTCGAAAGTGCGCGATAAATTGAGAGATTTTGGGGTGCGACTAGCCAATTACGGGTTGCGGTTAACAATCACCTAATATTATCTGGCCGCTTAATTAAAACATAGTCGTTTAATTAAAGCATAATTTCGCCCGACCTCTATCATTTCCGCCCGCTGCCGCGGAGCCCTACAAGCATTTGGAGACAATGTTGGAGCGATTCCGGCTTGGCCAGCGAGAGCCGCTCAGTTTAAGACTTTAAGATCTCATTTGGTAGGACGGCGGGAGACGGAGCGGCTGGCCTTCATTTTTCACTTGGCGGCGGCGGTTGCACCCGCACGCTATGATTGGGATATATGTTTTGTTGTTGTCTTGAGTTAGTTTTAGAATAGTCAAACCCACATGTTTATCTTCTTCATCTACCGATGTCAATGATGACTTTTCTCCAACTTGTTCATGTGTTTTGAATGGGCGCATGCAAAGAAACTTCTTGGAAAGAGAATAAGACATATGAAATGACTCTATAAAATGAGAGAAATACAGGTTATGAATTGTTCACCAAAAGTTGAACAAGAGAGAGGTAAAACCTTGGCGAGGAGAGCGGTAGCGCATGACCGGAGGCGACGGTGGACGTCGACATCCGATTTCGGGCTGCATCGACAACGAAGAGTGAAAGCGTGCGTGTAGCGGCATGACGTAAGAATCGCGTGCTGCAGCAAAGCGCACAGTACTCGATGATTGCGCATCCGCGTCCGAAAATCCCAACACTTATATGGGCAACAGCGGGAGCGTGACAACTTTGTGGCAAATGAAGTGGCTTTGATTTGCCTTTGTCTAAAGTTTCATATGTGCATGGTAGCTTTTTTTAATCAAAATTTAACTCTTTAAGATGTAAGTGTAAAGCTAAAGCCCGACCACATGACGGCTCATCTAAACTGGCCCTAACTCATATGGCGAATTATTGCAGTCGAATGCGAACATGTGCAGATGCAAGATCCAGTCCCCAAACAGCCTAAGTAGATGAATCCTGTGGAATTTCTATACAAATTCTCTTTAATTAAGAGTGGTGTTATGGACACGCCATAGATGATTATGGACAACCAACAGCTATGTACAACCCAATCTCGCTATGTATTGCCAAATCTCGCCATGTACTGCCAATCTTTCTTGCCGAGTCTGCAACTATCCCTCCTCGGCGGCGGTCACCTGCGCTCGAATCGGCGGCGCAGCGTTAAGGCCCTTGTTACTCTCATCATCGCACGCATCAATGTCTGCAATCTTGTCGTCGGTGTCATTATTTGGGTGCAGCAAGTGTTAGGATATGACGCGGAATCTTATTGTGGTAATTGTCGTCTATTTTCATACAGGCGGGAGGCTGATTTTGGAAGCCACAATCTATGATGTCATCGTTTTTCGAAACAAATTTTTGGCGGTATCATTTTTGATTTTTTGGAAAACTTGCAATCCTTTTTTGGAGACCGCTCGATCAATTCGTGACTCATCCTTTTGGAATTCCCCAAATTCCGGCAATTATGGAGGAGCATTGGTAACAGAATACATTTTTTTCCAAATAATGAAGGAGATTTTTTGGAAGGAAATTTTTTTCTATTTCCTTGATTGGATCCATCCGGCCCTACCTTCTTTTTACCTGATTCAGGGTTCTTCAAGCTTATATAAAGAGGGGCCGATTTTTCCCAAGTATGCAGGATTTTGGGCAAGCAGGAGAATGCAGAGGAGGTCAGTCAGTCTTGGGCGAACCTGGTGGTTCTTCCCCGTTACCACCATGTGTGTGTTTTTTTGTTCGGCTGCCACCATCCATGTTGTCGAGCGTCTTTCTTGCTGCAGCTTTGCCGATGAGCTTCTTCCATACTGCAGTGTGCTCGACTCTCGGCCGCCGACTTTTCTTCTTTTGCCGCTGATTTTCTGCTCGTCGCAACGTGTACGCCCATATCTTGGAGGATTCTCTCTTGGTTCATTTTTTTCCATCATAGTCATATTATATGATTGAGAAAGAAAATAAAAATTCTATGTCTGCACAGTGGACGTACCTATTTTTTAATTTCGGAGAACCACTTTAAATTTGATATTCTTTGTCTGTGATGTTTTCTTTCTTGTTTAGTGTTTATCGTTCTTCGTAACCGCTCTTTTTGCCGTTAGATTATTTTTTGAGGATCTGAAAGTCATCTGCACTCGGGCCGATTTTTCATAACAGAAAAACTATCATCTAGACACAACCAATTTAATACAGGGTATACAAGTGCATAAATCTGAACAAATCTCTAGATACATAAATAATGTAACTACAGTAATAATACATGAAGAAATGTACTGACGTCCGTTATAGAATACAGCGCGGAGGAGCCAGACTCGCTCGATCTGCGGGAGAGAGAATAATCTAGACTGCAATCCATACACCCAAAAACGATTATGTATTTTAACCACAAGTGCACGTGTCGGGTCAAGTAATAATAAGTGAGTAAAGATCGTTCTCACTAACAGATGTTGAATTCAGTGCTTACAAATACTAGTTATGTATTTTTCTCTCTGCAAATGTTATATCGAATCTATGATGATTGACGGACAAGCACAACTCATCTCTTGAATTATGGTGCGTAATAAAAAGGCAAAATCATCGCCAAAAGTTCCAAAATATAGATAATAAATTCAATAAAAATATTCATCAAACAATCATAAAGAGAAAGCTAGAAAATCATCTTCACACAAGACAAAGTACTCTCACAACTAAAAACGATTTAGTTCTGTCTTAATTCAAGACTAGGCGATTCAGTTAAGATTTAGTCCAAATGTTTTGATTTTTCAGATTTTTTGTGTTAAAACAATCATGTTGTGCTCCATTGATGATCTTAGTTGATGTGAACGGATCTGGTAAGTTGTTTCATTCCAACTCTGATATTAACAACTTTGCTCGGATTTGACTATCTTACCTTGGAGGAGAGTGTTATTTCAAACTTGATAACATGTTCTGACTTGATTTGATTTTTCTTCTGTTAATTGGTTCTATTTCAAATTTAATGAGTTCTACTTAATTTTAGAAGAGCAGTAACATTGACATTCCATATAGGAACACATATATAGCTGCGGTGTCCAGAAGTTCGAAAATCGTTTCGTTTTGAAATAAATAATAGATTCTGAGGTCAATTTATAATACTATATGTATTTATTTAATTTCTAGGTAATAATAATAAATACTAAGTTCTTTCAGTATAACTAGATGTTTATGCATTTTCATATTATTGAATCATTATAAAATGAAATTCTCTGTTGAAAATTACAGAGCTTACTGATATAGGAGAAGCACTGGTAGACAGAGATCGTGATCAGGATGATCTTCTAGATGATAACAATTGGAGTATTAATAGACTTATTTTGTTTATCACTATTCAGAACACTGTTTAGCTCTTTCTTTTATCTGTGTTTGGACTATTTTGCTCTCTGTTTGATTTAGGACACTAGGCGTATAGTGCATGTGCCCTTATTATACCCGAGACTATACTGTATGTGATATGACCGAACTTTATTTTTGCTTATGCATGCATATTATTTTTTTGTTTATGTCCAATATGTTTAACATGTGATGAATACGGTTGTGAATGATTAACGTTTGACTGAACATTGCACAAACCATCAGTTTTCCGACGTCGAGTTTACAACGGACATTAGAAGGGATTATAAGATATATTAATTATATGTCTGTGTTGAGGTATATATTTATATCAGTGTTTAATGGGCTACTTAACGGGTTGGTTAGGATCCGATAGGAATCCAAACCCGTAGTCGGGGATTTAGGGTTTCGCCTATAAATACCCTGCTGGGGGCAACGGGTAGACTATTCCAAACTAGATGGTCACGCGGATGCTTCGAGCACTCTAACATTCTCGAAGCAAACCCTAGCCCCGCTCCGCTCCCGTGACGGTGCAGCCGACTCTTCTCCCTTCGCGATTTCCTGTGCATCGTCGTCTTGCCGATCGTGAAGAACCAGTGCCGCCTCTAGACGATCGCGAAGGAGGCGCTGTCCATCGCTGATTGTTGAAAGGGAATCGTCGTCGCCTCTCTCGTCTGCGTATTCACGCCGCCTGGAGGAAATCGAGTCGCTGCTTTTCGTCGATCGGGAAAACCGAAGAAGCCGCCGCTCTCTCCATCTCCATCGATTGAGTGCGCCGCCTCCATTGTTGAAGAAGATCGGGAAAATCTCGTCGTTTCCACCGCTCCCGAACGAAGGAAAAGACCGATCTGGCCGCCGCTGTTCGCGACCCTGCTGGATCTGGCCGCCGTTGTTAACCCGTCGCTGGTCTCGTGGATCGGGAAAAGGGAGACATCGCCGCTGTTAATCGATCCAGGGATCGGATCGAAGGAGACGATCATCTTACCTGGAGATCTTCTTCCTCCCGCTCGCCTTTGTTGCGATCTAGGGCAGCCGCAAATCTTCCTCGCCGATCCAGCGACTGCCGCACTGCCGGAGAAGGATTTTGGTCGCTGTTCTCTATCTCCTATCCAGATCTTGCCAGATCCCGGCCACCCCTGTTTTGAACCAGTTCCAGATTCTGTGGCTGCTGGATAGCAAAAAGTGGCATAAGAGAGCAGAGGCCCATTTCACCAAGGTTCACCTTTTCAGTCATTGGGAGTTCTTCTCTAGTGGAGAAAAGTTTTGTTGTTGGTCACTGGAGGAGCAAGCAATTCTCCTGGATTGGATCTGAAGACTGTCCTCGCCTTGCTCAGGTGATCTCTTTCCTGTTTTTACTGCTATTGTTCTACATTGCTAGTGGCGCTCCAAGTCTTTTAGTAGGAACCCAAAAAATGTCGAAAACAAGCAATTTGTCGTCTCCCGTGCCGATGATCAAGCTGGAGAAATTCTCCAATGCCGAGTTCAGTGCCTGGAAGCGCAACACACAGTTCGGCATGAAGTACCTGAACATCTTCTACACAGTGCAGACTGTCTTTGAAGAATTCAAAGGAAGCGAAGATGAAAATCAATGGGTCAACGACGAGGATTTCTGCAGAGACTACATCCTAAATTGCCTCTCCAACAGGCTTGCAGAGACGTACAACAAGATGCAAAGGGCCAAGGAGATCTGGGAAGCCTTAGAGGAGCAGTTCAAGGAGGAGGAGAACATGTCCAAGACGCACCTGGTGGACAAGTTCATGGCATTCACCTTCACCGAGGAAAGGGAAATTCTGCCACAGGTTGCTGAGTTTGAAAATCTGGTGGACAAGCTCAACAGTGAAAACATCCCTCTGCCAGATGGATTTGTTGCAGGGGCGATCATTTTCAAATTGCCCTCGGCCTGGTATTCCTTCAAGACTGAGATGTACCGGAAGAAGACGCAGGTGAGTCTTAAAGACCTCAAGCGCTTCATCTGCATTGAGGATGAGAACCGGACTAGGCACGCTATAGAGACGATCAGCAAGCAGTCTTCCACTGCTAACATGATCACGCACCCTAAGCGGAAGCCTAAGCCTGGCAAGACTCGCCCACCGACCAGTGCACCCGCAGTTGCTGCCACCAGCAAACAAATTAAGAAGAAATTCAAAGGCAAGTGCTACAACTGCAATAAGTGGGGTCACTGCGCTTCCGAGTGCCGTCAGCCTAAACGGGGCGAATCCAGCACACCAAGAACCAATAATCAAGCCAACATGGTTCATCAGACTGCGCCTACCGACTTTGTTGCCATGGTCGGTAACGGGACGGCCAGTTCAGAGTGGTGGCTCGATTCAGGCGCTACCTGCCACGTCTGTCACAATCCAAAGCTTCTGGAGGATGCACAAGAGGTGCAAGAGACTGTCACTGTTGCAAATGGAGCTGTAGCTGACGTGCTGAAGGTCGGCAACGCTACCTTGACTCTCTCCTCAGGTAAAACTCTTACTTTGAAAAATGTTAAATTTATACCGACATTAGCTGCTAATTTAATCTCGATTAGTCTGTTGTGCGATGCGGGTATGTCTTTTAACATTAGTGGTGGTCGGGTAACCCTTATGGTTCACTCACATTACTTTGGTTGCGCATATGTCGTGAATGGGATGTATAGGCTGAGTCTAGCACACGAGATAGTTAATCAGGTTAATTCTAATCTGATAGATCCTAAGACTTTACATGCAAGACTAGGACACGTCAATTACAGAAAACTTCTCCTGCTAGCTAGAACTCACAACATACCCCTCGACACAAAAACCAAATTTGAAAAATGTGAAATTTGTGCTCAAACTAAGATAACTAGAACACCTTTTAGTCAGGTTTCTAGGAGCACACAATTGCTAGAGTTAATACATTCCGATATTTGTGACTACAAAAGTTTTGTCACTCGAGGCGGTCGGAAGTATCTGATAACCTTTATCGACGACTACTCTAGATTCAGTCACATTTACCTACTTAAAACCAAAGATGAAGCATTTGAAAAATTTCGTATTTTCAAAAATAGGGTTGAAAATCAACTTGACATGAAAATAAAAAGGCTAAGAAGTGATAGAGGGGGAGAATACGTCTCGGGGGAGTTCAGAGATTTCCTTGCCAGTCATGGCATAATCCCTGAAACCACCGCTCCATATTCCCCACAATCCAACGGCATCGCTGAAAGAAAAAATAGGACTTTAACAGAAATGTTGAACTCCATGCTGTTGACTGCTGGCATGCCTGCGGCCTATTGGGGTGAAGCCGTCCTCACGTCAAATCATATTCTTAATAAAGTTCCCCATGCAAAGTTGACTAAGACACCCTACGAGCTTTGGTTTAAGAGGCCTCCTAGATTTGACAATCTTAAGACCTGGGGCTGTATCGCTTATGTTAGGATACCAGACTCTAGAAGAGCTAAGATTGGACCCAGGACTAATACCTGCGTCTACCTAGGATGTGCAGATGATAGTGCTGCAGACAGGTTTCTGGATCTCTCCACTAATTCTGTAATAGAATCCAGAGACGCTGTCTTCTTTGAGGATAAGTTCCTTAAGGACAAGAACCTGACACTGCCAGATCTGCCAGCCACTAGTACTGAGCCTTTAGCTGAGCCAGGACAACGTAACTCTGACACTGAGCCTGTAGACACGAGTGGTTTAGATACCAGAAGGCTATCTAGTAGAGAGAAAATGCCTAAAAGCTTCGGTACAGACTTCGTGACTTACCACGTTGAAGCTGATCCATCCACTTATAAGGAAGCGATGCGATCTAGAGACTCTCTATTATGGAAAGAAGCCATCGACGAAGAGATGAACTCTCTCATGCAGAACAACACATGGACTTTGGTTGATCTGCCCAAAGGGGCTAAAACCATTGGCAATAAGTGGGTTCTGAGGAAGAAGCTAAATCCTGATGGGAGTATCGCAAAATACAAAGCACGTCTAGTTGCCAAAGGCTTCACTCAAGTGAGTGGTGTAGACTACTTTGATATATACTCACCTGTATGTCACTATGCGACTATTAGGATTCTTCTCGCACTAGCATCTATTGAACATTTCACTGTTCATCAGATGGATGTCAAGACTGCATTTCTGAATGGAGATCTGACTGAGGAGATCTACATGCACCAGCCTGAAGGGTTCGTCATAGAAGGTCTAGAAAATAAGGTCTGTAAGTTGATTAAGTCACTATACGGATTGAAACAAGCACCCAAAATGTGACATGAAAAATTTGACACCTGTGTAAAAGGCTTGGGTTTCAAATCCAGTCTATCAGATAAATGTCTGTACGTTAGAACAAGTGCAAATAAAGTAGCCATCATCTGCTTGTACGTTGATGACATGCTAATTCTGGGCACTGATCAGTCTGAGGTGAAAGACGTGAAAGTTGCCTTGACGGCACAATTTAGCATGAAAGACCTAAGTGAGGTGAAAACCATCCTAGGAATGGAAGTGAACTTCACAAAAAAGGGTATTACCCTGAGTCAGAGTCACTACATTAGGAATCTACTGGAAAAGTGGGGTTACGATAAGAGCAAAAAGGCTGAGACTTCATACGATTATAACAGTAGACTGAAACCGAATGAAGGTTCAGCTATCAGACAGTTGGATTATTCCAAACTCATAGGAAGTCTCATGTACGCTACTACCTGCACTAGACCTGACATAGCCTTTACGGTCGGCATGTTGAGTAGATTCACCAGTAACCCTGGGAAGGACCACTGGGACGCCTTAGACAGGCTAATGAGATACTTAAAGTTTACTGAGAAGTATGCTTTATGTTACAGTGGGCATCCTCCAGTGCTTGAAGGGTACTCCGACGCATCTTGGTGCTCGGAAATAGCTGATTGTCGATCCACTAGTGGCTTTGTGTTTACACTAGGAGGAGCAGCAGTAGCTTGGAAGTCTAAGAGGCAAACGTGCATTGCACTATCCTCTATGGAATCGGAACTCTATGCTCTCGCTTCAGCTGGAGAAGAAGCAGAGTGGATAAGAGATCTGATATTGGACATTCCAATGACGAGTCTGAAAATGCACTCTATTTCGATTTATTGTGACAATCAGGCCACAAAGACCATTGCTACAAATACGTTGTTCAATGGCAAGCGAAGGCAACTTAGGATGAAACAGGCCTGGTTGACCTATCTCACCAGTCAGGGGATAATCTCCCTATTGGACGTGAGATCAAAAGATAATGTAGCAGATGTCCTTACTAAGGGCTTATGTAAGGTTCTCACATCTAAAACATCGGGGGATATGAGATTAACGTCCATTTAGGAGGACTTAATACCTAGCTTATGTTTTAAATTTAAGAACCGTTGTCTGCTTACATTCAAGCGTCTACGTTGAGCACACTAAAGTATTTCAGATGCTATCTGATGAAAGCTAGAGGTGAGACAGTTGCCAGTCATTCCAAACTTGATGACTTACGTAACTATTCTTTGCCAAAGGCTGAATTGGGTATCATTCCAAAAAGGAGTACTGAGGTTGCTGATATGTGTCCTGATATTATGATTATTAGTTATATCATTCCAAATTTGATGATATAATAGTCACAGCCTGTTGTATCATTCCAAACTTGATGATATAGCACAACTGTGGAACGTTAATAATAATCTTAATAATCGAAGGAACATGGTTTGATTCTATGAAATCAATTAATCTAATTTTGTGTAAATTAGATAGAGATGCTGTTTTTTGGGATTCTTTTCTCCCAGTTAGAGTATTAAGTTCACCCGCTGTTAGAACTAATCACTTTACTTCTGCAAATGTTTGAATTCATAGAGATTTGTCTCATGACATTCTTGCTGTAATTGTTTGCAGGAAAAGTGGAGATTGGAGGAGAGACAGTTGATTTTGACCCAGATGATGATGATCTGCTTTTCGCTTAGATCAATTATCGGTTTGAGATTTCCAGTTTATTGCTTTTTCATGTTTGGAACTTTTGCTTTGAGTTTAGTATTTTGTCATCTAAAACTCATATTTGTATTTCTGGAAAAACTCTTGTTTGTTAGGTCATTATTAACTTTTGGATAAGTAGCACCTTTCTTATGCTAACACTTATATACAATATAGGAGGAGATTGTTGAGGTATATTTATATCAGTGTTTAATGGGCTACTTAACGGGTTGGTTAGGATCCGATAGGAATCCAAACCCGTAGTCGGGGATTTAGGGTTTCGCCTATAAATACCCTGCTGGGGGCAACGGGTAGACTATTCCAAACTAGATGGTCACGCGGATGCTTCGAGCACTCTAACAGTCTGCACGTGTCGAGACCAACTCAGAGCGTGCTAGTAGGTTCGTGTCACTCTAGGACAAGTCTCTACACTGGAGATATTATATAAACTCTATTCCAAACTTGATAGGACATATGGACTATCTTGAGTGGAGTCAAACCCCCAACAATTCTTTCTCCTATTATATTAAATAAAATCAAATTGTATATATATGTATTATTTTTTATACATCTTTATTATAAAAGTGGTCATATTTAGGCTTCCTTTGATTCAGCGAGAGCAGATGGGACGGTGAAAACGCCGCCGCCGTTTAGAGCTGGAGGGGGAGGCAATGATTCGAAACGGTTTCGCTCTTTTCCTTAAGGCGAGGCGAGAGAAGACGTCGCCTGTTTGTTTTCCCGCCGTGCGGGGGTGTCTATTCCCGCACCGGCACCATAACTCCGCCCCAAATGAATCCTTATTTAATTACTAAATATTAACTATATTGTCACTGTTTTAACTTCAATTATATTGACCAGTCACGCAATGATGATAGAGAGAGAGTGTGTGTCGGTGGGGCGGTGGGCCTGGTGGGCCTGGTGGATGCCCTGGTGAGCGTGTGGTGGGGAAAGTTTGCCGGCCAGGTGGGCGGCAATTTGCAAGGTGGAATGCAGCTGCTCAAGGAGGCCTTCAGCCCGCACCAGAGGTGGGCCCGTAATTTTCAATTATACACAAATTGAGCTCGGGGAACCCAAAACCGTGCGGGATATCTAGCTGGCAAGGAGAACAAATCGCAGGAAAGAGATGGGCTTTATTTTGTCAACCTTACGTAGGTGTGACTTGAGTGACTCTCTATGCGGGCAATTGGCATTTTTAATCATTCTCTCTATCACTATCTCACATTTTAAATAAAGTATATAAATTAGTGTTTGTATTAACTATACGAGCATCTTCGCACGGGCTACGCCCGTGCTCGATGCTCTCGGGCGGCCTTCGGCCGTATCAGGCGGGCTTCGCCCGCCTGCACACGGTATTCGCCTGCTTGCACCCAGGCTTCGACTGAGATAGTATAAGCAAACAATTGCAGTTTGTCCAAGAATACTGCAATATTTCACGAAACAAACAATAACAATGAAATCCTTTATCATGCTGAATAGAAATGTGTAGCCCACAACAATTTCAATTTTTTGATGAATGGTAATGACATCAAATACCAAAAGGAAGAACAAACAATGAGAAGAACAATAGTAAAGTAGAAAAATTTAGATATGTTGGCGGAATGAAGCAAACAACAGAGAAAAATTGTAAACCTAGATAAATTAAAAACGTTGAACAAAAAATTGTAGCTTCTTCCTCAGGGGTGATAAGCCAAATGCTTAAGAAGGAGGGAGAGACTGTAGCTGTCGGTGAAACGTTAGGTCAAAGTAGGGCAGGCCAGGTAATTTAGAAAAAAAATAGATCAATTGATCTATCTCATTTGATTGATGATCCATTTATATAAAGCTCAGATTATTTTAGGCCGTAATCACTACCGTTCCAACTATTTTATCATGCCCTGTTTGACGCTGTTTTGTAACAGTAATAGACCTTATACACAATATTGGTAAAACATATCGAACACATCATTTTATTCATTGCAAATAACGAAGATGTAACGATGAAACAAAAATCGCAAATCAGCAGAAGAGATACTTACGTAGCACAGGCGTACGTGTTTCTGCAATATAAAGTCAATGTCCCTAATATGTTGTACTCATGCAACCTTACACAGTGCATCTACTCCTCACTCGCTTCTCCTGCTCACGCCACACGCATTGTAATTTGCACATCATAGACTGATAACCATATATATAAAAAACAAACGGTGAACAGCAAGGCCCAGTTTAAAAGTTCAATGCGAGAGAAGCTGGGCCATCAAAATTATTTCTCTGTAACGTATCATCAATCAGCATACAAAATCCAATATATTAAAGTTTGAGGACAATCCGTCAGTGAATGTTTTTTTAATTCAGAGCTTAAAAGCATCAGCTTCAAGAACATATGGATGAGGTAATCCAACAACAAATGGTTCAGGAAGTAATTCTTGCAGAGCACAAATTGAATATTGGTAGTACAGGTTGTGAATTTGGATTTTTTTTGGGTGCAATAATCAAAGTGGTTGTTTGCAGCATCGCTTGTTCAACAATCAGTAGGTAGTAAGAGAACTTGAAATGAGATACACAAAATCAATTCAATTTACGTAGCGTTCGGTAGTAGTGTGTCAGTTTAAATTGGGTAACATGTGCCACACATATTGTTGCATAATTAAATAAACTATTGAGACTGTTAATCAGCAAGATGCACCTACTTAATTAACAGAGGGCTGATGGAGAACTCAGTCCAGCAAGCATGTAGAGGCTAAATGAAGGAGAACTCAGTGTAGCAAGCATGTAGAGGGTAAATGAAAGAGAAACATAGAGGTGAGGTTCCATTCCAGTCAATTCGAGTGCATGCGAAATGAAGAGGAAGCCCCATATCAATTCAAGTCAACGGAGGAAAGCAAAGAGGAGTTGGCACATAATAGAGAAAGAAACAACTTAATGGATTCAAGTATATTTGTGATGGACGAATAAGAGGATAATTAGCGAAGAGAGACGAACTCGTTTTTCTGCGCAGTGTAAATAAAGATTTTTTTGAAGATTGAAGAAATAAGGTTCACTCTTATGTCCAGACGAAGGGATGAAGTGGTGACGTTGATTTAGGGGCTGAAGAACTGAAGGGCTGGCGGCGAGGGAAGCAGCAGGGGCAACGACCTCAGCGAGAAAGCAGAGTGAGAGGATGTTCAACCTGCGATTTACAACATACATGAGGACAGCAGCCGAAGGAATGTGTATAACCGAGATGGCCCAAATTAAAAACGAAAGGAAAAGCGAACTCCAAACAAAATCAAAATCATAACCAAATTGTACAGGAAATCCAAATTCAGAAAGTTACCGGCGACCGGTGGGAAGAGCGGAGGAGATGAGATGGTATTCGGCAAGCAGCAGCGGTTGCGGGGTTTTCTTACGATCAGCATACGCGGCTACGGGAGACGGACGGGGCTTTAAAAAGTGGCGGTGAAGTAGTGTTGTGGCGGTGTGACTTAAAGCAGCGGGTGGCCGTGGCGCTGCCAGCGGAAGCGGTGAAGAAGACCGAGTAACCTGGCGCTTGCAGAGCAGGGAGAAGGGAGTGGAGGAGGTGCTGCGCTGTCGCTTGCAGAGGACGTAGGAGACATCAGAATGGAGCGGCGACATTACGACGTGGCGAGGGAAGTGGTGGCGGCACGCGGCAGGAGGAAGCGGCGACGTCAGCGGGTGCGGGACGCGGCAGGAGCGGCGAGCGTGGCGAGAGTTATTCGGGAGGGGGGGAGGGGTAAAATAGGCAACTCCAAAGTTACGGACGGGTTCCATGGCCTTCCCTTAATATAGTAGTATAGATATATATATTATATTACTATTCTAAAAAGATATATGGTGGTCTGCCAATGGCGTGAGTTCGAAAATAGGAGGAAAATAGGTGGCCGTCGGATTTGACTCTTTTAATTCTCAACCGTTGGATCTTGGACTCTAAATAAAGGTGTTGGTTTGCAAATAAAAAAAACACCAAAAACTTTCCCCTCCCTCTCTCCTAAACCCGATCCCCCGTCCCCCCCCAAAAAAAAATCGACATACACACAAAACCTCCCGGCCGCCGGGGGAGCCCCGGAGGCCTGCCCGGCACCCACCGACGGACTCGTCGGCCTCCGGCGAGTCCGCCGGTGGGTGCCGGGCAGGCCGCCGGCGGCTCCGCCGGCGGCGGCGAGGAAGAATTTGCGTGCGGCACGGGCCGGAGCTCGTGCCGCACGCAGATTTTTTTTTTGTAAATTAAAATTAAAATATAATTTATAATTTATAATTAAAATTAAAATAATAAAAAATTTATTAATAAATAAATTATTAATTTCTAATAATTTTAAAATTAAAATATAAATTTTAATTAAATTTAAAATAATTAAAACAATCCGCCGGGGGCGGGCGATGAAGCCCGTCATGGGGGGCGGGCGAAGGCTGCCGTCGGAGACCAGATACTGTAGCGCGTACCCATCGGGCCGGAGGCCCGTGCCTGCGACTCGTATATATATATATATATAGATATAGATAGAGAGAGAGAATAAATATAATGTAAATAATTATTGAATTCTCACTTAAACCTTATTAGCAAAAACTAAATTAAACCTCCACCTTAATTTTCTCTTCAAATAATATTTGGTTTGTCAATTTAAAGCCACTCTCTCCTATTCCGAAATTCCGCAGAGTTCGGAGTTGAAGCGCAAGCTCTTTTCCTTTAGGAAATGCTCCGGCCTAATCGGTAATACAGTACACGAGCATGAATATGGAATCGCCCCCAAATATCGGATTCAGAAACAATGGTATGTGCCTAAACTTTTTGGCCGTTGATGTAATAGAATTTACATCTGAATTATTTTGTGTGAGGGTGTTTAGAAAATTCCATTTGTAAATAGTTGTGCATAAAACTGACGACACATTGAGATTACGGCTTCGTTTGATGCGGCTTATTTGCTCCAGTGAATTTAGTAAAAAAATCACCATTAACATAGAATATATGTTTGACAAGACGGAGGTTATGACCGTTATCAAGAAAATAAATTAATATTGAGCATAAATGCATGAATTTTTTTTGATTAAGGTTAGGCGTTTATGAATGATAGTTCGTCACCATCACATTCATGACCACCTAAATATAACGAAAACATAAGATCTTCACATTGTTAAATAGATATAAACATGATAAAAATGAAAGAGATAAATATTTTTTTTTAAAAATAAAATTAAATCACATAAAGCGAACGTAATTATAAAATATTATAAATTTATAATAGAGAATTGATAAAATTTAAAGCATAAATATCAACCGGAAACATGCAATTTTAACAAACATTATTAATTAATTAATTTGACTAAATTGCGGTATTGAGGAAAATTGTAGATAGCCGGGATTTGCCGGAACTTGTGATTGTGGGCCAGATTTTTTGGAGAAGGGACCCACCGCAACGCGTGTGGGAGTGCTCAGTGTACAATTGACTTTTATGAAATGGGGCCTTCCAAAATTTTCACTCTGCTCATAATTATGCTTGCTAATTTTCTCGAGGCTCATAATAAACATTTGTGCATGTCGATATATTCTCTATGGCCTAGAAGGAATCCAAACATTATCACCCGTGTCATTATATTTTTTAAAGTTTGTCTTATAGTTTGGGAGACCGATATTTTGGTCCTTTGAGGATTGAGATTTAGGGTCGCCTCATCTTAATTAGGAAAAATTTTATGATGTTATCGTGATTCATAGAATTATGTGCCTCAATAAATAGCCGTTTCTTATTCGCGGTCCCACTCCCAGAAAAAATAATCGGTCAATTCCTCCCGCCCAACCTTTTCTTAAGGCTTTCGAAATTAAATCACCTTCTATTTTTCGCCCTCTCGCCGTCGCCTTCTTCCTCCAACACCGGTCTCGCCGCTGTCGTAAAGGTTTTCGTTCTAGGCAAACAGGACAGATGATGAAGAAACTTGCAGGAATCTGGGTATTGTAAGTGACGACGGGAAAAATGCAATGTTTAGTTTAACTTTCGTAGATCTTGAAGTTTATCCCTTTTCAAAAGGTTTGATAATCCAATTTTATACACAATTTACAGCTTAATGGGGAGAAATCTTCAGTTGAAGTCGTCGTCGAGGAAACTTTCAGAGCAGACGATAATGTAAGTGACGAAAAAAATTACAGTATTAATTACTATCGTAATTTTAGTTTACGATAGTGTTACTGGCGTAATTTGTTATTATGGTTATAATGACTGCAGTAATATATATAACAACAGTATATATTCTTTTCGTTCAGCTTTAAATGTAAGATTAAAAATATGATATACGTTTGAATAAACTACTATTTTTTGGTTTTCTTAATCCGACATATTGTTGTTTTGTTTTCTACTGTTCAAACAGAGGTTCTGCGCCGCTAGGTTTTTGGGGAGAGTAGATTTCTGGCTACTGGATCACCGGAGGGAGTAATGCGGCCAACGGGGTGTACTGTCGTGGATTTTGGAATCTGAAACCCTAAACGACGAGTTTCGGGCGCGTGCTACAAAACGACGGATTATTTTTTCCTGGCAGTGGGCCCCGCGGTTAAGAAGCTGTTATTTATTGAGACACATAGTTTTATGAACCACGGCGACACCATAAATTTCTGTCGTGCTGAAATCTGTCGAGCAAATGCCGACGTGCTGAACTCCGCCGAGCCGAATGCCGACGAGTTGAATTCAGCCGAGCTGAATGCCTACGAGCTGAATTTTGCTGAGCTGAATGTCGACGAGTTGAACTACGCCGAGCTGAATTCCACCGAGCTGAATGAAAAAGGCCGTCGAGCTGGATCCCTGGGATATCTTCGTCATGCATTCCTGATATCCGATTATACATACACATTGAAATTTCTTTGCTGCTGAAATTATCCAAAAAGTCAATAAAAAGAACTATTATAAATGATAAAAATATAACTAATTAGATAGTTCACAACTTGTATTTTTTTTTCATATCAACCAATTGAAAAAATTTGTGATATATGAAAGCGGGACGCCAGACGCCGGAACACTCAATTACACTGAGCTCAAACAAACCAAATAGCAAACAGAAAGCACGAAACTTGTACTTATCAAAAAATCTTTACACAACGAGACATACATGACGAGACATGATTGCCAATGTATCCGAAGGAATCAGGAAAATTACAAGCCGAAAACAAACCGCGCGGACTCAAGGAGTAACCGTCGGTTCTGGTGCAAACCGCTAAGAAGTCCGCTGAAGCCGCCTGGCCGCAAGATCGCAACAAGTCGCGCGGACTGTCCGTTATTCCAGTGCTGAAGAAAGAAACTTGTCTGCTGAACTGCAAGCTGCCTAACGTCTGCGAGGTTGCCTAGCCGCCTGAACACGCGGACTGCTGCCACCGAACTGAACAAGCCGCACAGAGGCGGACAGCTTATTGAACTGGGAAACAAGTTGCAAAAGAGAAACCGCCTAGTCGCAAGCTGCGACCTACTGCTACCCATCGGTTGCTTCCCGCAGAGTTCACACTACCTCTGAACGCAGTCAGAACCAAGTCTTTGGCTTTCCAGTGCTATATACACAACCTGCACAACACAAATCAGTCAAACTCTTCAAACCACGTGGATATAAAACCATAATCGCTGCAACTTTTCGCGAGTTCACTTATTGTTCACTCTGTACCATCTGATGTGACAGGGGGGTCCTATTTATAGGCGCGGAGAGGAGTGTGATCATCGCCCTAGACGATATTATAACTGCCCTATCCAATGTGAACACCAAGTATATCTGCAAAGGCTGCGGATACAAACCAGACCGCTGTGTCTTAGCCAAGAGCGAGTACACCAAGCCCAGCCAGACTAGATCACCAAACAAGCAGACTCACCGAGTACCAGCCAGTCCGCCCACTAGCGGACACAGCTCCAGAACGCAGAAATCGAGCTCGCAGCCAAGCCGCACAAGACAGACTGCTGCCGAGCTCGGTGGATAGAGAAAACAGCCTGCGTAGGTCGCGCGACCTCTTAGACTAAGCCAACCTGGACTTGGTCCAAATCCAAACCAAGTCCACACCACCAGACATCCCTGGTGTAAGCACAACACCAGTGGATACAAAAAACAGTCCGCACATAACTGACGAACTCCAGATCCAGCTGCACAAACTAACAACTGAGCGGATAACCATTCTATCTGCCTGAAAACAATATGGGGAACATGCCGCAGAACACCTGTCGACCTAGCTAGTCGCTAGCTCTGTCCGCTCAGACCGCATGATCTAACCACCGAGACCGCCAAAACAGAATGCACAACCCGCCCGAATAGATCGCCCAGGCTGCCACTTTCACTTCAATAATTTCAACACTCCCCCTTAAAGTGAGAAGTTGAGACCAGTCCTAGCAATCCTCGTAACCGAATAAATGGCCCCTTCGACAACAGCTTCGTGAAGATGTCCACGATGTTGTCCTTGCTCCGCACATGTCCAACCACAAGAGACCCCTCCAACACCTTCTCCCAAATGAAATGGTGCTCAATCTCAATGTATTTGATCCGTGCGTGACAAACTGGATTATTAACCAGTTTCAAGGCACTCTTATTGTCACCACATAACAGAGAAGGACCGTGCACTTCTTCATGGACGTCCTCTACTAGCCTCCTAAGCCAGATGGATTCTCGAGCTTCCAAGGTTAAAGACTTGTACTCTGCTTTCGTAGTAGAGAAAGACACTGAATCCTGCTTCTTGCTGCACCAAGAAATCCCCAATGATCCACATGTGAAGACATAACCGGATGTTGACTTCCGGACGTCTGAATCTCCCTCATAATCAGCATATGTATACCCAAGTTATTTGAAGTTGTGTCTCTCTCATAAAGGAGACCCATATCAGAAGTGGACTTCACATACTTCAGAATGCTCCTTGCCATCATCAGATGAGGCTTCTGAGGTTCCGCCATAAACCGACTTACTCAGCCTACAACATATGCAATGTCTAGCCTCGTAATTGTCAAATAGATAAGGCTCCCCACCAGAACACGAAACACTAGAGGATCAGGAAGAATCCTCTCCTCATCTCGTCGAAGCTTGATGCAAACATTAAGAGGAGTAGAGCTACTCTTCCCTTCCCGCATCCTGAATTGCTGAATGATCCGATCCGCATAGCCCTTCCGGGAAACGAGTATGCCACTCTCTTTCCTCTCCACCTCAAGTCCAAGGAAGTGGTGGAGCTCACTCAAGTCCTTCATCTCGAATCGAACGTCTAGCTCTACCCTGAGCCTAGCCACCTCCTCCTCGGAGTTTCCCGTGACGATCATATCGTCCACGTACAGCAACACTAAGACCTGAAGTTCCCCCTTCTTCTTGATGAACAGGCTCGAATCTGAGCCCGAGGTCAAATAACCGCAGAATTGGAGTTACTTTGCGATCTTCCCATACCATGTCATCGGCGCTTGCTTCAAACCATAAAGGGCCTTCCAGAGTTTGCAGACATATCCTGGATGATCTTCAGACACATATCCAGGCGGCTGAACCTTGAAGATGTCTTTATCGATCTCTCTGTAAAAAAAAATATTCTTTATGACTAACTGCCACATCTTCCAACTCTGGCAAGTCACCAAGGCCATCACTAACCGAACTGAAGTCATCTTTGTCACAGGATTGAACGTCTTTTCATATTCTTCTCCGTATTGTTGAGAAAATTCTAGAGCTACAATGTGAGCCTTGTACCGCTCGATGCTCTCATCCACTTTCTTCTTCAGCTTGTAGACTCACTTGCACATCACAGGAGTAATGTCATCGACCTTGGGCTCATTGAAATCCATTTGGCATGATCAGAGCCTGCCTTGACTAATACCCTCTCCCCCTTTATGACTTCTCTCTCTATGTGATCCCTCAGATCATCTTTCTGAAACCTTATTTAAGCATTCAAATAGTTTACTCCATCCTTATAAAAAGGTTTTAACCTTTGGAGCTTGTCAGTAATTGCCTTCTGAGAATCTTCAATGGCAGTTTTCACAGCATTGAGACTCTCCTGTAATTTCTTGTCAAATTCTTCTTTGGCAGTGACACTTACTGTAGTCTGAGCAATAGCTATATTTTTCATTTCAGTTATAATGGCATTATGTGAAGCAGTGAGATTATCATTCATCCTTATCTGGTTTTCCAGGACATATCCTTGCTTGACTTCTAGGTCATCAAGTTTTGTCTTTATTTTCTCATGATGTGTAGCCAGATAGACCACTGCATTGCCTCCTTTATGGAAACAATCAGTCATTTCTTTCTTGTTGAGATTCACTTCAAATCTGATTGATTTGATGTCTTGTGCCAGATCAAATTGCAGGGATTTATGCCCTTCATCCACATATTTTTCTAGAGCTTGCCTTTGCTCATCTAGCTTGATTTGCAATGCTACCATCAGAGAACTATAATCAGTAGTGGTGGCAGGCTGTGGAGCAATTGTCTGTAGGGCTTTCTTATAGTTCTGGCTTCTTCTCTTGAAGACCTGGAACTTCCTTTTCTTGGCCCTAGCTTCCTCTTCATCCTCTGAAGCAGATGTGCTGACTATGTCTACTCTTTCCTTAGGACTAGGATGTGAATCCTTCTCAGTCCTTGTTAGCCGTTCAGCATCTCTTGGCTCCTCAGTCTCCTTGCTTGCAGTTTCCTCTACAATCTCCACATACTCCCCCTCAATATTTATCTTCTCCCCCTCAGCAGCAGCTTTCTCTTTCTCAAAATCAGTTTGTAGAAGATTAGGGAACAACTCTTCTAATGTAAATTCCTGTTGAGAATGGGCTGGGGAATCTCTGATTTCATCAACCACTTTATCAGCAACAGATGTGTCCTCCATGACAACATCTTGTGGTTGAGGTTGTATCTGTGTTTGTTGATGAACATCAGGTAATGAATCAGTCAAAACTTCATCTTCAATAGTGAAATCTAATTGATTAATTTCAGTGATTACCTCTAGAATGGTTTGAGTAGCCCTTTCACTCTCTAGTGGAGTTGGCTCTTCCACAAGTAGAGGCTCCCCTGGAGTGGATCCAGGTGAATTGGGCTAGCTGAGGGTAGCTCCCCCTGCCTCTGTGCATCTTCTTGTCTTGCTGGGGACTGTCTAGCATTTCCAGTCTCTTCATCATCAGGAGTAAAGACTACTTGCTCTTCAGAGCTGCTTGAGGATTCTTGAGCCACAATGGCTGTCTTCTTCTTCTTTTTCTGAGGTGTGTCCTTTACTGGAGATGGCAATTCCTTTGTCAGCACCCTATCCCACCTTGAGAAAATTCTCAAATCTATTCTCCTCATGTGGTTTATCTTGGAACCTGCAGTCTGGTTCATCACTTCAGGTATACTACCAGCTAAGTATAGACTCAGAATCCTACCCAGATTGGGTTTCTTCATACTTTCTTTTATCTTATCAAACATAACTGCAGACCAATCAGTATCAAGTTTGAAGATAATCCTTGTCATCAAATTGAACATCTGAGCTGAAATTTTGTCATGTCCTCCAGGCTTGCTCAGGATGACTTTGCCAACTATTTCAGACAAGAATTTTCCTTGGATGTTCATTCCTTTCCTGTTGAACACTGATCCAATCTTCAGGTTTGAATCCAGTCCACACCATCTCAATGCCTCTCTAGTCTTAGAAGCAGATACATCTTCTTCCTCTTTTGTTCTTGGTAGTTGAAGTACTTTCCTTAGACTTTTCGGTGTGACCTTGACTTTGGTTCCATGAACTCTGGACTTAATCTTGAGTCCAGTGTCATCAAGTGAAGCTGCATTCAAAAATTCAAGGACCTCCTTCTTCCAGATCTTGATAGGTTCTGATACAAGGTATTCCAATTCAGTCTCGACAATTAGGGTTACCACACCTTTGATTTCGGGTTCTACGTCATCAAAGGCGTGTCGCACGAGCTCATATCCTTCATTAATGTTCTCTTCTAGCTTGGGCGTCATTAGGGTTTGAAGAAATTTTGAATTTAGAGAAGAGAGATGTCGACACACAATTTTGGTCTCGAAACTTTGGTGAGCGTGTCGACAATCACTGGGGAAAACCTATTTATACCTTTCTAGAATCAAAGATGAAAAGGCGCGTCAAAATACTTATATTGTGACGACACTGTTGAAAAGTGTCGACACTTACTGCTAATGTCTCGACAACTATGTGTCGGTACAAGTATAGTCGACAGAATGTATGTGTCGACACTTATATATGTGTCGACACCACTTAGCTCGACACTTAGTCAAGACTCTACTAGACTAATTTTGTGTAAAGTCTAAGTGTCGACACCACCTTGGATGTGTCGACACCTATACTGCATGTGTCGACACTAATTCTCTGAAGTGTCGACACAGACTTCCTAGATGTGTTGACACCATTTCTCTGAAATGTCGACACCACTTCTATGTGTCGACACAGACAACTCTGTGTGTCGACACCATTTTACTTAGCCAATTTTGTAAACTATTCTAAGTTTATCATTCCTTATTCAATTTTAAATTTATTGAATTTGATTTCATCTAAGGGCTTAGTATACATATCAGCTAGCTGATTATATGTATTAATATACTCTAGTGAAATATCTCCTTTTTCCATATGTTCTCTTAGAAAATGGTATTTTATTTCTACGTGCTTAGTCCTACTATGGGAGATAGGATTATTTGCAATAGAAATAACACTTGTAGAATCACAAAATAAAGGTGTTCTACTTACTTGAATACCATAATCTTCTAGCTGGTGTTGTATCCATAGTAGTTGTGCACAGCAGCTTCTTGCAGCAACATACTATGACTCAGCTGTGGAGATAGCCACACTGGTTTGCTTCTTGCTACTCCATGACACCAGCCTCCCACCTAGAAATTGACAGGTTCCAGTTGTACTCTTTCTATCTTCCTTACAGCCTGCAAAATCTGCATCTGAATAACCTGTTAGTACAAAGTCTCCATTCCTAGGGTACCAAAGGCCTAGATAAGGTGTGCACTTAAGATATCTCAAAATTCTTTTGACTGCTGTCAAATGAGATTCTTTAGGGCAAGCTTGGTACCTAGCACAGACACATGTAGCATACATGATATCTGGTCTACTAGCAGTCAAATACAGTAGGGAGTCAACTATCCCTCTATACAAAGTTTCATTTACAGGTTTCCCTGCATCATCTTTGCTTAGAGACATTGTTGATCTCATAGGAGTTTTCATGGTAGTGGATGATTCCATACCATACTTCCTTATCAATTCTAGGGTGAACTTAGACTGGCATATGGATAATCCATCTTCAGTCTGTCTAACTTGGAGACCCAAGAAGAACTTAAGTTCCCCCATACTGCTCATTTCAAATTATCCTTGCATTAGTTTTGCAAACTTCCTACAAAGACTACTTTTTGTAGACCCAAATATTATGTCATCTATATATATTTGGACTAAGATAATCTTGCCTCTGGATTCCCTAAGGAATAGAGTCTTGTCTATTTTCCCCCTTGTGAATTTATTCTCAATGAGGAAACTATACATGGTTTCATATCAAGCCCTAGGGGCTTGTTTTAACCCATACAAAGCCTTCCTAAGTCTATAAACATAATTAGGTTTAGTAGAATCAACAAAACCTGATGACTGTTCTACATAGACTTCTTCCTTCAGATTTCCATTCAGACAAGCTGACTTAACATCCATTTGATATACCTGGAACCCTTGAAATGTTGCATAGGCAAGGAACATCTTTATTGCTTCCAGTCTTGCTACTGGAGCAAAGGTCTGATCAAAATCAATACCTTTTTCCTGCCTATATTCTTTTGCAACAAGTCTAGCTTTGTTCTTTATAATTACTCCATTTTCATCCAACTTGTTCCTAAAGATCCACTTAGTTCCTATAATGTTATGGTCTTTTGGTTTAGGAACTAGCTCCCAGACTTTGCATCTTTTGAACTGGTTCAGCTCTTCTTGCATAGCCTCAATCCAATGAGGATCTAGGATTGCTTCTTCAAATTTCTTTGGCTTTACTTGGGATAGAAAGCTAGAGTAGAGAACTGAACTTAGATTCCTGCTCCTTGTTTGTACCCCTTGTCTGAGATCTACAATAATTTGATTGGCTGGATGATCTTTTAAATGCCTATTTGCTGGAGGCAGCCTGTCTTCTGGTTGTACACCTTCAGCTTCTTCATTCAGCAGCTCCTCTTGGTCTTCTTCATCAACAGGAGTATCTTGTACTCCCCCTGGATAGCAGCCACTATCATCCACTTGCTGACTTGCAGTAGAACCTTCTACAATAATAAGCTTGTCCATCTTCTCAGTCACACCTGTGGAGCTGCAAACACTTCTAGACAATTCATTGTTAATGAGTCTAGCTTCATCAAACACTACATGTACTGACTCTTCTACAACTTGAGTAGTCAAGTTGTAGACCCTATAAGCCTTACTGTTGTTGTTGTACCCAACAAAGATCCCCTCTTGGGATTTGGCAGCAAACTTGGTTAAATAAGACTTTCCATTGTTAAGTATATAGCATTTATAACCAAAGATCCTGAAATAGGATAGATTTGGTTTTCTGCCCTTCACAATCTCATAGGGGGTCTTATTGTGGCTCTTGGTGATAGTAACCCTATTAATTACATGACATGCAGTGTTTACTACCTCAGCCCAGAAATATTCTGGGAGAGATGTGTCACTCAATAGGGTTCTACCAGCCTCTATCAAGGTTCTATTTTTCCTTTCAGCAATACCATTTTGCTGAGGTGTTCTTGGTGAGGAAAATTCCTGAAATATCTCAAACTCTTCACATAGCTTTGTCATACTATCAGACTAGAATTCAGTACCATGGTCACTTCTTATTTTAACCACTGTACTGTCTAACTCATTCTGAATTTATTTGATAAAAATATAAAAGATACTAGGAGTTTCAGATTTTTGCCTTAGGAAGAATACCCAGGAAAACCTTGAATAATCATCTACAACCACAAATGTGTAGACCTTCCTACCTAGGCTGTGAACTGGCATAAGACCAAAAGGATCCATATGCAAGAGGTATAGGCACCTCACAACATCTTTGTTCTCAATGCTATTAAAGGTGGATCTGGTCTGCTTGCCTTTCTGACAAGCTGAGCATATCCCAACCTTTATGCACTTAACTTGAGGATCATTCCTCACTAACTCTTTGCTAAAGAGTTGACCAATTGTCTTATAGTTAAGATGAGCCAGCCTCTTGTGCCATTTAACACAATGTGAGACTTTCTCATCAGCTACAAGACAAACAGGAGAAACAATGTTCTCACACATAATGTCTAGACAATAGACATTTCTCTTCCTATATCCTGTCAGAATGATCTTTTGATCACTTGACCTACTGATATGACAACCATCCTTGACAAATGAGATGTCATATCCTAAATCACTCAGCTGACTTATGCTAATGAGGTTATGTTTCAAACCCTTTACATAAGCCACTTGAGTAATTGCAATTAGGTTGCTAGAAATGTTACCAAAGCCTTTGATGATTCCTTTTTCTGAATCACCAAAGGTAACCTTAGGACCATCCTTGATTGGTGTATAGTCCTTCAGCAATCCCCTAGTTCCAGTCATGTGTCTGGAACATCCACTGTCCAAGTACCATATTGGGGCATGACCACATGGACTTACCTACAAAACAGATTACTTAACCTTAGAACCCAAATAATTCTTGGGTCCTTGATGTAAGTTAGTCTGACTCTTAATAAAACTACCTGTAGCTTTTCTAGCAGGCAGTTTGCTACTCACCTTGGCACTTGAATTATGCCAACAATCTATGGCAAAGTGACCTACCTTACCACAACACCAGCACTCAAATCTGTTGTACCTTTGTTTAGGTACAACCCTGGCTGTTTTATCTACAGCAGGCTTCTTGTTGAGTATTGGGGCTTTGCCCTTAGATTTGGACTTTACTGTCCAGGCAGGTTTTGTAAACCCCAATCCAGTTTTACCCTTATGAGGTACAAACTCATCTATCAAAGGTAGAACAGATTTTGGTTTAGAAAAACTTGCTATAATATCTCTCTCCTTTTGAAGACTAATCTTCAGATTTCTAATTTGATCATTCTTGAATGTAATAGTCCCCATCTGAATAACAGTAATGTTCTTCAGTCTGGCTATTTCATTTAGTTTCTGATCTAATAACTTGTCAAAATCTGTTGCAGCCTCTTTAAGACTAGCAATCTCCTTAGCCTGAGTTTTGGTCAAGAGTTTGCTTTTCTTCAAAACCTGCAACAATGCTCTATATTCATCAATTAACTGATGAATGTCTCCTTCAGATTCAGATCCACTCACATCACTTGATGCTGATGTATCTGAATCTGACTCAGTACTAGAAATTGAACTTGAAGAACAATTTTGTACCTGACTAGGTCCAGGCTGATCCTGGATTTTGTCTCCTTCTGATAAGGTCATCAGTCCTTTGCACTGATTGTCCTCATGCTCATATATTGATTTCATTAACTGTATGAACTCATTTTCTTCTTTTTCAGCAAATAAGTCAATATAGGCTTCAGCTTCTGAATCTGTTTCTGAAGATGACATATCAGTCAGGCTTTTGTCTCTCTTTGCAACAAAGGACTTTTCCTTTTTGCCCTTAAATTGAGTCTTCTTCTTGTCAGTGGACTCTTTCCTCTTTTCTGGACAATCAGCTATTACATGTCCTTGTCTATTGCAACAATAGCATACTATCTTTGAGGATGTAGTTTTACTAGACTTGGACTTTCTCCTGTCATTCCTTGATGACTTCCTGTTCTGATAATAGTCATCTTTTGTCTGTGAAGTGGATGGCTTGGACCTCCACTGCTTCTTCTTTAGAAACTTCTGAAAGTGCCTAGTAAATGCAGCAAAGTGTTCATCACTTTCACTGCTTTCTGACTTCTTGCTATCTGAAGTACCCGTCTCAGCCTCAGCAACTTTTTGAGGTGGAGATGGAGACTTGCTTTTATATTTCCTAGTGCTTCAGTCTTGAAGGCCACAGCTCTTTCTTTGTGCTCCACTCTTGTAGTCTTTTCTTCCTCCTTTCTAACCATTAACTGCATCTCATAAGATAACAGTTTTTCAAACAAAGTTGGAGGAGGAATGTCTGCTAATTTGGCCATTTCCCTTATGACACAAATCTTGGTGTCCCAGTCCTTTGTCAGAGATCTCAAGAACTTATCATTCAATTCATAATTGCTGAACTCTCTTCCATAGGACACCAATTCATTGACTATCCTATAGAATTTCTTGTAGCATTCAGTTATGCTATCAGACCTGCCTTGTCTGAAGCTTTCATACTCTTGGTTTAACAAAGACTTCCTGTCTTGTCTTACCTCTTCTGATCCCTCCATATAGACTATCAGTGTGTCCCACATTTCTTTTGATGTTTTACAATGTATTAGGTTCTGAAATGTGGCATCATCAATTGCACTTACAATAATATTCTGGACCCTCTTGTCCATAGTGGCCAGAATAATTTCATTCTTGGTCATTTCTGAATAGTCTTTTGGAGTTCTCTGATTTGCATCCAGAATAGATACTTTCATTGACACATATGGTCATTCTTTAACTGTAATGTATATTCTTGGGTCAGAGGCTTCCATAAAAAGTCTAACCCTTTCTTTCCAAATGTCAAATATCTCTTTTCTGCAGATTGACAATTTCATGGATCCTAGCTCTTTGTGATTCTCAGTGGAACCCATTTTCTTGATTCTTGATTATACTGATTCTGCCTGCAGGATCTTTACTCAAACTGATATGTCCTTTTTGAGTAACCTCCCTCTGATACCACTTGAAAGAACTAGTGCCTAAACACCTAGAGGGGGGGTGAATATGTGCACTTAATCTTTTTAACTTTAAAGGCAGAAACACTGAATTATTAGACCTATTTATGCAATCCTCTACAGCAATTCAACACATATAACACAGCAATCACAGAATAGATCACACACAGAGTACACATAGCTTTTATAGTGGTTCCCCAAGATCTAGGTACATCCACTTTCCCCCTTCGCCTATCTAGTAGTGTACTAGATTCGGCATAACTTCTCCACTACTTCTCAGATCCACAAATCTTACAGCTCAGAACCCAAACAGGTTCCTACAACTCAGAGTGATCTCACTCCTATCACTCAGGCACAAAGCCCTACCACTCAGTCTTCACCAAGACCTACACTCAGCCTTCAACAAGGCCTACACTCAGCCTTCAACAAGGCCTACACTCAGAGAAATGCATCTCCTACACTCAGGCACACAAGCCCTACCACTCAGCCTTTATAAATATAGGCTTACAACTCAGATCCCTTAGGATCCTACAAAAAAAAAAGAGTACAAAGATTAATAACCACAACTCTGATTGAGAAAGATGAGTTGACTGACTTCTTGATGAGTTCTTGAAAGAACTTTGCAGAGATCAACCTCCCTTGGCTTTCTTCAAAGCTTCTTGAATTAGAACACAGTAGGGTTGTATCTCTATGCAGATGATCTTCAATCAACTGCTGACTTGAGAATCAGATCTCAATCTGAAACTTTCTTATCAGCCTGGTTCAATAGCTGTCTTCTTAGAAGGAGCTCTCTCTCTCTCCAACTTCTTAGATCTTCACTTGAAGGTCTTCTTCTTGTTGTGTTGTTTCTCACTTCATTAATTGCTTCATTCATTCGATCTCCTTCTGTTGAAGGAATAAGTCTTTATATAAGCTTTCTTCATGGTGACTGGCTGATCCGGTTTCTAACAGTCTTCTGACAGCTCTGACAGTAGCAGTTGACCGGTTGAAATGGCAGCTGTCAAGTCATCCAGTCACTTCTTGAAATCTCTGTCAGTGTCTAAAAGTGTCGAGACAGATAGTCTTTATGTGTCGACACAAATAGACCAAGTGTCGACACAAGTAGACTAAGTGTCCACACTAGCCTTTATGGTGTCGACACAACTCCTTGTGTTGTAAAAATAGCTTCTCGACACTGCTTCTTTAGAATGTGTCGACATTGATCCTGTGTGTCGACACAAGTCCTTCTTCTTCAATATTTAGTTGATATCTGCTAAGTGTCGACACAACTCCTTTGTGTCGACACATCTTCTTTGTGTCGACACATGTCTTCTGTGTTGAAACTTTTGCTGAGTGTCGACACATCTCCTTTGTGCCGACACATTCTTCATGTGTTGAAACTTTTGCTGTGTGTCGACACATCTCCTTTGTGTCGACACTTGTACTTAAACTTTGTTGAAGTTTGCTGAGTGTCGACACAGCCTTCTAGTGTCGACATATGTACTTGAACTTTGTTGAAGTTTGCTGAGTGTCGACACAGCCTCCTAGTGTCGACACTTTTGCTGTCGACAAAGTTTCTCTGAGTGTCAACACTGCTTCTAAATGTCGACACTGATTATGTAGACATTTCTTCATTGTGTGTCGACACTGCATGTATGTGTCGACACTTTTCTTCTGGTGTTGACTCTGCCTTCCTGGTGTCGACACAATTACTCTAAGTGTCGACACAGCTTCTCTGGGTGTCGACACAAGCCTTCTTAAGTGTCGACACTTTTCTTCTGGGTATCGACACTTGGACTTAGAAACTTTTCCTGCAAACCTGCAGTTACTTAACCTGCACAAAGAAACTCAAAGCACATCAAATACATCTTGATGTATATCATTGAGTAGGGTGAGGCTTCTTCAAATTAGGTACATATATTCCAATGTACCCAACACTCATGGTCCCAAGTCTCATTCTTCCTAAGGGCAGCTATCTCCTCATCCATATCATCTTCCCACTCCTTAACCCCAGTAGCATCTTCAAATCTAGAAGGCTCTCGCTCGTCTAGAGGGCCTGGGAAGAAACAAGAGATCAAGCTCAATGCGTTTCCTTCGCTATAACGAGCTAGTAGTTTGATGGACCTCTTCGATCTTTGAAGGGTCTGACTCTTGTTAATTACCTCTACTGCTTCTCCTGAATCAGCTCCATTCCTGGGCAAACTTGGAGCACCACTCCCCCTGCTTCCTGAACCAGAAGCATCTGCCCCAGAGCTAGAGACATCTGGAGCTCCTGGTGACACAGGCAATTCCACTAAAAGATCCTTAGCATCCACCTCTTATTAGTCATCCGACCGGATCTCATGTAACTCCACAAAGGAGCCACCTCCATATGACGTCAGCACGTCGAATACAATGTCTCTCGAAACCACGAACTACTTCGTCATTGGATCCATACACTTTCACCCCTTCTTTCGCTCATCATAGTCCACAAAGACAAGCTTCCTTGCCTTTACATCCAACTTGGTCCTGAGAGCATCTGGGATGTGTACGTAACAGGTAGATCCAAACACCCGAAGGTTTCCAACTCTAGGTTTCTCCATGAACATCATCTCATGAGGAGACTTCATGTTAATCAGACTCAAAGGCATCTGATTGATGACATAGGTAGTGCAGGTCATTCCCTCCACCTAGAAGGACCTTGTAATGCCTTTAACATGAAGCCAACACTTGCACGTTTTCATCAGATGATGGATATTTCTCTCTGCTACTCCATTTTTTTGTAGAGTATGAGCACAACTGAGCTCCCTTTGAATGTCATGCTTCCTGCAGAAGTTTGAGAACTCAGTTGAAATAAACTCACCTCTGTTGTCTGTTCTCATCTTCTTGATCCACAGGTCAAGCTGGCCCTCCACCAGCACCTTGAACTCCACAGACAAATAGAAAGCATCTGACTTTTCTTTCATAAAGTACACTCAAGTGTACATCGTGTAGTCATCAATCAAGATAAGCATATACTTGCTGCCTCTAAGGCTGGCTGTGACGGTCGACCCCATCAAATCACCATGGATACACTCCAATGGTGCTTTACACCTGGTCAGCGACTTGTCAAATAAAAGGTGATGAGCCTTTCTATATTGACATCCCAAGCAGACATGATCGTCATTGAAGGATGACAACTTAGACAAGCCTTTCACAAGGCTCTTCACTGTTATAACATTCAGCTTGTTCATCCCAACATGTCCCAGCCGCTCATGCCAGATAGTTACACTATCATTGTCCCTCATCCGATCAACATAGGATCTTGTTGATAACATGAATAAGTCTCTCACCCTTATCCCTATATAAGCAACGTCAGCCTTAGCCGCTGACACCTTGTGAAGAAACTTCACTTTTGTTAGACCAAACAGAACGTGATAGCTCGCATCTACCGCATTTATCACAGAGAAGAGGTTCTTCTTCACTCCTGGTATGCGATAGACTCTCCTCAACGTGAGTGTACCCTTATCACTACTCAAAGATACTATACCTTCCTTCTCTACTGTATGAATAGTATCATCAGCGATTATGATAGCTTCGTTACCTGAGAATATACGCAGAGAGGAGAACTTTGACTCATCCCTGGTGACGTAGTGACCACACCCTGAGTCCACAATCCAGTCATCTTGGTAGTCAACAGTGGACAAGGCCCAGACACATGTGCCCATCATGAATGCTCCTCCACATCTGGCTTCCTCAGCACTGGAATTAGCTCCCTCTTTGTCTGCAACATGCTCAAGCTGCAGCTTGACCTTGCAGTCCTTCTTAAAGTGTCCTGGCTAGTTGCATCTGTAGCACTTAAGTCACTCCTTCTTCTTCCAATCTCGTTTAGGAGCAACGCTCCCCTCTTGCTGATAAGAAGTTGAAGGACTTTCACCAGCATCAGTCTTCTTCTTCTCCCACCTCTCGTTCTTCCCTGAAAAAAGAGCATCTCGCTGCCTCCTTCAGAGACAGTTAATCCAGCGATCTGCCTTGTTAAGCTCTCCTACGAAGCTAGCAGGTTCTCCAACTCTAATAAAGATGGCTGAGTGTCCCAACCTTGAACAGAGGTGAGAAAAACCACATAATCCTTCCGCAAACCACGAATTATGTGCATCTTCAGCTTCGCCTCTGAGATAGGCTCATCGGGGTCTAACGTTGAAATCTCAGCGCACAAGTTCTTTATTTTCAAGAAGAATGTAGAGATGGACAGATCACCTTTAGTGGCCCTTGCCAACTCATTCTCCAGAAACTGTAACCGCGCTACACTCTTTTTGTTGAACAACTCATCAAGGGAAGTCCAAATCTCAGTAGCAGACTGACATCTGATGATGTTGTCAACGAGTTTTGATGAGTTAGCCCGCTTGAGAACACACTCTGCTTTCATGTTGGTCTTTCTCCAAGCTCTCATCGCTTCAGCACCAGCAGCAATAGTAACCTCCTATCTTTCGTCTCCATAGTCGACCTCCCAAAGGTTCTCGCCCAAAATATAGCTCTTCATACACGACTTCCACTTCTTGAAATTAGTCGTTGTTAGGAGTTCAATTCCAAGACCTCTTGCAAATCCACCTTCCATTGCAATCACCTTGGTAATCTTAGACTCTCAGAAGCAAACTTACGGTTGATCACTGCTCAGCCTCTGATCCCTCTAATACCATGAAAAAATTTGAGATAACGAAAAACGGGACACCGGACGCAGTAACACTCAACCACACTGAGCCCAAACAAACTAAATAACAAGCAGAAGTGCAAGAAACTTGTACTTATCAAAAAATCTTTACACATCGAAACATACATGGCGAGACATGATTGCCAATGTGTCCGAAGGAAGCAGGAAAATTACAAGCCGAATACAAACCGCGCGGACTTAAGGAGTAACTGCCGGTTCTGCTGCAAACCGCTAAGAAGTCCGTTGAAGCCGCCTGGTCGTAAGACCTCAACAAGCCGCGCGGACTGCCCGTTATTCTAGTGCTGAAGAAAGAAACCTGTCTGTTGAACTGCAAGCCGCCTGACCGTGAGATCGCCTAGCCGCCAGAACACGCGAACTGCTGCCACCGAACTGAACAAGCCGCCTAGAGGTGGACAGCTTATTGAACTGGGAAACAAGTTGCAGAAGAGAAACCGCCTAGTCGCAAGCCGCGACCTGCTGCTACCCACCGGTTGCTACCCGCAGAGTCCGCACTGCCTCTGACCGCAGTCAGAACCAAGTTTTTGGCTTTCCAATGCTATCCGCACAACCTGCATAGCACAAACCAGTCAAACTCTCCAAACCGCGCAAATATAAAACCCTAACCACAACAACTTTCCGCGAGTTCACTTACTGTTACTCTGTACCATTTGATGCGACAGAGGCTCCTATTTATAGACGCGGAGAGGAGCGTGATCACTGCCCTAAACGATAGGATAACTGCTCTATCCAATGCGAACACCAAGTGTATCTGCAAAGGCTGCGGATACACACCAGACCGCTGCGGCTTAGCCAATAGCGAGTCCGCTAAGCCCAGCCAGACTAGATCACCAAACAAGCAGACTCAGTGAGTACCACCCCAGTCCACCCACTAGCGGTCACCGCTCCAGACCGCAGAAATCGAGCTCGCGGCCAAGTCGCACAAGATAGACTGTTGCCAAGCTCGGCGGACAGAGAAAACAGCTCACGCAGGCCGCGTGACCTCCTGGACTAAGCCAACCTGGACTTGGTCCAAATCCAAACCAAGTCCACACCATCAGACATCCTTGGTGCAAGTACAACACCAGCGGATACAAAAACAGATCGCACAAAACCAACGAACTCCAGAGTCAGCTACACAAACCGACAACTGAGCGGATAACCATCTTATCTGCCTGAAAATAACCCGGGGAACAAGCCGCAGAACACTGATCGACTTAGCTAGTTGTCAGCTCTGTCCACTCAGACAGCACGGCCTGACCACCGAGACCGTGCGGACGACAAAAACATTTAAAATCGAACGACAAAAACATCTAAAATGGTTATTCACAATCTCAAAAACATTTAAATTCTTTGGACCGTGAATATAAATGAATGTCGTTCAGGTGTTATAGAGTCTCTTATATAACACAACTGGTTGCCATAAATTAAGGGCATTTATATTGGAAGCTGAGCTTTGCATGTTGACAGCCCAGCAAAATAATAAAAAAACATACATAATATGACCGCAAATAGCAGCCCAAAATGTGGAACACGTGTCTTTTGAAAATTGGTGTACTATATTACATTTTTTAGAAAAAGTGTTCAACATGAAAGTTGTAGATCTCGATGAGATCTACAACTTTTATGTTGAACACGTTTTCTAAAAATGTAATATAGTAGGCTTATTTTTAAAAGACGCGGAACCTGAGCGGAGCTCGCATAGTTCCGTCCGGGTTTTGTGTCTTTTGAAAATAGGCTCACTATATTACATTTTTTTGAAAAAGTGTTCAACATGAAAGTTGTAGATCTCGTCGAGATCTACAAAAGGTGTGGTCTGTTGGAGCGCATAGCAAGAGTCTTAGGCCTGCGTGCCATGACACAATGGGGGGCTACCGGCCATCCCAGTGTAGTAAGACTAGAACTCCGGCTGCACGCCATGGAGTAAATGCTCAAGAGAATTACCGTTGGGTTGTGACCCTGATACGGTGGTGGGCAAGTGCTTTGCCAGAATACCAAGAATGTGCCCTGAGTGCACGGACCGTTGAGCCGGATGGCGAACAGTTGTGATGGCATGTGTGCGTGAAAACACATTATATGAGATATATTGTCATGCTTGTGATATTATATGCATGCAGGGAAAATTACCGCTGCCCCGAGCTAAGGTGTAGGATCGTTATAATTTGGTCAGCTGAACGCTGACCGTTGCTTCTGTTTGCCACCGTTGGGTGGCTTGTCCCTGTCCAGGTGCTAGAGAGCCAAGCGGGACGCATAAAGGTTGAGGTCCTTGCTGTTGATGCTGCTACTGCTAGCCACGAAGGCTATTTGAAATTGCTTGTTATGTTTTCTTTTTGTGGCCGGCCTGCGCGTCAATGTTGGGGCCACTGTTTGAAAGGCTTGTAAGGCCATAAGGCCATCTTGTCTACTGTTGTAAGACATTCCTATATGCTATAAACCATGGTGTTTTATTTGTTGGACATTCAAGGGAGGAGTTCAAGTTGTAGTATAGGCTTCCGCTAGAATGTTTTTGTGATAGGTGTGATGCGCTACTCTGGTATCATCCCGTACCTTCACCGCCTGTTTTGTGATATATACTGTGGGGCCCCGACGGGACCTTCTAGAATATACCATATGAACGGATGGGGTTGTTACATTATAGACCCACTTGCAAGTCACAGGAGTAATATCATCGACCTTGGGCGCATGTTCTTTAGTCTCATTCTTCCTAAGGGCAGCTATCTCCTCATCCATATCATCTTCCCACTCCTTGACCCTAGCAGCATCTTCAAATCTAGAAGGCTTCCGCTTGTCCAGAGGTCCTGCGAAGAAAAAAGAGACCAAGCTCACCGCGTTTCCTTCGCGATAACGAGCTGGTGGTTTGATGGTCCTCTTAGATCTCTGAAGGGTCTGACCCTTGCAAACTACATCTGTTGCTTCTCCTGAACCAGCTCCATTCCTGGGCAAACTTGGAGCACCGCTCCCCCTTCTTCCTGAACCAGAAGCATCTGCCCCAGAGCTAGAAACATTTGGAACTCCTGGTGACACAGGCAGTTCCACCAGAAGATCCTTAACAGCCACCTCATGTTAGTCATCCGACCGGCTCTCATGTAACTCCACAGAGGAGCCACCTCCATATGACGTCAGCTCGTCGAATACAACGTCTCTCGAAACCACGAACTTCTCTGTCATTGGATCCATACACTTCCACCCTTCTTCCGCTCATCATAGCCCACAAAAACAAGCTTCCTTACCTTTGCATCCAACTTGGTCCTGAGAGCATCTGGGATGTGTACATAGCAGGTAGATCCAAACACCCGAAGGTGTCCAACTCCAGGTTTTTCCTTGAACATCATCTCATGAGGAGACTTCATGTTGATCAGACTCAGACATCCGATTGATGACATAGGTAGTGCAGGTCATTCCCTCCGCCTAGAAGGACCTTAGAATGCCTTTAACATGAAGCCAACACTTGCATGTTTTTGTCAAATGACGGATCTTTCTCTCTGCTACTCTATTTTATTGTAGAGTATGAGCACAACTGAGCTCCCTTTGAATGTCGTGCTTCCTGCAGAAGTTTGAGAACTCAGTTGAAACAAACTCACCTTCGTTGTCTGTTCTCATCTTCTTGATTCACAGGCCAAGCCGGCACTCCACCAGCTCCTTGAACTTCACAGACAAATAGAAAGCATCTGACTTTTCTTTCATAAAGTACACTCAAGTGTACCTCGTGTAGTCATCAATCAAGACCAGTATATACATGTTGCCTCCAAGACTGGTTGTGACGGTCGGCCCCATCAGATCATCATGGATACACTCCAATGGTGCTTTACACATGGTCAGCGACTTATCAAATGAAAGGCGATAAGCCTTTCCATATTGACATCCGCGCAGACATGACCGTCTTTGAAGGATGACAACTTAGGCAAGCCTTTCATAAGGCTCTTCACTGTCATGGCTTTCAGCTTGTTCATCCCAACATGTCATGTCCTAGTCGCTCATGTCAGATAGTTGCACTATCATTGTCCCTCATCCGATCAACATAGGATCTTGATAACACAAACAAGTCCCTCACCCTTCTCCCTATATAAGCAACGTCAGCCTTAACTGCTGACACGTTGCGAAGAAACTTCATTTCTGTTAGACCAAACAGAACGTGATAGTCTGCATCTACCGCATTTATCACAGAGAAGAGGTTCTTCTTCACTCACGGTATGTGATAGCCACTCCTCAATATTAGTGGACCCTTATCACTACTTAAAGTTACTACACCTTCCTTTTATACTGCATGAATAATATCATCAGTGGTTATGATAGCTTCGTTACCTGAGAATATCCGCAGAGAGGAGAACTTTGACTCATCCCTGTGAGGTGGTGACCACACCCTGAGTCCACAATCTAGTCATCTTGGTAGTCGACGGTGGACAAGGCCCGAACACATGTGCCCGTCATGAATGCTCCTCCACATCAGGCTTCCTCAGCACTGGAATCAGCTCCCTCTTTGTCTGCAACATGCTCAAGCTGCAGCTTGACCTTGCAGTCCTTCTTAAAGTGTCCTGGCTGGTTGCATCTATAGCACTTAAGCCACTCCTTCCAATCTCGTTTAGGAGCAACGCTCCCCTCTTGCTGATAAGAAGTTGAAGGACCTTCACCAGCATCAGTCTTCTTATTCTCCAACCTCTTGTTCTTCCCTGAAAAAAGAGCGTCTCACTGCCTCCTTCAAAGACAGTTAATCCAGCCATCCGTCTTGTTAAGCTCTCCTGCGAAGCTAGCAGGTTCTCCAACTCTAATAAAGATGGCTGAGTGGCCCAACCTTGAACAAAGGTGAGAAAAACCACATAATCCTTCCGCAAACCACGAATTATGTGCATCTTCAACTTCGCCTCTGAAATAGGCTCATCAGGGTCTAACGCTGAAATCTCAGCGCACAAGTTCTTTATTTTAAGAAGAACGTAGAGATGGACAGATCACCTTGAGTGGCTCTTGCCAACTCATTCTCCAGGAACTGTAGCAGTGCTACACTCTTCTTGTTGAACAACCAATCAAGCGAAGTCCAAATCTCAGTAGCAGACCGACATCCAATGATGTTGTCAACGAGTTCTGATGAGTTAGCCCGCTTGAGAACAAACTCTGCTTTTGCGTTGGTCTTTCTCCAAGCTCTCATCGCTTCAATACAAGCAGTAGCAGTAACCTCCTGCCTTTCGTCTCCACAGACGACCTCCCAAAGGTTCTCGCCCAAAATATAGCTCTCCGTACACGACTTCCACTTCTTGAAGTTAGTCGTTGTTAGGAGCTCAATTCCAAGACCTCTTGCAAATCCACCTTCCATTGCAATCACCTTGGTAAGCTTAGACTCTCATGAGCAAACTGACGGTTGATCACTGCTCAGCCTCTGATCCCTCTAATACCATGAAAAAATCTGTGATAGCGGAAAACGGGACACCGGACACAGGAACACTCAACCGCACTGAACCCAAACAAACTAAATAACAAACAAAGTGCAAGAAACTTGTACTTATCAAAAAAATCTTTACACAACGAGACATACATGACGAGACATGATTGCAAGTGTATCCGAAGGAAGCAGGAAATTACAAGCCGAATACAAACTGTGCGGACTCATGGAGTAACCGTCGGTTCTGATGCAAACCGCTAAGAAGTCCGTTGAAGCTGCCTGGTCGCAAGACCTCAACAAGCCGCGCGGACTGCCCGTTATTCCAGTGCTGAAGAAAGAACATGTCCGCTGAACTGCAAGCCGTCTAGCCGTAAGGTCGCCTAGCCGCCAAAACCATGGACTGCTGCCACCGAACTGAACATGCCGCCTAGAGGTGGACAACTTATTGAACTGGGAAACAGGTTGCAGAAGAGAAACTGTCTAGTCTCAAGCCGCGACCTGCTGCTACCCGCAGAGTCCGCACTGCCTATGACCGCAATCAGAACCAAGTCTCTGGCTTTCCAATGCCATCCACACAACCTGCATAGCACAAATCGGTCAAACTCTCCAAACCAAGCGGATATAAAACCCTAACCGCAGCAACTTTCTGCGAGTTCACTTACTGTTCACTCTGTACCATCTGATGTGACAGATGGTCATATTTATAGACGCGGAGAGGAGTGTGATCACCGCCCTAGACGATAGGATAACCGCTTTATCCAATGCGAACACCAAGTGTATCTGCAAAGGTTGTGGATACACAACAGACCTCTGCGGCTTAGCCAATAGCGAGTCCTCCAAGCCCAGCCAGACTAGATCATCAAACAAGCGGACTCAGCGAGTACCACCCCAGTCCGACCACTAGCGGTCACCGCTCCAGACCGCAAAAATCGAGCTCGCAGTTAAGTCACACAAGACAGACTGCTGCCGAGCTCGACGGACAGAGAAAACAGCCCACGCAGGCCCCGCGACCTCCTGGACTAAGCCAACCAGAACTTGGTCCAAATCCAAACCAAGTCCACACCACCAGACATCCCTGGTGCAAGCACAACGCAAGCGGATAAAAAAACAGTCCGCACGAAACCGGCGAACTCCAGAGCCAGCTGCACAAACGACAACTGAGTAGATAATCATCTTATCCGCCTGAAAATAACCCGGGGAACAAGCCGCAGACACTGACCGACCTAGCTAGTCGTCAGCTCTGTCCGCTCAGACCGCACGGTCTGGCGACCGAGAAAGTAAGGACGGCAAAAACATTTAAAATCGGACGGCAAAAACATTTAAAATGACTATTCACATCTCAAAAACATTTAAATTCTTTGGACCGTGAATATAAATGAATGTCGTTCAGGTGTTATAGAATCTCTTATATAACACAAACTGGTTGCCATAAATTAATCTAGTCAATTGAATGGTTACATTAAATTAATTTAATATTATATAATATACCAAGTACTATTCTATTACTATTATATATAAGTATATATATTCCTAAAGAAAATAAATATTTACTAATGGACCAGTATTTAATCATCAATTGACTACTTAATTGTCGACCGGTGCTTGATGACACATGTCTTCATCGTCAACTGTCTAACCATAGAACATGGGTATGAAACACAATCTCAAATCAAAAATCTTAATTAATCAACGGGTTGCCGTTCCGATTGTCTCTCTTAACCAAAAAGGTACTTAATGGCCGGCCGACTTACCCCTTTGCAGCTTCCAATTACTTCATCGTCGGCCTACCTCCGACATTCGACGATTGACATGAGGATTAAAACGGTCATTCGTTGACGCTCACCTAAGAAATTTCGGCTCTATTTGTTTGGGCGTTTCAGTGCTCCGTTTTGGGCAAACGCCACCGGAAGGCGGGTAAACAAATGAACCTTCGGCGGCGTTTGCTCCGTTTCCACCCGCCCGCCTTGAGAAACGCCCCAAAAGCTCCGTTTGGAGCAGTCACCTCCCCCCTCCATTTCGAACACTCCGTTTCCACCCGCCGGATCGATCCGCCACCGCCGAAACAAATGAAGCCTTCATCCATTTCAACATAAAGGTGAATGAAGTTACATAGGTGGGCATTAACAAATGACAATTTAACCCCTCATGTTCACAACCGCCGCCACCAAGCCAAACAGAACCTTAATGGGTACGTCCACTGTGCAACGACACTACCACCCTGCCAAACAGAGCCTTAGGTGGAGTGTCAACGTGTTTTCCTAACTAATATCACGTAATCCACATTAAGGCTCCATTTGGTTCGGCGGTGGTGGATCGATCCGGCGGGTGGAAACGGAGAGTTAGAACCGGAGAGGGGATGACTGCTCCAAACGGAGATTTTTGGGGTGTTTCTCAAGGCGGGCGGGTGGAAACGGAGCAAACGCGCCGGAATTCATTTGTTTACCCGCCTTCCGGCGGTATTTGCCCAAAACAGAACTGTGAAACGCCCAAACAAATAGAGCCAAGTGTTGGTACTTGTAATTCACATTAATTACACACTAGGCCATCAAAATGGGGGTCGTTAATCAATGGCCCGATGAGGCTAAATTTTATGATGATTATTACATGGAAAATAGAGCAAAAAGAAAAAGAATGGGAAATGATGCTTACCCGTTTAATAATGAATGACATTAATAAATCATGGGCCACAACCACATGATAAATTAGAGGGAAAAAGGTCTGCTCCTTATTCATCTCTCCACCTACTAACGAAAAACTAATCCTATTTATCACGCCTTAATTATCGTGATGAGAAAAACATGGCTAATTAGTTAGAATCTCTCTCTCTAATTATGAAGATTCGAAAAACATGACTAATTAGGTAAACTATCTCTCTCTCAAACTATATCTTTACAATATTAAAAAAATAGAATTTGGCGAAACATGGAAGATTATCAAAAATAAAATACGCGACAGCGCTCTCGATGGATCAGACTAGCTGAACTGTCTTAGTTTTCGGAGCGGTCGATTTCACAAACAATCACAAAAATAGATCACAGACGAGACGTGTCTTTTTACGTGGAAAACCCTCTGAATATGGTGAAAACCATGGTCGGGGCTGTGCCGACAGAAACTCCACTAGATTGGTCGAGATTACAATGCTTCTCTTGGAGAATCGAGGGCGACATGCCGCGGCTCGTTACAACTTGAGGAGAGAGAGGAGATACAATGTTCGACTTGCGGGATAATGCTTGCGCACTTCTGGACGATCGGTGGCTAACGGCTGAGTTGGCACGATGGGAATCCGGCAGACGACGCACTCTGAACGCTAGGGGTGGCGGACGATGGGCAATCGACTTCTTTCGAAAGATGGAATACTAGTAAAAAAAACTTCAGATCCAAATCTAAGTGATGCAAATTCAACAAAGCTACTCACTATTGCAATAATAAGTACTATTCAGATCAAGACTCGTGACTCAAAGCAAAAATGAATGTCTCTAGGCACTCTCGACTCTCTTGGTGCAGGTATTCAACTGAATGTAGAGTTCTAAAAGTGTTTCAAAGTTCTTTAATTTTCTTAAAAGCTAACTAAGTTATGGTAGGAGGAAAAAAAACCCTCCCAAACGGGGTCGAATCTAAGAGATATCATCCATGGTATTCTAATTCCAATTCAAAAAAATTATTATTAGTAAAGACGTAACTTTTAATGAGGACGCATTATTATCAACCATCTAAAATCAAACTTCTACAACTTTTTCTACTAGTACAAATAATCTCCAAATGCATTCAACATTGATGGTTATGGTGTTAAATCTAATCATAATTCAAATACAACCTCTTCTATATACATAACAAGATCATTATGAATTTCACAAGATAGACAAAAAAGATAGATTAAGAAGTCAGCTAGATATATTGACAATGATAATTTAACTACTTTTGCATTGCATATTGCACAAGAGCTAGTGACTATGAGTGAAGAAATGGGAATGAAGTTTTTGCAAAAAATGATACATGGGATTTGGCAGAGCTTCTGAAGTCCAGCGACCACTGAGATGCAAATGAGTTTACAAGTAGAAAGATGGCTTCTTGGGATGAAGACCCTAGAAGCAAAGCATGGTTAGTTGTTAAAAGCTTTAATCAAAAGGAGGGTATTGAATTTAATGAGATTTTCTCACATGTTGTTTGCCATACCTCCATTAATGTTTTTGTTTGGGTTTGTTGCTTCATTGATTTGGAATTAGAACAACTTGTTGTTATGACCACATTTGTATAAGGGATTTTATTGTTCTTGGAAAGGAGCACCTTGTTTGTAAGGTGAATAAATATTTATATGGTCTTAAGCTTAAGCAACCTCCCAAATAATGGTATAAATGATTTAATTCCTTTATGACAGGGCAAGGATAGATATAAGTCAATTTGTCGACTGCATTTATTTTCGACAATTTTTGATGAGTAATCCAAAGTACAACTCGAAGTGCTGCTCAAGTATTGTGTTGTTTCAAGTCAAATCTCTAACTTCTTAAAAAAGCAGCAAAATACCGGCTGATTCAAATTCAAGCAATGAAATTGAGTAGATGAAAAAGAAAGTAGTAATTATGTCTTATGTTAGTTTTAATATTTCAAATTTTATGTGTAGTTGGTTGATGAGAGCTTGCCTGAAAGCTCTTTATCAAGGAGGTCAGGGGATCGAGACCTGGCCTCAACAACCTACCGTGCGCCTGTGGTTGGGCCCGGAGATGGGTTGGGGTGTATGGCCCGCGGGGCCTGATAAAAGGGACGCCGTGGTGTGACGCCTTGGTGGGCCCGACAGTGGGCCGTCAGACGTGGGCCTCTGGCTAGGCCAGGTGCGAGGCCTGGTCGACAGAGCGGGTCGGCTCTGGGTCACTGCATCAACATGTCAATATGTTTGGACCTTGAGTGGAAGGTAGGGGTTCTTCCCCAAATGAATCGTGCTCTAACCGTGGTATATGAGTGTGCAGCGCTTCTGAGTGAAATCAAATTCCTTTATAATATGATTTATCCCAAAAATATCTTTTTCTGCCCTAGCGACTGCAAAAAAATTATGCTTATGTAGTCAACAGTGTAACACACTTCTGAAGTTTAGACTGTTGCGACACATTTCCGCCTACAAACAAGATCAGGTACCCAGAGGTCGATCTTTTAGAGTACAAATCTCCAGCTATATCAATATCAGTGTAGCCCAGTAGCTCTAGCTCACTATCTCTGAACTTTAACGTCAAGTCTGACGTCCTATGTAGGTGTACAACCCCATATTCGCTGAGCCAGACAAGGAGGCACAATGGTCGCAGGAGGGTTAACCAAAGTGGTCCCGCCCTCAGGGGGATCTCGCCCACAGAAGGCGGGAACGCTCTCGCCGGTGCTATAAGAGAGAAATCGTGGGCCGAGAACGCCAAGCGCGGGCCGCGCAGAAGCACTCTCGCCCAAACCAAGCTCCTATCTCAAAGGGTTCTCGCCTAAGCCAAGCGAGAACGGTCGCGCCATACCCTGGGCAGAAGGGTCTCGGCATAGTTCCCGTCGAGTTCTCGCCGAGTGGGGCCCAGGGCCTTTGAAGGAATGTCTTAATTGCCCTCAGGAGAAATTACTTCAGTACCCTCAGGAAAACAGCGGGATTCGTCTATTGGCAGACCAACTAGGGGCTTTTCAGTAAATTCAGGACAACAAAATGCTATAAATAGACCCATAAGGGCTCCTTAGAAAGCAAGCGATCATTGTCTCCGGAATTCTAGTGCTTTCTGAGGAGCTCCTAGCCCAGCTTTGGCTTTGGAGGGGAAGCTCTCAGAGATCTTCCGGGTGTGAGGTGGGACCTCCCTGCTGAGGCTTTTGGGTCAGTCTTAGGTCCTTAGAATCCAGTCAAGGGGTGAGACTTGAGAGAAGTAGGTTTCGGCTGCACCCCTTTTTCTTCGAACTTCAGTTGAGGTCAAATTTGGCTTCAACAGTTCTGGTGCGGTGAGCGTGGAAGGCAGCCGATTCAAGAAAGCCTTGAGTTTTGTCCCATGGCTGGAGGTGAAGGTGAAGGGTCAGGTTCTGGAGGCTCCCCCACCCGGGGAGAGGAAGCGACGAAGAGGATGCTGGATGAGTTCAGGCGAGAGGTTCTGCAGACGATCAGCTTGGCCTTCTCGGCGAGAGGCGAGTGGGCCACCCCTCAGGTCCCGATAGAAGAGGTTCCGCTCTTAGGCGAGAACGCCCCAGGGCAGCGCCCAGGAAAGGAGGTCCCGGGCGAGGCTGGCGAGAGAGATCTGGCCGCGCGGGAGCTATTCCCAGGCCAGAGCCACCGCCCGGGCAAGGAGGCATTGACGGAGCCAGGCGAGAAGGAGGCGGCGGTGCGGGAACTCTTCCCAGGGCACGGTCTCGCGGATCGGGCGAGCCAGCCGAGGCCGCGAGACGTGCCCTCTCGCCAGGCAGGGGGCGAGAGCCCGTTTAGCGAGCTCATCATCTCGGCTCCGGTACCGGAGGGGTTCCGGGAGCCCGACATGTCCTACTACTCAGGGAAAGATGACCCGGTGCAGCACGTACAGTGGTTTGAAGACGTTGTGTCAATAAGGCAGATGACAGACGCCTTCAAGTGCCGGCTGTTCGTCATCACGTTGAAAGAGAAAGCTCGGGACTGGTTCCACCAGTTGCCAGCAAGGTCAATCTACTGTTTTGAAGATCTGCGGAGAAGTTTTCTGTTGAGGTTCTCAACCTCAAAGAAGCGAAAGAAGGAAGCAGAGTGTCTGTTTGCCGTGAGGCAGAGGGCGGATGAGACGTTGGGTCATTATGTCGACCGGTTCCAGGAAGAGATCCTTCTGGTCCAGGAGGTTCCAGGGTACGCGCTGATGTTGGCCTTCACCCTGGGGCTGAGACCGGGTTTTTTTAGCATGGAGTTGAAGAGGATGCCCCCCTCTCCTTTGAGGAGCTCATGGAGAGGGCGGCAAAGGAGATTGATTTCGAAAGAGCAAACCCAGCATTCGCCAGGAAGTTGGCCAAGCTAGCAGAAGAGGACGGGAAAGAATCAGCAGCAGGAAGACAGAAGGAATCAAGAGAGCAGAGGGAGCTGAGGGAAGATAGGAGAAGGGAGGAGCCCTGAAGGTTTGGGCAGCAGCAGGGTTGGGGGGCCCGGGAGCCGGTCAACCGGTTGGGTTGGAGGCCCCAGGAGGGTCGCCCCCAAGGTCCAGGAGAAGGCTATCGGGGAGAGATAACCTACGGGAGCCCCGGAGGTTCGATCGACCGGCATGGAGACAGGAGCCGAGGGATCGTCCCCCACCACCGCAGGAGGCAATGGAAGTAGGAAGAGGGAGAGGAGCAGCCAGGGGAGCTCGAGGAGGAAGAAGAGGAGGGGAGACGGGAGAAGGGGCGGGGAGGCATTGTTATTTTGTGACTTCCACCAGGAGGAGGGGCACGCAACGGCCACCTGCCCGGAGTTCTTAGAGTTGAGGGTGCCAGAGGGACAGGGAGGCAAGATCCACCGATGAGGATAGTGGAGGTGCAGCAGGGAGAAGCGGAGGACAGGTGTGAAGACCGGGTGGATGTGGGGACCCGGGGAGGAATCGGGGTGATTCATGGAGGAGTGGGGATTGAGGCAACCCGTAAGGGAAGCCTTCAAACCATGTACCGGAGAGGGGTAGCCTCAACCTCCCAGGTTCCCCCACCAGAAGAAAAGATCACTTTCTCATCAGCGGACATGCCAGACTATGAAGATCCGTTCTGCGACGCCCTGGTGATCCAGACGGCAGTGGAGAACTATACCGTTTCGAGGATACTGGTAGATAACGGGAGCTCAGTTAACGTCATCTTCAAGAAGGCTTTCGATGAGATGAGGGTTGAAGGGAAGAGGGTCTTAGCGTCGGACGGACCTCTGTTCGGATTCTCCGGGGAGAGGAAGGAGGTGGAAGGAGGAGTAGGGTTGCACGTAAGGTTGGGGGGCGTATCGCGGAACTGCAGGTTCGTGATCGTGGACGCCCCGAGCAGCTACAACGCCATCTTTGGGCGTCCCCTCATCAGCGCCTTTCGCTGCGTCCCCTCCTCGTTCCATCAATGCCTCAAGTTCAACAATGGGGGGTGCAGGTCAGGTTAGAGGGGACCCGAAGGTGGCAAGACAATGTTACGTTACGGCAGTCAACACCATTTCATGGATGGCGGAGGCGGAAGAATTGGAGATTGAGATGGCGGCCCTAGAAGAGGTTGCGGAGGAAGAGGAGATGGTCCTTGAGGAGGTAAGAAAGGAAGCTGGAGAGATAGCTGGAGAGGAAGTCGGAGAAGGAGAGACAGGGAAGCCGCGAGAGGATGTGCAGAGGGTCCGGGTGAACGAGGAGCAGGAAAGCCCGGAAGGGGCGATGGAAGTAGGGGGGAAGTGGCAGAGGAAGTCGAGGGGAGGTCCCGAGGGGGTAGGAGCCGAGCAGCAGCAGCAGAGAGGGGTGGAGGCGATGGAGATCGAGGAGGAAGAAGGAGAGCCGGAGCTCGAGGAAGATGCGAGGATCGGATGGGAACAGTCGCGGCTGGAACCGGCTGAAGAAGTGGTAGAGATGGAGGTCTTCACCAAAGCAGGAGAGGTGCAAAGGGTGCGGATCAGCGGGGGGTTGAGTCTTGAGGCCCGGGAGCAGGTGCGAGCTTGCATCCAAAGCAACATTGACATCTTCGCTTGGAGCGCGGCGGACATGCCCGGCATCGACGCCGACGTAGCCTGCCACCGCCTGAACCTGGATCCCCGCGCCCGCCCCATCCGTCAGAAGATGAGGGCCATCGCCACCAAGCTGGAGAGCCCATTCGCGAGGAGGTCAAAAAGCTCCTGGAGGCGGGCTTCATCTCAGAGATCCAGTATCCAGGCTGGATCTCCAATGTGGTAATGGTAAAAAAAGGATGTGGTAAATGGAGGATGTGTGTAGACTTTTCTTTACTAAATAAATCATGCCCTAAGGATTGCTACCTCCTGCCTCGGATCGACGCGCTGGTTGACTCAACCGTCGGTTTTTCTGTCATGAGTTTTTTAGATGCTTTTTCAGGTTACCACCAAATCCGGATGCACCCTCCTGACACCAAGGATGTGTCCTTCATCACAAGGGAGGGGTGCTTCAGCTACAAGATGATGCCCTTGGGTTAAAGAACGCAGGGGCTACCTATCAGCGCATGATGGATCGGGTCTTCCGGGATCAGAGGGGGAGGAACTTGGAGGTCTACGTCGACGACTTAATGATCAAAAGCAAATGCATAATTTCACACTTGCAAGACCTCGAGGAAACATTCGCCACCCTGAGAAGATTTAAAATGAGGCTGAATCCCCTGAAGTGTGTCTTCGGGGCAAGCCGCGGGAAGTTCCTCGGGCATCTCCTGACTCCGGAAGGAGTGGAGCCCAACCCGGACAAAGTCAAGGCCATCCTGGATTTGGAGTCACCTCGCGACGTCAAGGAGGTCCAGCGCTTGACAGGCAAGCTGGCTGGGCTAAGCAGGTTCCTCTCCCGGGCGGGAGACAAGTGTTCTTCATTCTTTAAAGTGCTGCGGGGAAATCAAAGGTTCGAATGGACGGCCGAGTGCGAAGAGGCTTTCCAAGGGCTGAAAAGGCAACTCTCTCAGGCTCCCCTCCTTCAGAGCCCAAAGGATGGGGAGGACTTGACCTTATACCTCGGAGTAGGGGGGGAGGCGGTAAGCTCCGTCCTAGTAAGAGAAGAAGGAAAGAAGCAGCTTCTCATCTACTACGTCAGTCGAATATTGAGAAATGCAGAGCTTCGCTACCCCATCCTGGAAAAGCTCGCTTATGCCTTGATCATCTCGGCCAGGAAGCTCCGGCCGTACTTTCAAGCGCATTCGATTAGGGTGGTGACCGACCACCCCCTCCGCAAGATTTTCGAAGGAGTGGAGCACTCGGGGAGGTTGGCTAAGTGGTCCATTGAGCTAAGCGAGTTCGACATCTCCTTTGTACCAAGGCTCTCCATCAAGGCACAGACAGTGGCGGACTTTCTAGTAGACTACGTCGTTGAGGTTGAGGGGGAAGAGCAGCAACCGCGAGAAGCATGGAAGTTGACGGTTGATGGGGCCTCAGGAAGGCACTCCCTAGGGGCGGGGGTGGTGTTGACGAGTCCCCAGGGGGTGACCATAGAACAAGCAGTCATTTTACATTTCCTAGTGACCAACAATCAAGCGGATTATGAGGCTGTTATTGCTGGCCTTCGCCTGGCAAAGGAGCTGGGGATTCAGGAGGTAGAAGTCTTCACTGATTCAAAGGTAGTGACATCGCAAATCCGGGGAGAGTTTGAAACTAGGGAGCCAACCCTCATCAGATACCTCTCCAAGGTAAGGGTAATCATCGGAGGATTTCGGTCTTTCTCAATTCAACATATTCCAAGGGAAGAAAGTGTAGCCGCCGATCGACTGGCCAAGTTCGGACCTCGGGTAGGAGAGACCTTGACGGAGCTATTCCGACCGGCTATAGAGGAGGGGGAGCTGATGATGGTGGATCGACAGCCCTCGTGGGTGGATCCATTTGTGGCCTTCCTAACCACCGGTGAACTGCCCGAGGGGACCAAGGTTGGGAGAAGCTTCAAGCGCAAGGCGGCTCACTACTTGATGATGGAGGGGGGTCTGCATCGTAAGATGTTGTCAGGGCTTCTAGCCAGATGTGCGACCGAAGAAGAAATCCCGAAGATTTTAAGGGAGGTGCATTCGGGTGAGTGCGGCAGTCACTCTGGAGGAAGGACACTGGAGGCCAGGGTGGTCAGACAGGGGTACTTCTGGCCCACCCTAAGAAAGGATGCCATGGAGTTTGCAAGGAGGTGTCAAAAATGTCAACTCTACGCCCCCTTCAACTCTTGGCAGCTCAAAGACTCCGGAGTATCACGGCGCCATGGCCATTTGCTATCTGGGAATGGACTTGGTTGGGCCCTTCCCTCCGGCTAGCGGACAGAGGAGGTTCCTCTTGGTCATGATTGATTACTTCTCGAAGTGGCTAGAGGTTAAAGCCTTAGCCAAGGTCACCTCACAGGTTATAAGGAACTTCATCTAGGGAGAGATCATTTGTAGACATGGGTTGCCCCAAGCAATAGTGACCGATAACGGCCCCCAGTTTGCCAGCGAGGAGTTCATCAGCTTCTGCGCTCAACTGGGAATAGATCTCCGGTTTGCCTCCGTCCATCACCCTCGAAGTAACGGCAAGTGGAAGCAGCAAACAAATCATTGTAAATCTACTAAAGAAGAAGGTGGAAAACTTGAAGGGAAATTGGGTGGAACAGCTCCCATCGGTCCTGTGGGCACTACGAACGACTCCGAACACGGCCACTGGTGAGACCCCCTTCAAGCTCTCTCATGGGTGTGAAGCCGTCCTACCGGTGGAGTTTGAGGTCCGGTCCCCGCGAGTCACAGCCGCGGGCGAGGGTGACGAGGCTTGGAGGGTGGAAAATGAAGAGGGGCAGCGCCTCTCGTTAGATATGATGGAGGAACTGCAAGACGTGGCGGCTATCAGGCAAGAAGAAGTCAAGCGACGGATGGCCAAGCATTTTGACAAGCACGTCAGGGTCAAGCAGTTCGCAGAAGGGGATCTGGTGCTGAGAAAGGTCGACGCGGCAGGAAGATCGCTCCCGTGGGTAAGCTCCACCCGAACTGGGAAGGTCCATACATAGTGAAGGAAGTCCTCGGAACAGGGGGATACTACCTCCAGGACGTGGAGGGAAGAGCCCTAAGCCACACTTGGAGTGGTGATGATCTGAAACGCTTCTACCCTGAGGGGGGAAGGATGTAACCATGTACCTTAAGATTAAACTTGTTATATTATACCACTTGATTCTCCTTTAGCTAGTGCCGAATTTTCCATGGCATAATATAGTTGAATGTTTTGTGATACCCCGAGCTCGGCTCGGCCCCAGGTAGACCCGCTGCGCAGGCTATCATCTAGCTGGCAGGTCCGAAGGCTCGCCTGTGGGGGATAGGTTTGGATGGTTTGAAATCGTCATCGGCACCCCGAGCTCGGCTCGGCCCCAGGTAGACCCGCTGCGCAGGCTCTCATCTAGCTGGCAGGTCCGTAGGCTCGCCTGTGGGGGATAGGTTTGGTTGGTTTGAGATCTTCATCGGCACCCCGAGCTCGGCTCGGCCCCAGGTAGACCCGCTGCACAGGCTCCCATCTAGCTGGCAGGTCCGAAGGCTCGCCTGTGGGGGATAGGTTTTGAGTTGAGATCTTCATCGGCACCCCGAGCTCGGCTCGGCCCCAGGTAGACCCGCTGCGCAGGCTCCCATCTAGCTGGCAGGTCCGAAGGCTCGCCTGTGGGGGATAGGTTTTGAGTTGAGATCTTCATCGGCACCCCGAGCTCGGCTCGGCCCCAGGTAGACCCGCTGCGCAGGCTCCCATCTAGCTGGCAGGTCCGAAGGCTCGCCTGTGGGGGATAGGTTGGTTGGTTTGAGATCTTCATCGGCACCCCGAGCCCGGCTCGGCCCCAGGTAGACCCGCTGCGCAGGCTCTCATCTAGCTGGCAGGTCCGAAGGCTCGCCTGTGGGGGATAGGTTTGGTTGGTTTGAGATCTTCATCGGCACCCCGAGCGCGGCTCGACCCCAGGTAGACCCGCTGCCTGGCTCCTACTAGCTGGCAGGTCCGTAGGCTCGCCTGTGGGGATAGGTTTGGTTTGTGGGTGATAGGTTAGGATAGGTTAGGATATGTTAGGATAGGTTAGGTTAGGTTTGTGGAATCGTCATCGGCACCCCGAGCTCGGCTCGGCCCCAGGTAGACCCGCTGCGCAGGCTCTCATCTAGCTGGCAGGTCCGTAGGCTCGCCTGTGGGGGATAGGTTTTGGTTTGAGATCGTCATCGGCACCCCGAGCTCGGCTCGGCCCCAGGTAGACCCGCTGCGCAGGCTCTCATCTAGCTGGCAGGTCCGAAGGCTCGCCTGTGGGGGATAGGTTTGGATGGTTTGAAATCTTCATCGGCACCCCGAGCTCGGCTCGGCCCCAGGTAGACCCGCTGCGCAGGCTCTCATCTAGCTGGCAGGTCCGAAGGCTCGCCTGTGGGGGATAGGTTTGGATGATTTGAAATCTTCATCGGCACCCCGAGCTCGGCTCGGCCCCAGGTAGACCCGCTGCGCAGGCTCTCATCTAGCTGGCAGGTCTGAAGGCTCGCCTGTGGGGGATAGGTTTGGATGGTTGGAATCTTCATCGGCACCCCGAGCTCGGCTCGGCCCCAGGTAGACCCGCTGCGCAGGCTCTCATCTAGCTGGCAGGTCCGAAGGCTCGCCTGTGGGGGATAGGTTTGGATGGTTTGAGATCTCATTGGCACCCCGAGCTCGGCTCGGCCCCAGGTAGACCCGCTGCGCAGGCTCTCATCTAGCTGGCAGGTCCGAAGGCTCGCCTGTGGGGGATAGGTTTGGATGATTTGAAATCTTCATCGGCACCCCGAGCTCGGCTCGGCCCCAGGTAGACCCGCTGCGCAGGCTCTCATCTAGCTGGCAGGTCCGAAGGCTCGCCTGTGGGGGATAGGTTTGGATGGTTTGAGATCTTCATCGGCACCCCGAGCCCGCTCGGCTCGGCCCCAGGTGGTTTGAGACCCGCTGCGCAGGTAGACCCGCTCGCAGGCTCATCTAGCTGGCAGGTCCGAAGGCTCGCCTGTGGGGGATAGGTTTGGATGGTTTGAAATCTTCATCGGCACCCCGAGCTCGGCTCGGCCCCAGGTAGACCCGCTGCGCAGGCTCTCATCTAGCTGGCAGGTCCGAAGGCTCGCCTGTGGGGGATAGGTTTGGATGGTTTGAATCTTCATCGGCACCCCGAGCTCGGCTCGGCCCCAGGTAGACCCGCTGCGCAGGCTCTCATCTAGCTGGCAGGTCCGAAGGCTCGCCTGTGGGGGATAGGTTTGGATGGTTTGAGATCTTCATCGGCACCCCGAGCTCGGCTCGGCCCCAGGTAGACCCGCTGCGCAGGCTCTCATCTAGTTGGCAGGTCCGAAGGCTCGCCTGTGGGGGATAGGTTTGGATGGTTTGAAATCTTCATCGGCACCCCGAGCTCGGCTCGGCCCCAGGTAGACCCGCTGCGCAGGCTCTCATCTAGCTGGCAGGTCCGAAGGCTCGCCTGTGGGGGATAGGTTTTGGATGGTTTGAAATCTTCATCGGCACCCCGAGCTCGGCTCGGCCCCAGGTAGACCCGCTGCGCAGGCTCTCATCTAGCTGGCAGGTCCGAAGGCTCGCCTGTGGGGGAAGGCTCGCCTGTGGGGGATAGGTTTGGATGGTTTGGAATCTTCATCGGCACCCCGAGCTCGGCTCGGCCCAGGTAGACCCGCTGCGCAGGCTCTCATCTAGCTGCAGGTCCGAAGGCTCGCCTGTGGGGATAGGTTTGGATGGTTTGAGATCTTCATCGGCACCCCGAGCTCGGCTCGGCCCCAGGTAGACCCGCTGCGCAGGCTCTCATCTAGCTGGCAGGTCCGAAGGCTCGCCTGTGGGGGATAGGTTTGGATGGTTTGAGATCTTCATCGGCACCCCGAGCTCGGCTCGGCCCCAGGTAGACCCGCTGCGCAGGCTCTCATCTAGCTGGCAGGTCCGAAGGCTCGCCTGTGGGGGATAGGTTTGGATGGTTTGAAATCTTCATCGGCACCCCGAGCTCGGCTCGGCCCCAGGTAGACCCGCTGCGCAGGCTCTCATCTAGCTGGCAGGTCTGAAGGCTCGCCTGTGGGGGATAGGTTTGGATGGTTTGAGATCTTCATCGGCACCCCGAGCTCGGCTCGGCCCCAGGTAGACCCGCTGCGCAGGCTCTCATCTAGCTGGCAGGTCCGAAGGCTCGTCTGTGGGGGATAGGTTTGGATTTTTTGAAATCTTCATCGGCACCCCGAGCTCGGCTCGGCCCCAGGTAGACCCGCTGCGCAGGCTCTCATCTAGCTAGCAGGTCCGAAGGCTCGCCTGTGGGGGATAGGTTTGGTCTGGTTGGCTAGATTTGTACAAGGCAGGAAACACGTTGAGGATACCAAGTGAAAAGGGAAAGGATGGGATGGATCTCGGCTGAGGTAGATCTCGGCAGGGATTGATCTCGGTAGGGATGGATCTCGGCTGAGATAGATCTCGGCAGGAATGGATCTCGGCAGGAGAGTCCCTATCAAAGGGATCTCGAGGTGGGAAGGCTTTCGCCAAAAGGCCCCTCTCGGCGCTCTCTCGAACAAACAGGCGAGAGCGTTAGGCGACGGGCCAGAGGGAGCTCGCGCAGTCTAGAGGGACGGTCCCGTCCTAAGGATCCGAGGGTTACGCTTCCGGCTGGCCGGTTACCGCGGGTTCTTGCTGATTCATCGCTACGAATTTCCTATGAAGGCCAAGGGCCTTGGCGGAAGCCTACGCCAAAAGCATTCGACTACGACAACCACATCAAACACATTCGCAAATAACAAAAAAATGTTCGCAAGAAAAAATATTTGCATTAACAAATACTGAATACAGGTACAAAGTGATAGCGTCTCGCGCTTTTACATGAACGTGAAGAACAAAAACAAGGACCCTCAAGGGGACAAGCTATACCCTTCTGAAGTCTCGCTGGAGCTTCCGCTGGAGCTTCCGCCGGAGCTCCCCCCAGAGGTCTCGCCATCTGCCGCGGGGGACTTTGGGACATCCGAGGGAGGAGTGTTGGGGGCGCCAGGGGCTTAGGGACGGGCTCGAAGAGCCACGGGACAAGTTGTGGAGCGGTAATGTCTTTGCCCCTTTCGTCCCAGCAGTTGATGTCGCGCAGCGTCTCCAGCGTCAGCTTCACGGTTGCTTGCGCGTTCCCCTGAAGGAGCTTGTCGATGTCATAAGCCGAGTAATACTGGCTCTTCAATCTCTCGTCCAGCGGAGGGGGTGCACTCGCCTCGAGGCGCGCGATCTGTTCTCGCAGGAGAACGTTGTCATATCGGGCCTGAGACAGCTCCTCGCGAAGGGCGGCTTGAGCGGAATCCTGAACAACGGGAGGTTAACATAAGAAAAAGGTTAGGATTGCAAGAACAACTGATTAGGAAAAGTCTCGCTTACCCCTTCCGCTCGGCGCGAGGATAGTAGTTGCTGGGTCTCGGCCAGCTCCTTGGCCAGAGAGGCCGCCCGGGCCACCGCATCCTCCCTGGCCTTCAACATATCTTGAAAGTTGCGGTCTATCGTGATGCTCCGCCGGGCGCACATGTGCGCGAGCTCCAGCCCACGCATTAAAGCGCGAGTGGAGTCATATGCCAGCATCCGGGTCGACATCCTGTCGAAGACGCTAGCATCCTCCGGCTGTAGAGGCCATACCCTAAGGCGAAAGCTTCGCCGGTGACCTCGTCTCGCTCTGCCCAGCTCAGCAAGAGGGACGAGACCGTGACCTTGTTGGCGTCAGGGTCCCATTGCAGCAGCGGCTTGTTCTCCGCGTCCAGGTACCTCACGCCAAGGCCAAAGTTACGATGGCCCCGCGGCACCTCTTCAGACGGGGGTTGGCCGGAGGTCCCGGCGGCGACACCCTCGCTCTCGGCGGCGCCAGGGGTCCGAGGGTCCTCGGCAGGAGTCCCCGAGCCGCCCCTGGTGGCCGCAACCCTGCTTGCTGCCTCCAAGACCTCCTCGAAGGAGCGGCCGGGGGGGAGAGGTTGGACGGGCTGGACAACCGCAGCCTTGCCCTTCTCGGTATCCATGGTCTTGGGCCTCTTGATTGCCTGAGGTGCGGAAGCAACCGGTTTTCGCTTCACAACACCGCTCGAGGGGAGGGAGGCCCGGTTCCTTTCGGCAGGCTTGCGCGGCGGCTTTCGCAAGAGCCAGCAGGTCCTTCGGAGGCTGACTCTCTCCGGCGCGAGCCTCGTCAAAAGGCTGGCGGAGAGGGATTTCGCGCTCTCCTACAAAAGACAACAATGATAAGCTCTAATCTCGGAAAAGGCAAGAAAAAAGACAAGTGAAGGCGAGACCCTACCTTCTCCCGGAAGCACAGGGGAAAGAGAATCGACGTCTCGCCGGAGGTGGAGGACGTCGAAGTCCTTGGTTCCGAAGAACTCAGGAGAGCGCTCTCGCGGGAGCCCAAGGACGGAGGCTTGTAGGCGGCATCCTCATATTGGATGGGGGCCAAGGGTACGTTCCCGAAGTCGCCGGAGACGTAGATGAACTTCTCGCCCCAATGATGATGCTTGTTGGCGAGACCGATCGTCTTCAGAAGCTGCCCGGAAAAGAACACCACGCCTCCTTTCGCGCGGAAGGTAAACAGCTTGCGAAAGATCGGCAGGCTGAACTCGATCCTCTCGGAGCGCATGTAGCATATGAATGCCACGAGAATGGCAACTGAATTAGGATTCAGCTGCGCGGGAACCACCCCGTAGTACCGGAGAGCCTGTCGCATCTCAGGCCACAGCGGAAGGCGGAAGCCCACCTCGAAGTGTTCTATGGGGATGGCGAGCTCCCCCTCCCCGGCAGTATTGACCTTGTCATGACTGCCCGGGGGTCGCGCGACGAAGCCAGCGGGAACGTGCTGGGCCTTGGTCAGATTGAACTCCTCCAGAGTGAGGGTGCAGGAAGGGAAGAGGTGCTTTTGGAAGGCTTCCGCGCAGTTCGATCGTCCTTCACCACCACCCGGCATCGCGATAGGGATTGAAGGCGAGATCTACGGGGAGAAGGCGAGAGCGAGAACAAGGCGAGAACGGAAGTGGAAGACAGAAAAGGGGCGAGAGCTTTGCGAAGACTGCGAGAACAACAGCAAAGAGGAGAGAGACTGGAGTCAGAGTAATGAATGTGGTAGGTGGGCCTCCTATTTATAGGAAATCGTGGTAATGATGGTTGTTTTCAGAAAGGCGGCGAGGGTACAGCCGCCGCGTCCTAGGTCAGCGACGCTTCGTTTTTCCCGCCCAAATCTGACAACGACCGATTAAACAGCTGGCGCGAATGTTGCAAAGTGTCAGGGGCAGGAAAAGTAGGCGGAAGCAAGGTGGTTCTCGCCACCCCAAAGAGCTGGGAAGATAACTCATACGCATACAAAATATTAAAGACAGGGCCGTCGCTCTCGCTGAGCGGGAACGCGATAAAAATAATAACAATATAATAAGCAAACAAAGTGCGGGAACAACAGTTACGACTCCAAGCAAAAAAGAAAGTGAGGGTACATTAGAGAAGGGAAGGCCAGAGGAAGAGGAGGGGAGGTCTCGCGCTTTAGTACGGCTCCCAGCGCCATTTCCCTTGCTCCCAACGCCATTTGCCTCGGTCCCGCAACTTGGTCCGGGGGGGCGCTTGCGGGTTGAAGTAGGATGACAGAACGCTGCATCCTAGGTCAACCCGGCGAGACAGGTCCCGGATTCTCTCAATGCATCTCTCAGGTGAAGACCCAGCGGTAGCTCCCCCGGGCCGGTCCATCTCGCCTAGAAGGAAGTCTCGCTCCAAGGACTCCAGCCTCTTCTCCACTGACTGGCGAAACTCTCGGGCCGCAAGGTCGCGGACCCGTTCTCGCCGGATGAGTTTCGACAGAACGGCGGCAACCTTCTTCCCCCGTCTTTTTGCGCTCCCGGCACCGGTCAGGATCTCCTCCATCTCGTCAGATGAAGGGAAGGGAGAGCTCTCGCCGTCCTCTCCTTCTCTTTCTTCTTCTTCTTCTTCTTCTTCTTCTTCCTCTACCTCGGCGCCAGGCCGCGAGTCCTTGTCCCCTATCAAAGAAGCCCCATTTTAGCGGAAACTAAAGGGTAGCAGCGATAAAACGGCTGTATACCTTCGGAGTGGCGAGGCCCCCCGGTCGAAGGCAGGCGAGAAGGCCCGCCCCCCCCCCCCCCCTCTGCTCCAAAGAGGAGGTGGATTGATTTCCTTTGCCTGGGGGGTAGACTTTGCGGATGGTGATCCCGGCCTGATCAAGAGCGGGGGAACGGGTCCCCTCAACCGCTAGAAGGCTAGAGTCTAGCGGTGGTGCAGGGATCTCGGCATCTTTTCCTCTCGCCGGTAGGGAGGAGTCAGCCGCATGGGCAGACTGATTCGCTGTTCTCGCCCCACCATCCCGGGTGACGAGATCTGGAGGTGCGGAAACTGGCGCTGCGAGAATCAGGTCAGTATTTAAAAATACCAGGCGAAGCCAAGAAGGAAACCTTTACCAGCGGTGTTCGGGTCTGGCGGAGGAGGCGCATCGGGAACCCGCGGCTGATCATCGTGATGGCTAGAGAGGGGATCCGAACGTTCTCGCGGGGACGCGGCAGCATCGGGAACCGTCTCCTGCGAGAGGTATCAAGTTAAGCAATTGAGCAACTGGTTGTTAATGGGTATATCAAGCTTACCTTCCGCGGCGAGGCGCCGTCCGCGCAACTAGGGGTCGGGGTGGGCGGGCTCCTGTTCTCGCGGGATAGGTCCCGCTGGACCACCCTCGCCTTCTTCTTCTTCTTCTTAGGCAAAGAGGCTCGGCAACTGACGGCTGTCTCGCTAGCCATGGGGCGACAAGGGCACTGTTAGCCCTAGCTCGCGCCTGCGCCGCGTTGATGCGGTCCTGCAGATCCTGCGGAAGAGGTTTATCGGCACGCTTAGAAGGCATCGCAAGAGAGGGCGAGAGCTCAGAAGGAGAACGACGGCCCGAGGAAAGTGTTATGACCGTCTATCGGCACTCATATTTATAGACACCGTACGGCCCACCGAAAGATTCCCTGATGTTGACACGTGCTCAGCGAATATTTTTGGGGGTTGGACATGTCTTTTCGAGCGCGGTGCTAGCTCAAAAAGAGCGGGGATTGTGTACAACCCCATATTCGCTGAGCCAGACAAGGAGGCACAATGGTCGCAGGAGGGTTAACCAAAGTGGTCCCGCCCTCAGGGGGATCTCGCCCACAGAAGGCGGGAACGCTCTCGCCGGTGCTATAAGAGAGAAATCGTGGGCCGAGAACGCCAAGCGCGGGCCGCGCAGAAGCACTCTCGCCCAAACCAAGCTCCTATCTCAAAGGGTTCTCGCCTAAGCCAAGCGAGAACGGTCGCGCCATACCCTGGGCAGAAGGGTCTCGGCATAGTTCCCGCCGAGTTCTCGCCGAGTGGGGCCCAGGGCCTTTGAAGGAATGTCTTAATTGCCCTCAGGAGAAATTACTTCAGTACCCTCAGGAAAACAGTGGGATTCGTCTATTGGCAGACCAACTAGGGGCTTTTCAGTAAATTCAGGACAACAAAATGCTATAAATAGACCCATAAGGGCTCCTTAGAAAGCAAGCGATCATTGTCTCCGGAATTCTAGTGCTTTCTGAGGAGCTCCTAGCCCAGCTTTGGCTTTGGAGGGGAAGCTCTCAGAGATCTTCCGGGTGTGAGGTGGGACCTCCCTACTGAGGCTTTTGGGTCAGTCTTAGGTCCTTAGAATCCAGTCAAGGGTGAGACTTGAGAGAAGTAGGTTTCGGCTGCACCCCTTTTTCTTCGAACTTCAGTTGAGGTCAAATTTGGCTTCAACAGTAGGTATCTTAGAATACACTATAGATACAGTAGTTGCAATCTGACTCGCCTTCCTATCATTAGTAGTCACTCCTTTATTCTTTTTGTCATTCTTTAAAGAATAACAGAACTTCTAAATACGCTCTTTCTTATGATAATAGTGGCACTCCATGTTTTGATAACATGATTTAGACTTTCCCCTGTTTTGGCTCCTCTCATTATTCCTTTCACTACTCTTGCTCCTGCCTCTCCATCTGGGATCAGTAAAGAGGATGTGAGCTCGTAAAGAAGAGCATGATATCCTTTGATACATCCTTCTCACATCTTTATTCATGATATCACTTTGGAAATCTCCATAATAATGATGCCTCCTGGAGGAGTTGATTAGAGAAACTCTAACCATCTCCCAAAAGTCTAGAAGAGACTTCAGTAGTCATAGTGTGTTGACCTCATTCTCGAAAGTCATCTTCATAGCAGTAAGCTGATCAATAATACCTTGAAACTCGTTTAAATGATCCAAGATGGGTGAGTCATCTCTATAATTGAATTCTTCAAGCTTCTTCAATAGATATAGTTTGTTGATGTCAATGCTCTTGGCATACAATGTCTCAAGGGTCTTCTAAAGTATTTTTGTATCAACGATACTGGCGACGAGATTGTAGATGTTCAACTCTATAAATTGTTTGATGAATCCACATAGCTTTCAGTGCTCTACCTTCCACTTATTGAGATTGATGTCATTAGGCATCTCCTCAAAGATAGGAGCACGCTAGCCCTTGACATAGATGTGATCTTCCATTAGTAAGTGCCACTGGTGATAGTTCGTGCCATTCAATTTCACCCTTTGTTCGGAGCCTGAACCTGAAGTAGACTCCATTGTATTTTGTCACTAATCAGAGTGACCGCATTTCTCTGAGCCCACTATTTCAAAGAAAACAATCAAAGAAGATCAGGAGTAAACCAATAGTCGTCACCTACCACACCTGATCACTAACCCGAAATATCTTATCGACTCGACTTAAATCTCAAACAGGTCAGCCTGATAATTACTCTGATAATGAACATGTATTTGATACCACTTGTTAGGCTAGAGACCATGCAAGCCCGACCAGAGCACCTGCAAATTAGTCCAAAAAAGTATCTACACGATCATTTAGCGGTATGTCAATACACAACTCAAGCATAGCACATAATAACTAGAATAGAAGTGATACACAGATTTAACATGAAAACTCAATATGGTGAAAACCATGAGACGATCGGAGTTCAATCCAAAAAGCCGTCACTATAACTGCATGAAAAAATGACAATTACAAGGCATTCTCTCTTCGATCCACACCTGATCTTCACTAATTTCGTACCACACAATATTACAGATTAAACAATAGTAGAAAAATTGCAAGTTATCGATAGTGGCGGACGAGACAGATTACACAAATCCTTTCCAAGATGTTTCTTCGAATCCTTGTCCAAATTTGCTCCAAATCCAATTAATGTTAGTGAAGTATTACTCATCAACGTCGTAGAACGTCGTCTGAAAACTCTTCCAAACTAACATGATTGTCACAAAAGTCTCTCTAGAAAACTTCAAATGCTTAAGCTTTGAGAGAAGTGAATGTCTTATCCCACCTCTTACACGCCTATTTATAGGGTCAAAACTAAAAAAAGTAGATGTGGTAGATAGCATGTGGATGAAGTTTTCATGAAGCTTCCTCAGCCAAAAGCACATGTCAAATATCACGAAGCTTCATTCGGTGACTTCCCTAGAAAATTCCTCCAAAAGCACATGTTGGTTTTAAGATCAAAGGAGACGACTATTTCTTTTCAAACATGTCATAAAATGTTGAAAATTGTGAAGTGAAAGTGGGAGGTTGATCGGGCAGACCGCGCGGCCTGAGCGGTCTAGTGTTTGCGGCCTGATGTTGGCGACCAGCTAGGTTGGCTTGTTCCCTCAAGTTCTTTGCTGATATGGGTGATTTCGTTGATAGGACGGACTCCTGTTGAGCTCGCAGAGTCTGCTTGTGGCGGCCTGTGTTTGGAGATCGGCGTTGGCTCATGCCCTTGACCTCCGGTGGCGCGGTTGGTGATTATCAAGTTCGCTTGATTGGAGAACTGACTTGAGAGCTGGCGGACTGAATCCTTGTCCGCCAAGCTCTCGCCGTGTTTTGTTGATTGCTGGACTTGGTCACTAAGTTCAGGTTGATCGCAGAGTCCGCAATGTCAGCTGGTTGACCGGGCGGTTGTGTCTGTTGGTCATGGACTTGTGTTGCGGGCTGGTGCGGTCTCTGCGGGATGTGTCTGATGGTCATGGACTTGAAAAACACTATTCAAAAAGCAATGCAAGTAAACTCTCTGGTAAAAACTAAAATTTGATGACTTTTTTTTTAAATCAAATTTTGTTCCACTCTTGAACCTTTATATATCTTATGGAATACTAGTTGTTATAAATTTATAATACATAATGCATAAATAATATATAAATAAAAACAGCATGGTGTTGATTCTTAAAAATTATTCTCATACACTGATTTCTTTAATTAAGACATTATTTCAGAAGACAAACAACTTTAGTAATTGATCAATCAATTTATAGGTTTCTTTGGCTTTTACCAATATTACAAAATCAAAATCAGAACTGAGACAACCAAATTGAGAGGAAAACTATGGAGAGGCAATCAGACAAGACTCGAGTTTGCATGATCTTTTTATCCAGATTGGCGCAATCACATTTTTTTATATATTTCAATTATGATTAATTTATCGAAACTTTTTGTCAAGGGTATTTATGTAATTTCTTTTTATTTTATACTTTGGGTATAAAAGGTCTGCTTTCAGCGTAGAGTTTCTGTGCGTGAAAATTGAAGGGAGAGAAGCAGCGGAAGAGAAGCGGTGTACACTTTTGATCTTTCTTCATAATGAATTTATGCGCAGGTGGTTGTGTTTTTTTATCCAAATTTAGGGTTTTTTTCTCGTTATATCTGTGTTTCTGGTTGTTTTTTGTGATTTTTTTTGCGTCGTTCTGTCCTAACATGTTACTCAAAATACTTGATTTTGAATTTTAATGGATCCCCAGGTTGGGTTAAATTTCTAGTTTCGTCACTGTTTTATTAGTCATCCTATGATCAGATTTTGGTTCTTACAAGTTATTATTTTTGGATCATTCTATAATCATTTTTGATCATTCTATAGGAACACTTGGATCATTCTGCAATCACTTTGATCATCAACCTTTTGTACGATCATATTTTTAGTTTGCCTGACCAAAATTAAAGCTAGTTTCTTCATTAGAACCCGATGCTTTGGCGAGGAGATTGGTCGGGCGCAATGCCGCTGAGGCGGGATGGAGGAACCTTCAAACAGTACATCTGACTTTCGACGATCAGCATACTTCAAGCCTCACACAAGCAAACACACATGATCTCTGTAAAGAATACTTTTTTGGGGGGAGAATTTTAATGACAGACCATATGTGGCTATTTGCAGCCCGTGTTACTGAAAAAATAACTATCAACACACCATCTTTACGGGTTGACAGGTCTTTTTGTCATTAACAATGATCTGTCCGTAGCAAAATAAATATGTTTAATCAAATACAAAATTCAATCACAACCATTCAAAAAGATTGTATGACTGTGATCTCGCGGCCGGTGAGGGCGGTGAGGGTGATGAACTATATTTTCTACTAGTGATTGCAGAATGACTAATCTCTGGGTTGGTGAGGGTGAGGGTGAGGGTGATGGACAATATTTATTTATGTTCACCGAATGCCAGGCACATCAATGAACTGATAAAGACTCTGTATCCATGTATTAATATCTGGCTCCTAAAAAAACTCAGAGAAATAAATATTTTTGCTCATTAATAAATAAACTATTAGACTTGTTTCAAAACTTTAAGGGTCCATTCGACGCGCAGGTATTGACTTTCTGAAATTGGTTTTGGGAAATAGGAAAGTCAATTCCAGTGTTCGGCGGGACGGAAATGGCCATGAAATGGCGTTGAATCCAAAACCGTCGGCTTTAGCGCTACTCTAAAATCACGCATGCCCAATTCTTATCTCTCGAGATAAGTTTTCGCAGTTTTCCTTTTTCCCGATAGCAGCCATTCTCCTCGCCCGACCCCGACACTTCTCCTCTCCCGATAGCAACCATTCTCCTCGCCTGGCCCTGACCCTTCTCCTCTCGAGATCGAAGACGGAGGTGCGTCGACACCACTCGCCGGCGAGATACCTCCAGCATCGTCCACACTCTCTTCTCCGGTGACGACAGGTCACACTGCTCTCTCTGGTGACTGCTAGGTGATTCTGGTGCGCAAGCCTTCCGCCTTTTCTGCTCGTGCGGAGAAGAATACCTGCTCGCCTTCTTCTCCTGCGAGACACCGCCCATTCCCTCTGATTCGACTTCTCTGGCATCAGCAGTGCATTTCCCCTCCTCTAGTGGTTGTAAGTAGATGTTTCTGGGTTTTTTTTTTCATTTTAACTAAACCTCATTTCTATTTTTGGCTTTCTGATTTGATTTTGTGATTTAGGAGATGATATGTTTGTTATGCATATGATTTGTGATTTAGGTTTTTTAAAGGATTTAGTAATTTGTGATTGTTTAGTTTGAAATTTTTTAGGTTTAAAATGGTGTGTTTGAATTTTGTAGGTGTGTTCTAAAATTTTCATGAATGTGTGAACTTGGTTGTATATGTTAGTGGTGTGTGCGTGTGTTTTTAAAATTTCAATTTCAGAAAGTCAATTTCATCGGGCATCCGAACAACTTTTAGATATCAATTCCAATTCTGTTCACTGAATATCATCCTGCAACCGAACAACATAATTGATTTTCTGCGCAGAATCAATTCCTGCAAATATTGGTTTTCTGGCCAAAGCCAATTCTAGAAAGTCAATATCTGCGCGCCGAACGGACCCTTAGGGTTCCATGCCGAGCAGAAGTAGCCCCAAAGTGGCGTTCAAGGGAGGTAAAGTGCAAAAGTGCACTTTACCGTGAAGTGCGGGCATCCAACGGCCCGCGTTGGATGCTCGCAAACATCTCAAAGCGAGATGAGATGCACTCGCTTTGAGATGTGTGCGGGCATCCACGCGAGCCGTTGGATGCCCGCACTTTATCGTAAAGTGCATCCCTACACTTTACTCCCCCCGAGTCCCCCAAAAGTTTGAACTCTCTGTTTTCGTTCTTCCATCCCGACCAGGTCTCTGGTACGTTCTTCTATCCCAATTCCGAGTAGGTCTCCGACTTCGATCTTTCATCCAGCATGTCTTTTACTTGTTGCAACTGCCCGTGTTACGGCCCGAGAGAATATTTTCTACAATGAATTAATAAAAAAACTATTTGTAGAACCGTAGTGATGAATGTGCAAATGATTGTTTGATTGCTTTTATCTATAAATGACACAATAATCTCAAACTTTGAAAAAATGTGTCAATCAAAACTATCTTGTTAAGCAATTGTTGAAACGTGGATACCGGTTCAACAGAGTTCGGACTGGGAGGGAACAGTTCAAGTTACGTAGTCTGTCGTCGGGTGTGCAATGCAGCTCAATTCAAGATCGGAGTCGGCCCTCCCTAGTTGCGGGTGGCTGCCTACACAAAGACTCGGCTAGCTGCAGTGAGTAGGTCCTGCCACTCACCCGGAAGCGCATACCGCATCTTCCCCTTCTAAAGCCAAAGACTGAGCTCTGCACCTTTGATGACACGGAGCAAGAGCTCTCTAAAAACTTGGAGCTCGGTCTGCCTCTCCAAGGTGCTTTGAGGGTCTATTTATAGGCAAACTACGAACTAGAGGTAAAATCGTCTTTCTGGCATGCTAACAGTGGCCTCCGTCTTTTGGTTTTTGCTATCGACACCTCTGATTGGTCTCTAGATAGCGGAATCTCACTGTTTGTGATGGTTATGGGCAGACCCGGCTGGTCGGCGAGTAGGCAAAAGGGCACACTGGATTTCCTGCTAAGGTGAGTTCATGAAGAAGGTAGACTCGACTAACTTGTATGCACCTCGACATGAGGTCGCCCTTGCCCGGGAGCTCGCTGAAAGAGTTGGTGCTTGGATGATGAGGCCGGCTCGTGGTCGCCCATGATCGGCGAGTCACGGGGTCGCATAGCCATGCTCGACTTGCTTGACCTAATTTTTCATGACAAACTTGCCCAGTTTGGCTTGGGTGCGGGCTGGACTGGGGTCGCTAAATTGGGGTTATACACAATCATCGCTTCTTTGCGAACTCAGCTGAGGTCGGAAAGAAATCATCCGACCCCGATTTGGCGAGCTCGAGACGTTTCATGTCAGATCGCATCACAACGCCTACCTGCTCTATGAATATGGTGAGAAGGGCATGACTTTCTCCAACAGATTTCCTGGTCAACCTGTTGTCCCTTTGATCTTGATGGGATCGCCTGACCGGGACGACACTGAGGTGGCGGATTTGATCGGCCTAATCAACGGACCTCCCCCATGGGCTCTACGGGGAACTCGGGTCGATGGATCTGAGCGCGGTCGAGAACAACAATCCGACGTGAAGCTACCTGCTCCGACTAATTTGATTTTCTCTATGGCGTCCTTGCAGCGTGCGCCGTCCTAAAAAATGACTGTACCAGTCAGTGACGCGAGCCAGCTTCCCCTATACAGTTAACCCCCCACTATCCTGGTACGCAACTTTGTTGCCCCGCGCTTCAGTGGTTAGCCCTTTTGCTGATTTTGGTTAGGATCACTATTACTTGTTCAGGATGATTAGTTTGACCCAATGTGTATAATCTAGGGTCATAAGTTTATTTCTAGGGTTGCTTGTCACAACTCGCATTTTCTCCATATTCAAAAATATGTTAGAGTAGAGAAAGTACGCGTCGTGATGTCACGCCGTGCAGGGGACAACTGTAGACGCTCAGGCTACTCGACCAAACAGACGCGAAAACGCATTAACAGCGGCGCGCCATCAACTCCATGTTAACGTAACGCCCCTTACGTCATTATGACGTCAACAAGAGGATTAAATAATTGCCGGAAAAACAGGGATGTTACAGTCACCCCTCCACAAAGGAAGTTTCGTCCTGAAACTTAGAACACGAAATGAAACAAGAGGGCAGAGGGAGAGACATGATAGAAAAATTCATTAAACACGAATACTAACCGGGGAAGACTAGGAGAACATCTGAGGATGAGATTCTCTGGCGCAATCAGCATGCTAGAGGTGCAACTTGGGAATTTGAGTTACTGACCGAGGGACACAGTCAGTAACTCAAATAACCTATATGTATTACTCTTACCTTAATTTCATAAATATTTTACATGATGTAAATGTGAGGAAGAGTAGCCTGAGCGTCTGCAGTTGTCCTCTGCACGGCGTGACATCACGACACGTACTTTCTCTACTCTGACGTATTTTTGAATACGGAGAAAATGTGGGTTGTGATATTGCTCCTTCAGAAGAATTGCAGAGAAGTGTTGTTCGACGAACGCAGAATTCATATCGACGAAAGTTGAGCTCAGTTCGACGAACGCCGAGTTCAGTTCGACGAACTCATAATTCTACCTTTGAGTTTAGCTCGACGAATGTTGAGCTCCATTCGACGAACTTTGATCTCAACTCAAAGGCTTAGCTCGACGAACTCCAGGCTCAATTCGACGAACTCCAGGCTTAGTTCGACGATTTCCAGGCTCAGTTCGACGAATTTCGTGCAATGTTCAATATTCAGGCAGTTTTATATTCTGAAGGCAGAATGATTTTGAAAGGCTTCATTTCTGTCAGTCACACTCTGATATTTAATACTAAATATTTTTAATCAATATAGAATTTTCAGGCAGCATTAAATATGAATTTATCACAGAGTTTAATTCTACTTTATTACCCAGAGCAGTTATAATTCTACGAGATTCTTCAGGCATTTCGGAATATTTTTAATTCAAATGTTTGAATTCTTCTTAGAGATTATATATTCAGAAGATTATTGCTTAATGGGGTTAGACGGTTTTAAGAGACTTACAGATCAACATATTTTTTAAAAAAGATTTTCTGCTTCAGTCTCTACAAGTGAAAAGTCTTCAACCTGTCAAATAGAAGAAGACCTACACCCTAAAGAAAAGTTTCCCCTCCTGATCTCAAATCTCTATTCAAATCAGGGGGGGGGGCTTTTTGCATCATCAATCCACTCAGTCTTCTCAGAGATATTTGAAAGAGAAGACAACATCAACTTTTATTTTACTTCCTAAACTATGTACAAAGTTATAACTCCCTTAAAAAGTTAACCTCTTGGTTCCTAAGGCACCTGATCAAAAGACTTTAGCTTGGTTTTTGGGCACCTGATCAAAAGCTCAAAGGGTTGCTAGATCTCCCTTAGAAAATAGATCTTCTAGTGGCAGGGCACCTGATCAAAAACCTATAGTGGATTCCTACTAGGGTGATAGAAGAGTAGACGTACCCAGATTTATTGGGGAACAACTATAAAATTTACTTGTGTCATCTGTGAATGCTTTACTTTTTATTGTGTGATGTGATTTTCATATATATATATATATATATATATATATATATCACTTACTTTAAATCCGCTATAAAAATAAATTAAAGTTTTTAATATACACTATTCACCCCCCTCTAGTGTAAATCAGATCTATCTCTCACTTTCAGAATCCTCTATCTGTTGCCCATAGGTGGATATAAATAGGCAAACCCTATAAGTAACTACAGGATCGGATATCTGTGTATCTGAACCAACACGTTAAGCCTCTGAATCCATTAATTTTTCAAATATACACTAACAAGTTCGTGATCGTTCGAGGCGCTTTTGGGTCACTGTAATTGGTGTTAGTGCAGCGAAGTGAGAACACGTTCAGACCGCCCAAGGTAGGAGGCAATGCACTTTCTCTCTATGAGTTATTAAAGGTCCAGGAGTTCGACGTTTTATACCTGCGACGACACTAGGATCAACTCATCTACGTTATGTCGGGGACCGGTACGCACTCACTTATTGGTTTTTGAATGGGTTCGCATCGCATTCTGTTTGACTTGTCATTGCAAGTTTGCGAACTCTCCCCCTGAACCTGCCTCTGTAGTTGCCAGGTCGCGGCCTAGTCACCAACTCCCCCCGCAAACCGACGGGACCATCTCAAAGCTAGTTGACGCCTCCTCCTCAGCTTCTTTGAAGGATAAAGGCAAGGTGCCCCTCACTGACGCCCCCTCCAACAAGCCCAAGACCAAGAAGCTCAAAATCGGCGAGGAGGACTTGAAAGCTTTGGCAAAGAAAAATTCGTCGGAGGAAGCCCCCCACACCCATGTCAATTTCAGGTTGCGAATGCATGCTAAGGACCTGGAGGGTGACGCTCTCCTTCAGTAGTACGAGGGCGAGCATAGGGTAAGTCTGAGCTTGTGGCTCCCTTCCTGGATGTAAGATGAGGACGTCGATGACGACGCATTCAATGTCCTATTCAGCCTCTACGGGCAGGAAGACGCTGCAGTGCTGGCGGGGACTTACATCCGCGAGCTGGCGAACCGCGAAAGCCGATCAGTTTGTGCATTGTTGTACTCTTCCATCAGACGGCGAGGCGGCCTCTCAGCCTGAATCGCAATCTAGCGGAGACCATGGCCACTCTTGACACCACCAGAAAGGAGCTTACGACAACCAAAGTTGATCTCGTGATCACCCGTAGTGTCGCCTCGCAGGCTCCAAATGAGGTATGATCTCCCATGTTGGTTTTGCCATTTGGCCCTTTACATAGATCAATGCCTTTTGCAGGCCACCGAGCTCGTGTGTGCTGAGCGGATCTCCAAGCTGGAGGAGAAGCTGAGGGAATCCCTCGCCAACAATGACTATCTCATCAGTCGTTTGGGCAAGACGGAATCTAATTTACTGGAGCGTCGGTTCCATGCCGAAAAGAAACATGTTGAGGTCGCGTCAGGTCCCATTACTGTGGAGGTTGAAGTTTGTCGAGCCCTTGATGTGGCCGCAACTCGACTCGTTGTGAAGCACTTTCGGTTGTGGGGCATCTTGAACGACATGGGCCTGACCCTCACCCCCGGAGTTGCTGGTCCCAGAACTCTTTCCCTCGGGTTCACCTTCTGCGAGCCAGCACTCTTGCGAGGAGAAGTGATAAAAGAAATTGGCGTTGCGCGCTCCTTCCGTTTTAGTTTACTTACTAATACATTTATTCATGTGTTAAAAATAATTTGAACATTTTAGTCCTCGCGAGTTTGCTTTCGCCTGGCGCGTATATATTCTTTTTCCTTGTCCTTTAACTTTTTTCTTGTTGAGCTCACTACAAATTATCTCCACAAGTTTGCTTTTTTTTCCTCTCACATAATTATTGCTAGGATTTTGTTCTTCAGACTGTCTCCTCACCCGAAGACAGACTTTTCTTATCTCGCCTCGCCACCCAGAACCGTCGCTCCCTATGCCTCGTGAGTCGCCGTATTTACCTTCAACAGAAATTGCATCAACACATGCTCTCGAGCTTTGAATCTCCCCCAGATCTATGAGGTCATCACTAAAGAGTCAGAATAAACATTAAGATCTTGGATTCCCAACTTGCGAGCTAGGCATAGGCCGACGATCAGAGTCTTTTATTTTATCTATTTGTTTGTGATCGGAAAATGAATGTCTCCCGCCTATTCTATCTTGGCTCCTCGGGGGATCATTAGGATAACCACGACCACAAACGAGTATTTACCGGATTCTCCATCAACAGACATCTCTCAAGCCTTCCACCCTTGCGACTCCAACCCTTCTGCCTCCTTCGTGTAGTCGGCCAAGAAATCGGCCACCGCATGAGCCTTCAATGACATCTGAGGTACAAAGGAGCGATCAAATTCGCTGAGCTCCATCGACCACTTGGCAAGTCTTCCTAAATGCTCGACCCCATCAAGGATGCCTCAAAGTGAATGGTCTGTCTCTACCTTGATTGAATGGGCCTGAAAGTAGGGCCTAAGTTTTTGAGTCGAGATGACGAGCAGAAAAGTCAATTTTTCCAAGATAAGGTAGTGTGACTCAGCTTTTCGGAGAACCTGACTCATATAATAAATAGGAAGCTGCTTATTTCTTTCCTCTCAAACTAGGACCGAACTTACTGTCTCTGCTCCTACTCCCAAATAAAGATAAAGGTCCTCCCCTTCTCTAGGCCCTTGCTGTAGGGGGGCTTATGTTAGCTGCGCTTCAACTTCTGGAACGCTTCTTCGCATTCGGACGACCACTCGAAACTCTTATTATCAATGTAATGGCGCAATGCCCGAAAGAAGGGGGAACATTTCTCTCTGGCACTTGAGAGGAACCTGCTTAGTCCCGCGAGCTTACCTGTAATGGGTTGGATCTCCTTCACACTCTTTGGGTCCTCCATATCCACAATCACTTTCACCTTATTCGGGTTTGGCTCCACTCCTTCTGGGGTTTGGAGGTGCCCCAAAAACTTTCTCTTTCTTTCCCCGAAAATACATTTGGCAGGATTAAGCCTCATCTTGAGTTTTCGGAGCCCAGCAAAGGTTTCTATTAAGTCTCCCAGATGGTCCTCCACTGTTGGGTACATTGGAAAATGTGTACCAGATTTGAAGAAGCCTCACCCTACTCAATGATATGCATCAAGGTGTATTTGATGTGTTTTGAGTTTATATGTGCAGGTTTAGTAAATGCAGGAATGCAGAAAAAATTCTAAGTCCATATATCGACACCAGGAAAAGAAGTGTCGACACTTAAGGAGGCTTGTGTCGACACTGGAGAAAAGATGTGTCGACACTTGGAGCTAATTGTGTCGACACTTGGAAAGGCTGTGTCGACACCAGAAGAAACTGTGTCGACATGCAGAGATAGTGTCGACACACAGTGAAGCATTGTCGACATCAACTATGTCGACACTAAAAGGTAGTGTCGACACACAGGAATACTTAGTCGACATCAATTGTGTCGACACCCAGAGGCAGTGTTGACATACAAAAGACTTTGTCGACATCAACTGTGTCAACACATGGGACTTGTGTCGACACACAGCAGAGTTTCAACAAAGTTAAAGAGAAGAAGTATTTGTGTCGACACACAGAGGCTGTGTCGATACACAGAAGATCTTGTCGACATCAAATGTGTCGACACACAGGACTTGTGTCGACACATGGCAGAATTTCAACAAAGTAAATTTGTATGAAGAAAAGAAGTGACTGTGTCGACACCACAAAAGCTTGTGTCGACATATTCTACAGAAGCTGTGTCGAGAAGCAGTATCAACAACAGAGGAGATGTGTCGACACCACCAATTTTAGTGTCGACACTTAGTCCACTTGTGTCGACACTTAGACTACTTGTGTCGACACATGATGAAGTTCAGTCTCGACACTTTCAGACAGAGATAGTATTTCAAGAAGTGACTGGATGACTTGACAGCTGCCGTTACCAACCGGTTTACTGCAACTGTCAAAGCGGTCAGAAGTTTGTTAGAAACTGGATCAGCCGGTTACCATGGAGGAAGAATATATAAAGGTTTTCTCCTTCAACAGAAAGTGAAGAAGTTTGAAGATTGAAGCATATACACAGATAACTAACAACACAAAAAGAAGAAGACCTTCGACAGAAGATCTAAGAAGTTGGAGAGAGAGAGCTCCATCTAAAAAGTGCAGTTGCTGAACCAGGATGCCAAGAAAGATTCAGATTAAGATCTGAATCTCAAGTCAGAAGCTGATTGAAGATCAACTTCTCAAGAGTTCAACCCTACTGAGTTCAGATTCAAGAAGCTTTGAAGAAAGCTAAGAGAGGTTGTTCTCTGCCATCAGATTCTTCCAAAAACTGATCAAGAAGTCATCCATCCATTTGGAATACCTTAAAGCCTTGATATGCTGCATAGGCAAGGAACATCCTAATTGCTTCCAGTCTTGCTACTGAGTTCACATTCTTACTTTTACCAAGATATCGTCAATGTACACTTTGAGGTTTTGCCCCTTTTGTTCTTTAAACACCATGTTCATCATGTGTTGGTAGGTTGCTCCTGCATTTTTAAGCCTGAATGACATCATTTTATAATAGTAGCATATGTCATTTATAATGAAAAAACATGTTTTACGTCGAACGAATGCATGCGGATTTGATGGTAACCAGAAAATGCGTCTAAAAAACTCATAACTGGGAATCTGACGACCAAATCTACGAGCACGCCGATTATAGGCAGAGGGTAAAAATCCTTGGGGCAGTGTTTATTAAGCATTTAAAAATCGATACACATTCTCCACTTTTTGTCTCCCTTCTTCACCATTACAACTTTAGGTGCCCAGTCTGGGTACTGGATCTCCTTAGCAAAGCCTGCATCCAACAATTTCTGCACCTCCACCCGAATGAGCTCAACCAAGTTAGTAGTCGTCTTCCTCTTCTTTCGGAGAATGGGTCGGGTCTCCGGATCCATGCGAGATGGTGGCACGCGACGTCCACGTCGACCCCCGGCATGTATTTCGTGCTCCACGAGAAGATGTTTGTGTTCTCCTGGATACATGCTAGGATCTTCTCTTTGTCTTCCTCTGTCATCTCGCCGCTGACATTCACCTTTCTGGGCCTCCTGCCATTAGCCTCTATCTCCTTCTCCTCCACTTTCTTTGCGGCCTCCAGCCTTGTGATATCCTCCATCACCTTCACGACCATCTCAGCCTCCTTCTCCCAGCTGATTGTATTCACCACACTGAGGTAGCATTCCCTTGCCACCTTTGGGTCGCTCCTGATCTGGATCTGCAACCATCCAATATTATACTTTAAGAACTGGTAAAACGACGAGGTCATGCAAAAGAAAACATTAATGAGGGGCCTTCCGAAGATGGCATTGTAGTTGGTGGGCGCATCCATGATCACAAATCAGCATACCTTCGTTGTTCCCCTTAGGGTGACGAGAATATCCACTCCTCCTTTGACGCCCTTTCTTCTCCTGTAAAACCAAAGTGCGGGCCGTCAGTCGAAGTAACCCTCTTCTCCTCCACCGTCATGGCCACAAACGCCTTCTTGAACACCACGTTGACAGAACTTCCATTATCGATGAGGATGCCGGAGACCGTGAAGTTCTCCACCGTTGCTTGGATCACCAAGGCATCGTAGAAGGGTTTTTCATTCCTGAACATGTCCTCTGCCAAGAATGTAATTTCCCAAATCGGGGGGTGGGTTCTGTGAGGTGGAGGCCACACTCCTTGAGAAGACTGCGTACAAACTCCCTTTTTGAGTTGCTTTTATCCCCGCTCCCCCGTGGATCGCCCCAATCCCGCCACGAGCTCCCAAATCAGTTCAATCTTTGCACTCCCTTGGTGCTCGCCCTCCAGCTTCCTCATTTCTTCCCGCCTCTCCCACTGCTGGCTCTCGTTTCCCCACCTATACTCCTTACTCTGCTCCTCTCCTCAGCTCCAATAATTCAGGGCAAGTTGTGGTGGCGTAGCCATCAGAATGGTGGAAGTCCCAATAGAGGACCACCCTCCGACCTTCTCCCCTTCTCTATTGTTGGTGTATTCCACACCGTCTTCTACCCCTCCTGACTGTGTAGGCCTCATGTTAGGGCATCTAATCATGCCTCCATCATCCTTGTCCCCTCAGGAGAATATTATTGTTCTTGCTTATCAGGAGAGAACCTCTTTCCCAAACGTCTGTGGTGCCCTCCCCCGACCATCCTTCACAGTGACCCGACAGGAGGCCCCTGGAATTTATTCTCTGAGACCCTTTTGTCCCCGCTCTCCCGCACCCTCTTTTCCTCTCGCTTTTTCAGCTTTTCCTTCCTTTTGGCCCCTCCACCTTCATTTGTTGCCTCTTCATCCCCTTCTCCTGTCAACTTCGTCGTCTTGGGCACTAATCCTCAACTTGACGATTCTCCTTCGATGTAGGCTCCCTCCCGGTCGATTAGATCCTCAAACAACACCACGGGGATTCGCTTTAACTCCATCTTGAACAGCTCACCTTGTAGACCTAAAGTGAATGCAATCGTCAAAAAGTGTCCGAGTACTTCTTGGACATGGAGAATCTCCTCCTAGAAACGATCCATATATGATCCCAACGGCTCTTGTGGTCCCTACTTAATGAGGAAGAGAGTCTCTGGCTTCTTCTTTCTCTTCTTTGATGTGGAGAAATGGAGTAGGAACCCTCGGATAAGGTCTTTAAAATGTAGATCGATCATGTCAGCAACTGATGGAATCAATCCCTCGTCTTTCCCCTAAAGGTGATGGCGAGCAGCTGGCACTTGAAAGGGTCAGACATTGGCCAAACCGACACCATATCCTCAAACCACTACAGATTATGTAGAGGTTTATCCCTCACAGAATAGAAGTTCATGGGTGGCTTCACAAAGCTGGCTGAAACGGGCGCCATAAGGAGCAGCTTGCAGAATGGGCTCGCAGGCGCGAGCTAGTGGCCGAGGTGAGCTCGCATGTGCTCATCTTTCGTGTCACATGTCGTCGGGGGACTCTAAAAAAGGGCTCATGGCCGCAACACTTGGTCTTCACTTTCTTGGCCTACTTCCTTGCCCGGTCGCTGACTGTGACTCGCCTTGCCCTATGAGGCTTCTCCCTAAGTTGGTGTCACCACCTCGCCGCGCTGAGCGAGCAGACCTCACACCATCCCTTTCATAGATTTCATCATCTCAGCGAGCTCAGCGAACTGGCTCTGCGTCACGAACTTGCTAGCAGGGTGCAAGTTCCCATGATTGTCTCCTTGCTCTCCCTGCCCTACCATGGCACCATCAGACAAGTTTTTTCTACAAAAACTGTCAGTTCACGCTCGCCGCACCAAAAATATTGAAACTCAAATATCGGTTCAATAAAGTTTGGACAGGGAGGGAAAAGTTCAAGTTACTTATTTTATTGTCGGGTGTGCAAGGTAGCTGAATTCAAGCTCATAGTTGGCCCTCCCTAGTTGTGGGTGGTTGTCTACACAAAGACCCTGTGAGCTGCGGTGAGGAGGTCTCGCCACTCACCCAGAAGCGCATTCCACATCTTCCCCTCCCAAAGCCAAAGGCTGAGCTCAACACCTTGGCTGCCACGGAGCAAGAGCTCTATAAAAATCTGGAGCTCGAGGAGGTTGGTCTCCATCTCCAAGGTGCTTTGAGGGTCTATTTATAGGCAAACCCCAAACCAGGGGTAAAATCGTCTTTATGATCTGCTAATAGCGACCTCTGCCATTGAGTTTTTGCTATTGGCACCTCCGATTGCACTGTAGATAGAGGAATCCCGTTGTTTGTGATGGCCATGGGCAGATTCGGTTGGTCGGCGAGTAGGCAAAAGGGCGCTTTGGCTTTCCTGCCGAGGCGAGTTCACGAAGAAGGAGGAATCGACTGACTTGTATGCATCTCGACGCGAGGTCACCCCTTCCCGGGAGCTCGCTGAATGAGTTGGTGATTGGATGATGAGGCTGGCTCACGTTCCCCCATGATCGGCGAGCCGTGGGGTCTCATATCTAGGTTTGGTTCGCCTGAGCTAATTTTTTATGATGGGCTTACCATGCTCTCTTGTAGCTCAACAGTAAAGCTACTCAGGTTCGACATCATCTAGTCGAATACCACATCCCTTGAGACATAAAACATTTTTTCTCACGAATCATGTATTTTCATCCCTTCTTCCGCTCATCATAGCTGATGAAGACGCATTTCTTCACCTTAGCATCCAACTTTGTCCTGAGAGACCCGGGACATGTATGTAGCAGGTAGAAGAGAACACCCAAAGGTGTCCCACACTGGGCTTATCCATGAACATCAACTCGTGTGGATACTTCATGTTGTTGGGACTCAAGGGCGTCTAGTTGATGAAAAATGCCCCACAGGCCATTCCCTCCCCCCATAAGGCCGTGGAAATGCCTTTGGCATGAAGCCAGCTCTTACAAGCCTTCACCAAGTGATGAATCTTCCCCTCCGCCACTCCATTCTATTGTGGATTGTGAGCACAAGTCGGCTCCTCTGCTTCGTAGATGCATCACGCTAGAGGATCCAACAAGGTTTTTTTATAGAGGCTTCCCCCATGGAGAAGGTAATAGGTCGACTTGTACCTGAACTACCTCTTGTTCTGGACCCATGGGGGACACTTTCCCGTAGTCAAAAATTCCACAAATGAGTCTATCCATGATGGGTGTTGGTCTATCTCCATGAGTTCCCCTTCCTCGATGGAGGGCCGAAATAATTCGGTTGCCACTCCTCCCACCGGATGACCATACTCGGCCAAACAATCAGTGGCCGCATTCTCCTCTCATGGAATATGTTGGATGATGAATGACCAAAAGGCGCTCACCAGCTCCTTTAAATTTGCCAATTCTCCATGTTATGTCCTTTCTTGTTTCCCCTTTTCTCCCCAAATCCTATAATCCTGGGTGGAAAGACACATACCCCGAGAGGTCAAATAACAGGTATGTGGGAAAGGGGATTGCGCAGGGATCCGGATTGCGTCAACATCACATCCTAAGGACTTGATCTCACTTGAGTAGGCAAGTAGCCGATTTGCAGAAGAGAAGCTCACACAGGACCCAGACTACGTCAACATCACGGCTCGAGGACTTAAACTCACTTGAGGGGGAAAGCAGTCGGTATGTAAGAGAGAAGTTCGCACAGGGACCCGGACTACGACAACATCACAACTCAAGGTCTTGGACTAACTCAAGGGGACAAGTAGTCAGTATGCGGGAGAAAAGCTCGTGTAGGGACATAGACTACACCAACATCGCAGCTCGAAAACTTGGACTCACTCGAGGGGGCAAGTAGCCGGTATATCGGACAAAAGCTCGTGTAGGGACCCAGACTACGAGAACAACGCAGCTAGAGGACATGGAATCACTCGAGGGGTCAAATAGTCAGTATGAGGGAGAGAAGCTCGCGCAGGGACCCGGACTATTCCAGCTTCTTTATTATCAACCTAAGCATGTCTTTAACAAGCTCCTTGAACTCCATGAATTTCTGGAAGACTTCTAACTTTTCTGTCACGAAATACACCCAAGTGTATCTTGTGAAGTCAACTAAAACCAGCATATATATTTCCTCCAATACTTAGGGTGACAAATGGACTCATCAGATTACTGTGAATGCACTCCAACAGTGTCTTGCATCTGGAAAAAAACTTGCCAAATGGAAAGCGATGTGCATTTCTATACTGACACCCTTCACAGACATGACCATCGCCTATGGATGAAAGATTGGGCAAGCCTTCACCATGCCTTTCTTCGCTGAAGTCTTTGTCTTATTCATCACAATATTCTCCATCCTATCATACCAGATAGTTGCACTGTCATTTGCCCTAATCTTCTCAATATAAGAAATTGTTGACAGAACGATCAAATCCTTCATTCGTCTCCCTATATGAGTAACGTCAGCCTTCACCGCTGACACGTTCTTGAGAAACTTCACTTTTGTTAGATCAAACAGAATGTGATAACCAACATCAACTGCATTGGTCACAGACAATAAATTCTTCTTCATCCCCAGCAGGTGATACACACTATTCAAAATGAGTGGCCCCCTATCACTGCTCAAAGAAACGATTCGCTCCTTCTCGACTACATGAACTGTATCATCAGCTGTAATGATCACGTCATAACCCTTATACACCTGCAGAGAAGAAAACTTTGACTCATCACTGATGAGGTGATGACCACAACCAGAGTCAATGATCCAATCCTCTTGGAAGTTGGCGGAGGTCAAGAAATTAACAGACTTCATCGTCATGTCTGCCAAGAAGTAATCTCCCTCCAATTCAATTCCATTCTTAAATCTTCTAGATCTTCCGACAGTGTGTCCTAGTTGAAGATTCACATTGCAGTCCTTCCTCATATGACCAAGTTTATTGCATCTAAAACAACTCAGATCCTTCTTGCCTCTATCACACTTAGAAGCTTTGCCACCCTGCTGATGTGCTAAGGTAGAAGCCTCCCCAACATAGGTCTTCTTCTTCTCTCACCTTTTCTTCTTCCCTGAATACAGAACTTTACTATCTCCCCTAAAGATAGAACATCAAGACATCTATCTTGCTAAGCACTCTTGAGAGGCTAGCAAGTTCTCCAGCTCCAACAGAGATGGTTGAGTAGTCCACCCCTGCACTGAAGTGATGAAAACAACATATTTCTGTCGCATGTCGCGGATGATGTGTCTCTTCATCTTATTCTAAAAAATATGCTCATTTGGATTAAGTGCTGAAATCTCAGCACATAAGTTCTTCATTTTCAGAAATAAGAAAGAGATTGATATGTCTCTTTGAGTGGCTCTTGTAAACTCATTCTTAGAAATTAGAGTCTATTTATACCATTCTTGTAAATAGACTCTAATTTCTAAGATTAGCTATTTAGCTCTTAATATATAATAAAATATAAATAAATAATCGACAGGCCGAGATATGAGTTTATGACGCTGGGTAATTTTTGAGAAATCTTAGCCCTACATTTTCTCGCCAACCTCTCCAAATATTTCAATTTAATTTCTATTTATTTTTATTTCCTAATACCCCGTCCATAAATCTCTATCCCCCCTTCTTTAGCTTCCGCCACGCACAGAGAAGTCATAGAAAAAGAAGGCGAGAGAGAAGTTTGTACTATACTCTGTTTCAGAGTTGGAAAAAAAAGCTCTCTTTCACTGAAACAGAGGACCCTGATGAACTGAGGAAACCCAAACATGAAGTTTATGAAGCTTGGCAGCCGCCCGGACACATTCTTCACCGCTGAATCCATAAGGTCTTCATCATCTTCTTCCTTTCTCTCTTCTTCTTCATTCCCAACTGCAAAAAAAAAACATTAACTCCTCTTCCACACACGTTTTTTCCACTGTCTTCAGGTCCGTCTCTTCCGAAGTCTCCACAGACATCAAAATTCAAGTTCAGAACAATTTTTACCATCTTCACAAGGTATGATTCATTGAAAAAAGACGATTTTGACAGTAAAATCTAACTCTGAACTCTAATCTTTCCCTCTCCCCTGTTCCAGTTTCCACTTCTCTCCAAATCCGGCCGCTTACAGACACTCTGCGCCAAAGACTCCGCCGTATATCTCTCCGACATCCCGGGCGGCGCCGACGCCTTTGAGGTCTGCGCAAAATTCTGCTATGGGATAAGCATCACTGTCAGCCCACTAAATTTCGTGCCGCTCCGCTGCGCTGCAGAGTACCTCCTTATGACCGACGCCGTCGACAGAGGAAACCTCGTCGGAAAACTCGAGTCGTTCTTCAATTCCTGCATCCTTCGGCGGTGGAAGGACACCCTGCTCACTCTTCAAAGCACGAGGCTTTCTCCTTCCCTCTGCGAGGATCTCAGAATCACCGCTCGCTGCGTCGAGGCTCTCTCCGCCGCCGTGCCGGCCTCCAAAGGGGCGTGGATGGACGAGATGGCCGAATTGGGTATGGACCATTACTGGAGAATCATGATCGCCGTCAAGTCCGCCGGAGTTGTCCCCGCTAAGATTGTCGGAGAAGCACTGCAAGCGTACGCTGGCCGGTGGCTGACGAACATGGAAACAGAGGTCACGACGAAGCACCGGCTGCTTCTCGAGAAAATAGTGAGCCTTCTGCCGGCAGAGAAGCGCTCTGTTTCCTGCGGCTTTTTGCTGAAGCTTCTAAAAGCAGCAAACGTTCTAAACGCTTCTTCCAGCACAAAATTAGATCTTTCGAGGAGAGCAGGAGCTCAATTAGAGGAAGCGACGGTGAATGATCTGTTGATCCCATATTTTTCTAATGGGGACGACGAAACTCTGTATGACGTTGATGCGGTTATCGCCATAGTTGAGGAGTTCATGCTGCAGGGGCGAAGCCCGCCGACAAGTCCGACAAGGGGGAAGGCTGAAATTACCGCACGCCGGCGATCAAGATCGGCAGAGAACGTAGATTTTGAAGGGCTGGAGAACAGCCGGCGGTCTTCGTCGGCCTCGCATGGCTCTATGCTCAGAGTCGCCAAGCTTGTTGATTTATACCTGCGGGAGATTGCCGGCGACGAAAAGGTTCCGGTGGAGAAGGTGATAGCTCTCGCCGAGGCCGCGCCGGAGTTTGCGAGGACGCAACATGACGATCTGTACAGAGTTGTTGATACATATCTCCGGGTAACAACACACAACTTCCTGCTTCACTGTTTACAGAAATAGTTAATAAAATTTCTTACCTATGAATTATATTTGAATATTATTAGCTATAATTAGAAGTATAGATTGAGCCGTACATCTACAGTTGAATTTAATTCGCTTCTTATAAAAGATTAAAAAATTGAATTTTTTAAAGGTATTCTTATTTATATCTATAAATGAATATTTGTAACCGATGAATACATGAGTATTTGTACTCATATATGATAATCGTATCCAAATATAAAAATATTTTAAAAACATTTCCAAAATGTGTCTGATAATATTTCCAAAAACATTTCCAAAAAACATCCAAAAAATCATTTCCAAAAACATTTCTGAATCGTACCCAAACGGCCAAACATGAGACTATTATTTGTTTGTCTCTTAATTTCAAAAAATAGGGGTATTCTGAGAATGTTAGCTAGACTATTAGAAGTGGATGTAAATTCGATGAAGCGGTGGTGCAACAATACATGGATCTTCAGCATAAGGAAGACACGGCGCTTCCCTGTAAAAGGTTTTGGGAAGAGGAGTTGACGGCGAGCGAATAGCCGTGAGGGTGGAAGGAAAGCCGGCGATCAAACGCCGTTGCGGGACGTGCGAGGGAGTTAGCGGCGAGAGCTGGGTTCCACAAGTTGCGATGAGAGGTTGTCGGCAAGGGAGCGGATGCGTGGGAGAGAAGGAAGAACCATGACGAAAGGTGGCGGGCCTTGGACAGACCATCGGGGAAGATCACTGCTGCGAGCGGCCAAGGAGCGAAGGCTATGCGGGAAAATGAGATTAGAGTTCAGCGGAAAGAATTTGTGTATAAATATCAATTTTTGTTTTAAAAAAAATAATTTAAATTTGATATATTTTAGGTGTCAAATATTCAAAATAGATGTACAAATAATAATAGGCTTATTTAAACTCTCAGCCTTAGGCCTGCCCAAAAGGCCCGATCGGGCCGGCCGGACCGGGCCTGATCGGGCCCGGGCTTTTGCAAACCGGGCCGAGCCCGGGCCCTTTCTTTATCGGGCTCGGGCCGGGCCCGGGCTTTGACCCCGGGAAGGGGCCCGAGCCGGCCCCCGGGCCAGCCGGGCCGGGCCGGGCCGGGCCCAGGCCGGGCCCTCTTAAGAAAAAAATTACTTAAAAAAATTAAAAAAATTAAAAAAATGAAATAAAAATTAGAATAAATTTTATTAATATTGAAATTTTAAAAAACAAAATTACACTTTAAAAAAAAAATAGAAAAAAAAAGAAATTTATTATTTTAAATGATAATAAAAAAATTACATTTTTATAAATTCAGATTGTCCATCTCCTCTTCAATTTCCTCGAGCTCTCCTCCAACGCTGAAATGTGTTGCTTCCTATTCGTAGCATCCAAATAATCCTTGTAGCAGATGCATAGTTCGAGTGATTCTTCATTTAGTCGGCTCCTCCGCGTGTTCAAAATCCTGCCACTAAGAGAAAAAGCGGACTCCGAAGCTACTGTACTAGCTTGAATTGTTAGTAAATCACGGGCCATATAGGCCAAAATAGGATAGGTATTAGCTTTACTTTTCCACCACTTTAAGATATCGAAGTTTTCGATCTCTTCCGTAGTCATAAAATCACGAAATTGTGTTTTCGTATACAGTCCTAATTCGTTTAAACTACTCGATGTGCGTGCTTTTTTTTCTGGAAGCTAATTCTAAAATTTTATTTGTAAAAGAATCTTTTGTCCTAGGTTGTGTTTTTTCTTCTCGTGGTCGTGAGCCATATAAGTTGTCGTAATAATTAAAACATTCGGTAAAATAGAATTAAATTTAGTAGTACTAACGTCGTCAACGTCATCGAAACTTATATTTATGTCTAAGTTAACGTTAATTTCATCTATTAAATTTTCTACGCCGTCTACAGCGAATAACGGGTTTAAAGCGGCGGCGCATGAAAATGCAGGAGGCATTTCTCTATAATATTTTTAAAATTTTCTTCTATTACTTCAATTAAAGGAAGCCATCCGGAGTGTTGCTTAAAATAGTTAAGTTTTTTGTGCGATATTTACAAAATTTTCAATTACTAACGAGCTAGTGGGATAATAAACACCAGATAAAAAACAGTCGCCCTATAAAAACATTTTAATAAATCCATGTAATGAAATAGTACGTCCCAATCATTATCAGTTAAATTATGATTATTTGTCATAGTGTAATATTCCATAAGAAGTGTTTTTTGTTGAAACGCTCTTTTAACATTTTATATGTGGAGTTCCATCTTACAGGCATATCAAATTGAGGTTTCAAATATTTTGACCTTGTGCGATCACAAATTTTCGAAAATCTTGACTTCGCTGTTTGGTACAATAAATAAATCTAAGCATAGTACGAATTTTCTCAACATATGGTTCCATAGCTTCTAAACTATCCTGTACCACTAAGTTTAAAACGTGACACACACATCGAGTGTGAAAAAACGCACCGTTGAGCATTGGTTTTAATTCACGTTTTAACCACTCTACTGCAGTGTTGTTATTACTAGCGTTATCAAAAGAAATACTCATTATTTTATCCTTTATTTTAAATTCACGCAAACATTTAATAATTACTGAATATATAGCCTTACCCGTGTGCGGAAATTCAAAACCTTCAAAACATATTACGCGCTTATTTAAATCCCATGAAACGAGATCGATCCAATGAGCCGTTATACAAATATAAGATAACCCTACCCTAACGCTACTACTTCAAACGTCGCTCGTTAAACTCACACGTCCCTCGAAAGTTTCAAAAAATTTTATTAAATCTTGTTTTGCGTCAAAATATAATTTAAGTGCGTCGCGTCTAATAGTGGATCTACTTACCTGTTGATATTTGGGCTGAAGCCCTTCGTGTATATACTCCGTCGTCTCATCGTTGTCGTAGTGACTGAATGGCAACCCACGTCTGATGACGTTTTTCACCTGTAGGTCTCGCTGTCTTGCTTGATCGTACGTCCAAATTTGTCCTGATGCTGATATTTGTCCCTGACTGGACTCGGGAGCTTGCTTTGCAAAACAGGACTTAGCGTGTCTCGCTAGTGTTGAGTTGCCGGTAAGAGTTAGCAACTTTGAGCACAACTTGCACCGCGCCTTGAATTCGTCGCCGACTTTAACCTTGTCGAAATGCTCCCAGACGGGCGCCCTCCGATTATGCTCCACCACTTCGGTCGTGCTTTGAGTCGACGACGCCGGCGTTGAGGACGAGGATGCCATGCAGCGAGAGAGAGTAAGAGAGTAAGAGAGGGAGAGAATAAGTGAGAGAGAGAGAGTGGAAGAGAGAGAGAGTGAGTGAGTGGAGAGAGAGAGAGAGAGAGAGAGAGAGAGAGAGAGAGAGAGTGGAAGAGAGAGAGGGGGGGATCGGGTAGGAGGGGGGGATTTTATAAAAAAAAAAAATTTATTTTTTTTTTAATAAAAAATGGCCTAGGGCCTAGGCTTTTGCCTAGGCCCTAGGCCAAAAAACTGCAGCCAGCAGGGCTGCTGCAGCCCTGCTGGCTGCAGTTCCAACGGCTCTAAGAGCCGTTGGATTTCCAACGGCTCTTAGAGCCGTTGGCAGCAGGACCGGGCCGGCGTGCGGGCCCGGTCCGGGCTTCGCCTGGGCCCGGGTCCGGGCCCAGGCCGGCCCGATTTTCGGGCTTTGCCCGGCCCGGCCCGGGCCGGGCATCGGGCCGGGCTAGCCCCCAAAACCAGGGCCCTGTAAGGGCCCTGAGCCCGGTCTCGGCCCGGGCCGGGCTTTTTCCGGGCCGGGCCGAAAAAAGGCTTTCGCCGGGCCGGGCTCGGGCCGGCCCACTGGGCCCGGGCCTTTGTGCAGGCCTAAGTGTGATGATGATTCTTTTTATTTGGGATCGTAAATGAAGGTTCATTTCTTATATGGTCTAATGGTCCAGAATTTTTGATAAAAAGGAAAATTTTAAATGATGAGATTAGTGAATCTGTCGTTCTGTCGGATCAACAATAAATAGATTTGTAGTGTGAAATGAATGTTATTCATTTCACTCCAAATGAAGAGCATCATATTCCTTACAGTGTATTAGTATAGGCAGGGGCGGATCCAGGAATTTTAGTTAGTGGGGGCTCAGTCACCAAGCGAAGACAAATAAATTTTGAAATAAAATTTTAAATCGACAAAATATAACCATGATCTCGGTTATTGAGTGTTTTTGATGGGTTAAGTTATCCACTTTACGATGTTGCCGGCCGCCGGACACAAACAGAAGGAATTGTATATTCAGCAAAAGAAGAAATTGTTGCGATTTCACCTACTAATGGATTTCACAGCAGTTATTCAGCTAAATATTCAGAGATAAAACCATGATCTCGGTTATTGATTTGCATTTGTGCATTTGGTGATTTAATAGATTTTCTTGATATTCAATGTACATGAATGATGAATCTACAGATTTGGTCATTTTCATTCACCAAATTTAACAATATAAATGACATTATGCATTTATACATTTGATAATTTTTGATCCACTGCTTCTGTCTACACTCTACAGATCTCGGTTGCCGGTGCTGGTGATTCCAAAGCCCAATGGAGAGGAGGTAGAGCCGCAGACCTAAATGGTGCAAAGTTTGAAAGAAGATTACTTTGACACAATTTATTGACTTGCAGCAAGAGTGCAATCATGTAGAGAGACTCTTAGTGTACAGTTTTAGTATACAATTTTAGCATACATCACAGTAATTAGTTGGATCAGTAATGATCTAAAGAAAACTGAACTCAAAAACTGAACTCAAAAATAGTTTTAGCATACAGTTGGAGCAGTAATGATCTAAAGAAAAAAAAAGGTAAAACTGAACTAAAGAAAACAACATCTAGGCGAGCTTTGCAAGAAGAACTGAAGAAGGAATGAGCTTACCAGAAGCACAGTTTGCAGCTGACTGAGGCGGGCGGAGAGGAGGAGATCGCCTGCCTGCTGCCTGCTGGATATAAGTTGGCGAGGAGCTGAGGAGTGAGGCCCGCCTACTGGATATATGCTGGCGGGACCGCGGGAGGAGTTGAGGGGAGAACTGGAGTCTGGAGAAGAGGACGGATCGGGGAGAAGACGACGGAATGGGGAGAAAACTTGCTGGACAGTGCTTGCGTCGAAGGGGAAGAAATGTGCTTTCGGCATGGGTGGAAGTCGAGGAGCTGAGGAGAGCCTGCTGGCGGGAGGAGTTGAGGGGAAAAAAGAGGAGATATCGTATAAACGCAGGACAAACGCAGGATTTTGCGTTGGAAAACCCGCTGGAGAAGACAACAATGCCTTAGTTGCTGGATTATATCCTGCTGATAAATGCTGCCACGCTGGATGCCTGAATAACCTGCTGGATAAAAGCAAGGATTTGCTAAAATGATGAAAATGCATGGGGGAGCGGGATAGATAAGGTGACCGGATGGGAGTGCTGTGTAAAAAAGTTAAGCCTACATCATGTTTTAATGAGGATTTTTGGCATGAGCTGGCAGCAAGACTAAAATGCCCCTAACACTTATATCCATAAACTTGTTTTAAAAATTTTGGGGGGGCCCGGACCCCCATCGGCCCCCCCTTGGATCCGCCCCTGAGTATAGGACTGTTGCGGGTCATCCGATTTTCCTCCGGTTCAGAGAATTGGACCGCCTTAACTCTGAGTTGGACCGAGCGCGCAAACAGACAATGAAAAACAACATCAATGACAGGGGGCTCTTTTACCGTGGAAAATCCGGAAAGGGTGAAAAATCACGTGGTCGGATCTGTGTCGGGCCAAAATCTACTATATAGTCTGAGGTTATAAATACTGGCAATCTTTTAGAAGGATGATAGGTCACCTCTCTGTTACAAGCTTTCGATACAGGAAGAGCAGAAAAATAATCGAAGTCCACGAAGCTTTGGCGAGAACGTTCTCTGAAGTGCTCCTTTGCGCCTTCTTCTGGTGCGAGAAATTGGTTAAGTCCTCGAGGCTTCGATGAGAGCATTTTTCTGGAGAAAATGGATAAATTCTTGAAGCTTTGGAGAGCGCAAAGCTGGGAGGCGCATCCAAGAAAGTATTCCTCTGGCGTCTTCTCTTGCGCTCATGGGCGCGTCTATATGAGCGTTAAGCGTTGACATTGAGTGTGGGGCGTTGGGCATTGAGCGTTGAGCGCTAAACGGCCTGGAGAAGGTGTGGAGCGAATTCCAAGCGGACGAGTGATCTAAGACTCACATCCTCGCCAGAAAACATCAGAGCTCGCTTTAGTCTATGGAGTTGTGTGCGCATAGGGATCACGTGTTGAAATTAAAGTGATTGGGCGGTTCCCGTATTTGCTATGTTGACCGGATCCGTTGCTCTGGTGTGTGTTTTTTGGGTGTTTGGTGTTTGAGAATTGCTTTTTATAAATAGGAGCCCTTTTCCGGCTCAATACAGGTAGTTGGGAGTTTGAGATGTTTCTGCGGTTTAGTGTTTTCTAGTCGCATGCTAGTTGCGGACTGGTGAGTTTAGGGCTCGTAGTGCAGCCTACCTGAAGTTAGTGGTGCGGTCTGGTATATTGGTGGTGCTGCCTTCTTGGTCATAAGTGTAAGTTGCGTATGGTAGTGCAGTTGGTGGTATAGCCTCCAGTTAGTTGGTGTACGGTTGTAGAGGTGCGGCCTATAGTTGGTGTGCGACTGTGGAGGAGCGATCTGCAACTGGTGGTGTAGCTGTGGAGGTGCAACCTGCAGTTGGTGTATGGTCATGGAGGTGCGCCCTGCAGTTACTGGTGTGGCCTGTAACTGGTAGTGTAGTTGTGGAGGTGCGGCATGCAGCTGGTAGTGCCGTCTTTAGATAGTGGTGACCTAAAGTTGTCTTGCTCGTGAACTGCTTAAAAGTACGAACTCGAGCAGTGAATGTGAATTGGAGCAGTGAATGAGACCTGGAGAAGTAAATGAGACCTGGAGTAGTGAGTGCAATTTGGAGCAGTGGATGTGCCTTATTGTCAAGAATTAGTTTGTTTGTTCTTTTGTGTACGTGTAATTGTCTAATACCTCACAAAAACTGTCTTGCGCTGGTAGTTCTTCTTGGTTGTGTCTGAACTATTTTTGAGCAATGCAATGCAAGTTTTTGTGATATTGATGCCCTGTGTTATCCTACAATAAAAATATTAACATGGTATTAGAGAGAGGTTCATACTAGCTGCGTTGATTTTGTTGTAGATAACTAAGTGTGGAGATAGAAGGCGGTAGTTATGCTAGAGGTCTTGGTATTGAGATGCTGATACACATATATAAACTACAGAAAAATAGAGATCTTGCATGGAGAGCTATCTCCTTGGAGAATACCTTTGGGAACTTGTTGGAAACAATGGCCCAGCGGGGATGAAAGGCAGAATCAAGAGGTCCATATCCCCAGAAGTTGTGGCAGCTGGAAACAATGGCCCATGAAGAATTTTTGTGCAGAGATTTCAGCGTGATGAGCCCATCTCAGAGGCGAAGTTAAGAGATACCCCAGGGCTGGACCGCGGTACAAGAAGACAAATGCAAAGAAAGTCTGCAAAGCAAATGGCGGGAGTCTCTATTTCAAAAAGAATCGGACATGTAGATGAGAAGGACGAAAACCCCAGGAGATGCCGGTACACATAAACTACAAAAAATAGAGATCGTGCATGGAGAGCTATCTCCTTGGAGAAGACCTTTGGGAAGTTGTTGGCGGGGATGATCAAGAAGAAGTTGTGGCAGCTGGAAACAATGGCCCAGCCGTGCAAGCCTGGACGAAGACAAATGCAAAGGCGGAATTTATCCATATCCCCAGATTTGTTTGATCACATCCTAGGATGCATATCTACGTCTCGGATTTGGACTTCCTTTGATGGGTTGTTCAACAAAAAGAATGTTGTGCGATTACAATTTCTTGAAAACGAACTGGCAAAGGCAATCCAAGGTGTGATATCTGTGTCTGCATTCTTCTTGGAGATGAAGAATTTTTGTGCAGAGATTTCAGCTTTTGACCCTGATGAGCCCATCTCAGAGGCGAAGTTAAAGAGATACATTGTCCAGGGCTTAAGAAAGGAGTATGTGGTGTTTATAACCGCGGTACAAGGGTGGGCTATTCAGCCGTCATTGCTTGAGTTGGAGAATTTGATGTCATCTAAAGAAAGTCTGGCAAAGCAAATGGCGGGAGTCTCTATTTCAAACAAAGTTTAAGGTCGGACATGTAGATGAGAAGGACAAAAACCCCAGGAAAGGAGGGCATGATAACGAATGGCCACAGGATGGAGAGTGGTGGGGAAATTGTTTCTTAGCAGAGACGACAACAACATCAGTGAATGCATTGACTTCCATTAATTTTCAAGATGATTGGATAGTGGGCTCTGGGTGTCGGCACCATTTTACTAGCGACGAGACAAAGTTCACCGCTCTCCAGATTTATAAAAGGAATGATGTTATCATCACGGCAGATGATACCATGTACCCCGTGAAAAAGGAAGGAGTTGTTCATCTGGGCAAGTAGGAGAGACCTCTCATGCTGAAGAGTGTCTATCATGTGCTAGACATGAAGAAGTTTATTCCTCTGTAACTAATGTAGTAGATGCAGGATATCACGTCTTGTTCGGACCAAAGGAAGTGAGATTTTTAAAGAATCTGTCTTCAATAGATATGGATGTCACACATGTTGGAAGACCGATAAAAGACTTGTTTGTTCTGTCAGCAAGTACCTATGTTAATAAACTAAAAGTAAATGATGGTGTTGTGATCTGACATGAGAGGTTGAGACATGTAAGTATGAAAGAAAAGGAGATGCAGGCTTGTTCGGAAAGTGCTATCTTTCCAGCACACTCCTCTAGCCATAGCTTTCGCCTAGGTGGAGAGGAGGCCTATTCACATTTATCCGAGACAATACGCACCTTACCTGAAGAGAAAATTCCCCCTGGCGAACTCTTCATCTTAGATTAACGGGCTGGATTCAGGAAGCGTGAAAGCGGTCAGATGGAAGTTGTTCTTACTTTCGAACGGAGAAGCACCAACTCCAACTATTCATGCCATCTTCATTGGGCTAACAAGAAAAGCTTTAAATCATAGCACAAGAATCTGGTGATTGGGTTTCCTAAGCAATCTTTTTTTGGTGATGAACATGTATGCGATGTAAGAGCCTTTTTTTGCCTCCGGGGTCTTATGCCTAGAATCACCATTTTGCGGTGTCACCAACGCTCGGGAAGATCGCCACTACAAAACGTCGATCTTGTCGGCAGTAACAATCACCCAAGAAGTAGAAGTATATAGTTAGAACAATTAAGTACAAGTCCACAAATCACATGTAATATATGAAAGAGAATCACAACACAGTCCACAAAGTAATAGAACGAAAACAGAAAGCAGTAAATCAATAGAGATAAACGGGCTCTTGCCTGAATACATCATGTCCTCACTACAACACTCTCGCGGAAGCAACTATACTAATCACTCACGGATCCTGAAGTTGGTGCCCCTATGCTAGACTGCCCCACCTTCATGTGCACCGTACTCCGTTGGTGTTGTATCTCCTGTTCCTGCCCCATGTCTCCAATCCGGAGCCCCTGAAATGTTTGGTCCATCGACCATTAATCAAAAGACTAAGTCAACTATCATCCCCGCCTCCCACCGCGACTCCTAGGCACCGTGCGGAAGGGGAGAGAGGGAAGATTCTTAAGGTGGAGAGTAAACGAGAGCAGGTGACGACGGTCCTAATCTATCAGTCATATTGTAATATTTACAGTGCTATGAAAATATAAGCTAGCAATTCTAAAGTAGTAGAGCAGTAATAAGTAGAAAATAAAGTGCACCATAAAAGAAATATAATAGTTAACCACAAAGAAAATTATCATAGCTTATAAGTATGCACACACAAGCTTATAAACTATGGAGTCGTTTTGGAAGGCCTAACGTATAAAAAGTCGCATACCAATTTATACGTTAGGGATAAAGGTTGAAATGAGATGATGACATGATATGTTATGTTATGTGGGTTTAATGTTATATTCATACAAGTGCAACATACACACGACTCTATGCGTACAGACCTTTAGTTCCCCAATTTGGAGTAGCTAAACTCTCTGGTACCTCCCATAGTGGCAAACGATGGGCAGTGGGTTGGGTCACCCCTCCTCTAGGTCGGCATTCACACCACCTAACCTAGACCTTCGTACGCCTCGACGCGAAGAACACAACCGCAGAGCCCCTGCGTACTTTGCTGGCAAATCCACCAGTCTTTTCCTTGGCTAAGTGTAAGTCACACTCGCCGAGTCAACATACCAGACGTCGGTGTGAATGATCGTCAAATATTGAAGACCCATCATCTTATGCACATGCAACCATGAGTTTCTCGAGCCACTGGCTCCCCGGACTAACCTGTCCGTTACAGGATACCTTTCCGTGGCATCAGCTCGCCGGGCTAACCTGCCCATCTCCACAACCACCAAGCTTACCGCTCCGGGTGTCCAAACCAAACTAACCTCCCGAGTCATCTGGGTGAGTGAAAGTGAAGGTGCTAGTATTTATTAATTGCTCTTAAACATTTTAGTCTTACGATTTAAGGTTAACCTTGGACTTGTGCAGGGCATTCCCTGTGAGGGCTCTCGAGGGCACTAAGAACTACGATGGGTTGAAGCTCAAAGCTTCCTTTCGCAAGGTACTTATTATTGTTGGTATATATCTACCCATGTCCCAACTCTACCGATCTTACTCTTGAATCTAACCATAAGTGTATTTAGACTTTCTTCAGGGGAAAGACGATCCTTCGTCGATCCCGAGCACGACCTTAACTTAGCCAAGCAGACTCTCACAACCTGACACCTCTTTCATATCCAAATCATACCAAGTACATCATCTATCCCACGTTCCCATTTCAAGGCTTATATATTATCTTATTTCTACTGCTTACTATGTGCAGGCCTAATGAGCTACATGGCGTGCATAAAAGGTGACATCCTCCAATTATTCATCCAAATGACCTAAGATTATTACTGGGTGTCTAACATGATATTTAAAAGACAAATCCAGAATATAATATTTTTCCTAATTTATGTAGCATTTATTTATTTTTTTGCAAAATCAGGCCAAATGTGCTTTTGAACACCAAGTATAATTTTCTGGATATGATATGACCTTAAAAAATTATGACAAGAGTATATCATCAAAATAACTATAATTACTGAATTTCACAAATTTTCCAAAAAGGTTTTAACTTACAAACTAATTATCTACTAAATAACCACAATGATAGGGCAAGACAGGAAATAATATAATTAGTCATCCAAAAATTATAGAAAAATTTCTAGATGTCAAGAGTAATAAGTAAAAATCTACTGACCAAAAATCATAATTCTCTAAGCATGTTTAGTCACCCAAATAAACCATTTGAAAAATTTTTATTAAAAGGCACTTTGTGAAGCATCCTATATAAAAAGGCTTCCAATATTTTATAAAAATTCACAGAGCATGAGGAAGCCTTAAGATATCCTCAAACCAAATTTCATGACTTTTCAATGAGTAATTAATTCATAATAAATTTCTTGATAAATAAGGTGGATAGTAGATTTGTGAATGAAGTACTTAACATAATGCTCCAGAATTCATAACAAAATTTCCAGAGATTAGTGACAACTATTTCAGGTTACTGCATAAATTTTATGGACATCCAAGATCATATAACTAGGTAATAAAATTATGAGTTAAAGTACCCTAATTGGTCCTAAACTATTTTAGGGGGTATGTAAGTTCCTTAAGGTCCTAAAATCACTCACTAGGGCTTAATTCCACCCTAGGAACTCTCCTACCAAGTTTCAAAATATTCCAAGGATATATGGTCTCATGTCCCTCATTGAGCTCAAAACTCAATCATAGGGTTCACACTAGGTTTCTAGGGCATACAAACCTAAACCACTCAAAATTTCTTATGAGTGTATTTTATATGACATTAAGTCAGTGGTCAAGGATTCATCCCTTTTGTGTGAGGATTGGTCACACAACCCATCAAACACCATTTGCCCTAGTTTGCCCCTTAGGGACCAAACTTTGGTCACACCAATACCTACTCAAATCAAACCCAAATGGGCTGAGATTTTTATCAGTGACCTATCATGACCCTAAGAGTCATCCACCAAAATTTTGGGGAATTGTGAGGTCATTAGACTCTCTAATTAACTCATACATGGATTATTAAATATTTACAAAAACTATAGAAAAATGTTTTCCAAAAATTCCCATTTTTGGATATGTCAGAGGGATAGATAAGAGTGACCCACAGTCCAAATCTCAAGTCATTTTGAAGGACGGATTGATGGGGGCGCTCAATTTAGTCTCTGTCTAATCCTATGTATAGACTGCACTATTTTGGTCAGACCACTGACCCAAATGGGTTGAAATAAATTTTAAAATAAAGTAGACCTCAAGGGCTACAACTTTCATGTTGACCACTTTTACTATAGAGGGCTCTAAGTATTTTTAATAATTAAAACTATCCACTGCATAAAATGTGAAAAAAATCTAATTAATATAAATTAATGAATTAAATCGTGCACGAATCTTAAAGCACCAAACAGACTGCATTCCTTCATCTTCTCCATCGCTCCAACGGCCCAGATGGCCACGTCCTTGGCCGACTTTGCCCGTGATTTCCCGGACACCTCCCTGGCCGGCCACCGCCACTGTCACCTCCGTTGAGGTGGTGGCTATCGTTGGACGGCGACACCGCCGCCGGAGAGGCCGTTTCCGGCGAACCCACAACGTTAATTTTTCATGGAAAATTCTTTAAATCTTCTCACTAGATCGGGCTCAATTGAGCTCGATATCTCTCCTAGTCGATCTAAGATGCTAGCACAAAAGGAGAGGGGGAGAAGTCGACCTTCTGGAGCGATTGGAGCCTTGCCGATCGTCGTGATGTCATTGACGGTGGTGGAGGTGCTTGGTGCTCTGCAACCACAGTGACAGAGGGCTCAAAATCTTCAAGAAAAGTGTGGAAACGATTGCTCTTGGTCTGGGGAAGCTTTTAAAAGGATCAAATGGGGGAGGGGAGGGGTCAAAGCTTCACTGGCCATTAATGGTCATGACAACACTTTTCAGCCACCCTTGGATCCACTGAACTCAGCCTCTGATTTGCCCTGAGAGGCTCTTGGTCTCCTCAAAACTGAAGGGGGAATGAATCTACAGCAATTGGGGAGGCCCTTGGCCTTCCTAGCCATGAATGGCCTCTTCCTCTCCCTTTCTCTCTCCTCCATTAAAGGGAAAATGATGTTTCTCTCTCCTAGTCACCCCCTCCATAATTTGAGTGGCATTTTGGGTAAATATCAGCATCCTAAAGCTAGTGGGTCACTCCAATTAGTCTTAGCCCAAGTGGATTGGGCTATGTTAGGTCAACTTGAGTTAATTTGACCCATTTTATGGTTGAGTTGACTTTGGTCAATTTGACCTTTTGGGTTGACCCCAATGTGTCCCTAGTGACCCATTGGCCTCCCCTAAGGTTTAGGGAGACTTGGGTGGGGTTGGTTTGGCATCATGGAGGTCACTTGACCCTTAATAGGGCACTTTGACCACTTTAGGGTTAGGGTTGACTTTGGTCAACTTGACCTTTTTAGCTGACCATAATGGGTCCTTAGTGACCTAATGGACCTCCTAAAGTGTTAAAGATGTTTAGGTGGGGTCATGGTGTCAAGGTAAAGCCCTAAAGTCAAACCCTAGGCTTGGTGATTGGGTTGTGCTATTGGCAGACCAAGGTGATTTGCTCCTTCATGCCTTAATTCACTTGGTTTTCTTGAGTTTCCTAGGGCTTTGTCATGACCTAGTCATGACAAAAACCACTCTTAGGAGTTTAGTTGTTTGAGGGATGTTACATGCGAGGGATGTCAATTTGGAAAGCCACATCGATTTTCGTTTGATAAGTCAGAGACCATGTGTAGGGCTCTGTTAGAGTGCATACACGCGGGTGTGATGGGGTCGCATGTCACTCTGTCCTATGCTGGAAATATGTACATGTTGGTTCCAGTAGATGACCTCACCTGGTATACATGAGTATACTTCATGAAGGAAAAATCAGAAGTGTTTGAGAAATTTTAAGAGTGGAAAGAACTGGTTGAGGGGAAGCTGAACCTGCGAGTGAAGAAGTTGTGGTCTGATAACAGTGGAGAATTTACTTCGAATGATTTTGGTTTCTTTTGCAAAAAGTTTGGCATCAGGCGAGAGTTGTCCTGTGCTCACTTAGCTCAACAAAATGAGATTGCAGAAAGAAAAATTTGTTATCTAGCTGAGACTTGCAGAAGTTGGCTACTTACCAAAAGGATGTCTAAAGCCTTATGGGCAGAAGGGATGACATATGTTAACTATATGATAAATTGACTTCCATTGTCCCCCCGACCAGATGGTATCTCTACACAAACTGATGTTTAACAAGAAACTAAGCGTGGTACATCTGAGAGTGTTTGGTTCAACCTACTTCGTAGATATTACAGACACTCTGTGAACTAAATTAGAGGCAAAAACACGGAAATGCATTTTTGCAAGCTATGATGAGCGAAAAAAAGGTGGATGTATATGGATCCACATACTCACAAGTTCATTGTTTTGCGTGATCTTGTGTTTGACGAGCTGATGCCATATCAGGGAGTCTCTTCTGAGGTACTGCCGGATAGCGAAGAAGCAAGAACATATGAAGGAAGAGTTAGTGAAGATTTTGTGGTGGAACTGACTATATCGTCAAGTGCTCCATCACCATTTAGCTCAGAAGGGACTTCTAGCTTTGAAAGCAGAAGGAGCATTACACAAAGGCATGACGAGAGAAGCACAGAGGTGAATGAGGTTACTGAATCAGAGGAGAGTGGTCATACCTTGAGAAAGTCAAAGCGAACTGTTGCTCCCCTGTTCTCTACAGGGAAGGAAACTTTGTCAGTCTGGTCTCCTGCTTCTTTGCAAGATCACTTGACAAAAGGGAACCAACTAAATTTGAGGATGTCGTAGGCGTGAAAGAGTGGGATGAGGTTATGGATCAGAAGATGAGCACATTGGATAAAAATGAAACATGGGATCTGGTTCCCATGATAGAGGGAATTAAACCTGTCACATGTAAGCGAGTGTACAAGGTAAAGAAGAAAACAGACAGAAGAATAAAACGGTATAAGGCGAGACTCGTCGCTCGAGGCTTCTCACAGCAATATGGGGAGGACTATGAAGACCTTTAGTCCGGTAGCAAAAATAACAACAGTAAGGACCGTCATCGTGTTGGCTGCTTGTCTAGAATGGAAACTATAACAACTCAATGTAAAGAATGTCTTCTTTTATGAAGAAATTGACAAGGATGTGTTCATGATACAACCATCTGGGTTGTGTCTGAGCCTCTGTCACATCACATGTGCAAATTGAAGAAGGCCTTGTACGGTTTAAAACAGTCACAGAGAGCTTGGTACGGGAAGATCGCGGAGTATCTCCAGTTCTGTGGATATGTTGCATCAGACTCAAGCATGTTCATGAAAAAGAAGGAAGGAATTCATGCTCTTGTACTTTTATACGTCGATGATATGATCGTGACGGGAAATGACGATAGTGAAGTGACAAGACTTAAAGAAGAACTATGTGTTCGTTTTGAGATGAAGGATCTGGGTGAGCTATACAATTTCCTTGAGCTTAAAGTAGAGAGAAAAGAGCGGGGTGATGTCTCTCAAAAGGCATATGCTGAGAGAATTATAAAGCGATTCGACATGATAGAAGAGAAGAGCAGCTCTGTACCCCTTGAAGTTCGGGTAAAACTTGAAAAGGATGAAAGAAGGATTATTCCTGACCCAAATGTTTTTCGGGCCAGGGTTGGAAGTCTGGTCTACTTGACTATTATGAGGCCTGACATTGCATTTGTTGTTGGCTGAGTTAGTCGATAAATGCAGGAACCGCATAAACCTCATCTTGAGACAACAAAATGGATTCTGAAGTACGTCAAGACAACTTTGGGCATGGGGTTGCTCTGCATAATAAATTCATGTTTCAATTTTTATGGGTATACAGACGCAAATTATGGGGGAGACATCGATGATTGCAAATGACCTCTAGTTTCATTTTCATGTGCAGTGCTACTGCTATCTCTTGGTATAGTAAGAAACAAGATTCAGTTTCTCACTTGACCACTGAGGCAAAGCATCATCCTTAGCAGTTCAGGAGGGCATCTCGAATATTGAAGTAGGATATCGATGAAGAGGCCAATGGACCTACCTTGATTCGCGGTGACAATGAAAGTGCGTTAAAACTGATTGTCAATCCTATCTATCTTGCACGAACAAAACATATTGAGATCGAGCACCACTTCATTCGAGAGAAGGTGTTGAATGGGTCTGTGATGGTGGAGCATGTGCGAAGTCAGGACAATTTCGCCGACATTTTCACAAAGTCCCTTACGAAGGGACCGTTCGAGCGATTGCGAGGAATACTTGGTATCGTCACCCCCAATCACTTTAAGGGGGAGCGTTAAAATTAAAGTGATTGGGAAGATCCGATGTTTGCTATTTTGACCGGATCCGCTACTCCGATGTGTGTGTGTGTGTTTTGTGTTTGGTGCTTGAGAACTGCTCTCTATAAATAGGGGAGCACTCTTCCGGCTCAATACAGGAAGTTGGGAGATTGAGATGTTTCTGCAGTCTGGTGTTTTCTGGTCACAAGCTAGTTGCGGACTAGTGAGTTTAGGGTTGGTAGTGCAGCCTGCCTGAAGTTAGTGGTGCGGTCTGGCAATATTGGTGGTGCGGCCTTTTTGGTCAAAAGTGCGGGTTCCGTGTGGTAGTGCAACTGGTGGTCCGGTCTCCAGTCAATTGGTGTGTGCTTGTGGAGGTGCGGCCTGTAGTGGGTGTGCGACTGTGGAGGAGCGGCCTGAAGCTGGTGGTGCGGCCTACAACTAGTGTAGCTGTGGAGGTGCAGCCTGCAGTTGCTGTGCAGCTGTGGAGGTGCGACCTGCAGTTAGTGGTGTGGCCTGCAACTGGTGGTGTGGCTGTGGAGGTGCGGCCTGCAGCTGGAAGTGCGGTCTGCAGATAGTGGTGGCCTGAAGTTGTCTTGGTTGTGATCTGCTTCAAAGTGCGAACTAGAGCAGTGAATGCGAACTGAAGCAATGAATGTGAACTGGAGCAGTGAATGATACCTGGAGCAGTAATTGAAACCTGGAGCAGTGAGTGCGATTTAGAATAGTGGATGTGACTTGTTGTCAAGAATTAGTGTTGTTTGTTCTTTTCTGTACTTGTAATTGTCCAATAGCTCGCAAAATTATCTTGCGCCGGTAGTTATTTTCGGTTGTGTTTGTACTGTTTTTGAGCAATGTGATGCAAGTTTTTGTGATATCAATGCTCTGTGTTATCCTACAACGAAAGTTTTAACATCGCGCGCGGGGCCCTTGAACGCGGGGCCCGTGAGCTCGGGGCGCGGGATGCACGTGCGCTCCTTCCCGTTGCGCGGGAAGCGCGCGCGCTCCTGTGTGTTGTGCTTGCTTGCTCGTGCGGGTCTTGCACCATCTCCCTTGCGCATGTGTTCGTGCTTTGCTCCGACCCCTCTCCTGGGGTGGTTTTGGTCCCTTCGAGCATGCGTGACTCATGTGCGCGGCTCGCTCGGTTGGGTCGTATTACTTGATTACTCTGGGTCTGAGTTCTACCGATTTGACTTAAAAAATTTAGAGGGAACTCATCAATGACAATTTCACAATGTATGCAACAAAAGATATTGGAGATTTTTTTTGTACGTATAAGTATCTGTGGGAGAAGTGGTAGAAAATCCGGTTGTTTGATCGTGAAATCATCGGCGTTTGATCATTTTTCAATACGACTGTATTAGAGAAAATACGATCGTATTTTTTAACGGAAGATCCGAGTCGTTGAAATCACGGATTATATGGCCAGATTTGATCGCGCACGAAATAGTAATAAATACGTATACATACAAAAAAAATACTAGCTTATAAGACACTTTGTAGCGTATGCAAACGATTTTTTGGGGCGGACTTTACATGATGTTTTATAGGTATGCTCTAATTTTAAAAGTGTGTCCACATTTTATATGATTAGCTCCTCCAATAATGGCCGCTTTAAGCAATACTAATAGACGATTGATATCCGCACTACATTTTTGGATATTCGCACTACGTTTACTTCTAATTTTTCGCGTCTTTTGAAAATACTCCTTTTACATTCATTTTTAGGAAAAGTGTTCAACACGAAAGTTTTAGATCTCGACGATATCTACAACTTTCGTTTTGAACATTTTTCCTAAAAAAGCATGTATAAGGCGTATTTCTAAAAGGCGCGAAATCTGAGCGTATTTCCTAATGTACGTCTTGTACATGCATTTTTAGCAAAAGTGTTCAACACGAAAGTTGTAAATCTCGTCGAGATCTACAACTTTAGTGTTGAACACTTTTCCTAAAAATGGATGTATAAGGAGTATTTTTAAAAGGCGCGAAAAATTAGAATTAAACATAATGCGAATATCCAAAAGTGTAGTGCGGATATCATTCGCCTACTAATAACATAAATGGTCAAACATTCAACTTTTTGATTTTGATTTTGCTGTTCATTATTACAAAATTTTAAATTTCATTAATTTTATATGTTTTTCTTTAATTTTAATAAATGTACTTGCATATAGTCAAATTCTCTTACCTACATACAATTAAAAATGTGATCTCTCTACCGCTTATAAATCCTTGTGCTCATGAAAAAAATGAGAGAAACGGAGTATAACCTTCTAAGATTTGCGAGCGACAGGAGTATCATCGCATCGCGACAATGTCGTGACTTGAGTAATGTTGCACGGAGAACGGAGGGACCCACCTCATACACTGTCACAATCAGAATAATGTGCTTCTCACTAATGCGGGTATATATAGGGGTGTGCAAAAATAACCGAAGAAACGAGAATCGGGCCGGAACTGAACCGAATTGAGCGATTCGGGTCGGTTCTTGTTGTGAAATTGATCTGATCCGCGACTACGTGACTCGCCACGGATCACGCAACGGAAGATAGCCGATCAATTTCAATGGCGCAAAATCATAAACCAAAAAAAATCCATAAGTACAATCACAGACGACAAAAGATATACGTGGTTCGGAGATGGACCCCTACGTCCACAGGGAGAGCGTGCCGGAAAAGATCCACTATAATAATGAGGTTACAAGTTACAAACAGAGACCGTTAACACGGTCGAACAACAAGAGAGAAGCAAAAATCTGAAGAAGAATGTTGTCGCCGCCGCTGTCGCTGCCGATATCTCCTGGCGATATCGCCCTGTCTTCTTCACGGGAATCGTTGCCTGGTCTGCAGGTCTGAAGCCGATCTCTCCTGGATCGGCCGCCTGATGCTGTCGCACTGTCTGGGATCACCACCGCCGTCTGGAGCCACTGCAGGAAGCCGGCCTGATGTCGATCCGACTAGATCCGACCAGATGTCGCTTCCGTTAGCTCCTCCTGGAGTCACCACCCCTTGTCGCAACACTCCTGATGTCGTCACCGCGCCTGAGGTTGCCGGGAAGAGAACTCCACCAACAGCCTGAATACTTTCTCTCTTGATTGCTTGGATCATTCGGCTAGGGGGAAGACTCTTATTTATAATAGGATGAAAACCGTATCTCCTAATAAATAGGAGATAATACTTAGCCAAATTAGGCTCAGCATAAATAGGAGAAACAGCCCAGAATAAATGTCCTCCTCTCAATGATATTCCAGAAATAGGATTCACCCTATTTGGAATCATAGAGGCACACAGATCGTTGAGGTGGCACGATCTCAACAATCTCCACCTTGATGTCTCACACTATAAACTCCACCTTGACGCCTAACAAACGTAACTCTACCTCCAGCCTGGATCTCCCCTACTAGCGACTACGAGCCCCCTCTCCCTGGGGTCCTCTTCTCGATCAGCATGCATCAGTATGAGCTAAGTCAAGACCGTTCTTGAACTTAACTCCTGTCAAAGATTTCGCCCGCATGTTCACGCTGTTATCATCCGTAGAGATCTTTCGCAACTTCATGCCTCCACCTCCAGCGAACTCCCTCGACTCCTAGTAGCGCACACCGATGTGCTTTGTCCTTGCACGATAAACCGGGTCTTTTGCAAGACAACTTGCACTCGGACTTCCACTGTGCAGCTCTGCCGCCTTCTGAGTAATCATGAGTTCCTTGATGGGTCTTTTGAGCCAGATGGCTCCCCTTGCGGTGTCTGGGCACTTCTGAGATGACACTCTGCCCTTCTTCTCCATGGCTGTGAAGATTTTATCTTGGTCAAGGCCCTTCCTCTGCGTGAACTCCTTCGCCACAAATCTTGTCTTGTTCCTCCACTGGTCCTTCTTAGCTTTCCCTTGAGAGGGATCTCTGCTCTCTATAGCTTTTTCATAGGAACCGGAATCTGAGGAAATAGCCTGAAAGACATATGCTACCGTGTCCTGTAGCCTGAGAGGCAGTCTGACCTCTCTCCTCGCCCTTCCACTCGTAACTGTGGTACCGATCAGTCTGTAGAGAGTACCGGAACGCTCTCCTTTCATGACTACCTGCGCGCCTCTCTTGACCTTCAAACATATGTCGTTGTTGGTATAAGAATACCCGGCGGCCTCCAGAGTGCCTAGAAAAATCAAGCTCTTTCTCAACTTGGGCACAAACCGAACATTGGTGAGTGTCCTGACCACTCCGTCGAACTTCGTAATCCTAATGTTACCAACTCACAACGTCTCGCACTCAGATTCGTTCCCCATAAAAACACGACCACCTTCACACTGCCTAAAGCTGGAGAACCATTCTATGGTTGGGCACATGTGGTACGTGCATACTGTATCCAAGATCCCGGAACCTGTGATCTCGAGGCTGGGTGAGACATGAAGAACGTCGGCGTCGTTCTCATCCTCAGATGCCACCGCAGCCTGATGTGGCTCATGCGTCTGCTCCTTAAACTTCTTCTCCGGACAATTATTCTTCCAGTGTCCCTCCTCCTTGTGCTAGTGGCACTAAGTATTCCTGCCTCCAGACTTAAACCTAAGTCGGTCTTCCTTCTTGCCTTTTCCTCTCGATCTACCCTGGGCTGGGTTTTTGCTCTTCACGAATAAGCTCTCGTCGGCTCTAGGGCTCGACTTGCTTCTTGTTTCGTTCGAGGGCAGCGTTGTCATCACTTCTTCCATCCTCAGGGTGTCCTTCCCATACAGAATCGTGGTGACCAGATGATCGAAGGACTTCGGCAATGAAGATAACAGGAGAAGAGTCTGGTCTTCCTCCTCGACCTTAATGTTCATACTACGCAATTGAGAAATCAGTTTGTTGAACGCATTCATGTGGTCAAGAAGCGGAGTGCTTTCCGACATCCTCAAGCTGTAAAGTTGTCTCTTTATGTACAGCTTATTCGTGATTTTTGACATATAAAGTTCCTCCAGCTTCTTCCACAGATCCGTTGTGGTCTCAGCATCGACTACATTATACATTACTCATCGGCCAAACACAGTTGAATCGTGCTGATGGCCTTCAGATCCAGCTCCTCCCATTCGTCGTCTTTCTTCAACCCGGTCATCTCCTTTCCAAGGAGCGCCTTATGAAGACCTTGTTGGACGAATACTGCTTTGATCCGCTTTTGCCACAGACCAAAATCAATTTGCCGTTGTACTTGGGAATTTCAAATTTTGCAGTCATCTTATTGCTCACAGAGCTACTGGGCAATCTGAATAATGTTCATGGACCAGATCTGAGAAGATAGAGAGCGGACCAATGTCGTCACCTACCGTTAACCCAGATGTAAAACTGGAACGTCCAGACGATCACCCCTGCAAAACCTCCATCTGATACCAATTGTTGTGAAATTGATCTGATTCGCGACTACGTGACTCTCCGCGGATCACACAACTGAAGATAACCGATCAATTTCAATGCCGCAAAATCATAAAGCAGAAAAAATTCCACAAGTACAATCACAGACGACAAAAGAAATACGTGGTTCGGAGATGAGCTCCTACGTTCACGGGGAGAGCGTGCCGGAAAATATTCATTATAATCAATGAGATTACAAGTTACAAACAGAGACTGTTAACACGGTCGAACAACAAGAGAGAAGCAAAAATCTGAAGAAGAACATTGTCGCCGCTGCTGTTGCTGTCGATATCGTCTGGCGATATCGCCCTGTCTTCTTCACGGGAATCGTCGCCTGGTCTGCACGACTGAAGCCGATCTCGCCTGGATCGGCCGTCTGATGTCGCTGCACCGCCTAGGATCACCACCGCCGTCTGGAGCCACTGCAGGAAGTCGACCTGATGTCGATCCGACTGGATCCGACCGGATGCCGCTTCCGTTAGCTCCGCCTGGAGTTGCCGCCCCTTGCCGCAGCACACCTGCTGCCGCCGCCGCGCCTGAGGTCGCCAGGAAGAGAACTCCACCAACAGCCCGAATACTTTCTCTCTTGATTGCTTGGATCATTCGGCTAGGGGGAAGGCTCGTATTTATAATAGGATGAAGACCGTATCTCCTAATAAATATGAGATAATACTTAGTCAAATTAGGCTCAGCCTAAATAGGAAAAAAAGCTCAGAATAAATGCCCTACTCTCAATAATATTCTAGAAATAGGATTTGCCCTATTTGGAATCATAGAGGCACACAGATCGTTGAGGTGACACGATCTCAACAGGTTCTTATGTGTCTCGGTTCGGTTCTGGGTCCAAAATTTTCATAACCGACCACTTGATTCGGTTCTCGGTTTTTACACTCAGGTACCCAGAACCGACCCGAGAACCGAGTTATTGAATTTAAGTATTAAAAATATATTTGTGATAAACAAGAGACTTTTGAAAAAGATTGATGAATAATTAGTTTGATGAAGATATTTCATATGTAATTTTATAAACTATTTGCTTATGTTTTGACACTGTTGAATTTTTGCTTAATTGTTAGAATCTTTGAATATGAAATGTTATATATAAGATTATTAAATGTATTTAGTAATCTAAGAAATTTTGATAATTTTGAAGTCATGCAAGCTTTAAATCTCTTAGTTTTTTTTTTATTTATAAACATTGGTTTTGCATTTATTTTTTCTAGTACAACATATTTACACCCTAAATTTAAGGAACCGGGAACTGAATCAGAACCGAACTGATATTTCTGGTTTGATTCCGGTTCTACAATTTAGAACTGTGGGTCGGTTCCGGTTCCAAAAATTTTGAAACCGAAGCTATACGGGTTGATTTTTCGTTCTGAGTGAAACCGAACCGAACCGATCTGAATTGCACCACTAGATATACATGCAACATATGCGTGATTGTTTTAGAGCATTCCTACCGTATATAAAAAATAGTATTTACAAATATTAATAAATCAAACCGTCCCTGAAACAGGCACATCCGCAGCTGGACAAGAAACAGAGGAAGAAACTATGCAGGATTCTGGACTGCAAGAAGCTATCAACGGAGGCCAGCGCCCACGCCGCGCAGAACGACATGCTGCCCCTGAGGGTGGTTGTGCAGGTCCTATTCTTCGAGCAAGCTCGCGCGGCGATGACCGGCGGCCACGTCACAGAGCTCCCCGGCAACATCAAAGCGCTTCTAACTAAGGCGGCCGACTGCAGCGATAAGGGATCGACCAAGTGCTCGAGTTTGCCCGGCGTAGCCGCCGGTGACGAGCACTGGAGCTCTGCGGCGAGGTCGAAATGCCAGGCGAAGACGACGAAGGTGACGCCGTCGACGCTGAGGATGAAGCTCGAAGAGGATGATAATGATACGGTGGAAGAGGCGGCCGGCGGCAATGGGGTGATGACGAGGAGCTCGTCGTCGAGGTTTAGGGCCCTCTGCGCAATTCCCGGCAGGCAGAAGCGAATTTTGAGTAAATTTTGGTCTGTGAATAGGCGCTGATGTCTGTCTCTGCTTCGGTTCTGTTTTTTTTTTGTTAACTTCTTTCTGTAATGAGAAATTAATGGTAATTAATATTATATTCAAGGCCTAAAGATTTTCTTCTCCCAGATTTGTGATCGATGGCGTTTGCTTTTGATTTTGTTTGTTGGATTGTGTTTGAGATAGAGTTTGAGTTCATTGATTGAGAAGCTGTTTTGTGAGCTGTGTCAATTTGTGTACTGAAAACATTCTTAACTATTTAAGTATTTAGCCATTGGCAGGTTTTTTATCCTGAGGTGAGAACATTTGGAGTGCATGATCAAACTATAAAGGAAGTAAATTTATACTTGTTGGGGCCACCGGATTTTTTCCCGGAGAATCGGATCAGCTTAGCTTGGAATCAGCTTAGCTTGGAATTAGATCGGATACAAACAATTAAAGAAAAACAGTAGCAAATGACAAAATACTTTTTTGTTGTGAAAAACCTGAAAAGAGTGAAAAACCACGTGATCGGATTTGTGTCGGATCAAAATCTACTATTTTCTTGAAGTTTACAAGAGTTTGAGATTATCTCTCGGAGGGTGACAGGTCACCTCTCTGTTACAAGGGCAAAGTACAAAAATGATGAAAAATAAACTAAGTCTTTGGAGTTTCGATGGAAGCGCTACAGGCTGGAAAATTGTTAAGTACACGGAACCTTGATGGAAGCATTCCGGCTGAGAAAGATTTTTAAGTCCACGGAGTCTTGATGGGAGCGCTCTCGCGGTGAAAAAATGGCGTGCCTTGAGCTCGTTGGAGCCTTTGCACTAGAAGGTGAGCGGAGCGAATTCCTGAGTAGAGAATCGGTAAGTCCACGACATCGCCGGAAAACCTCAGAGCTATTTCTAGTCTCTGAAGTTGCTTGTTTTCAAATGAAGGCTTGGGATGTAAAAATTTCTAGAAAGCCGAGAAAGATCGCAGTAACACTCAATTACAACAAACCAAGTAAATAGAAACAGTAGAAGAATAAGAATTGTAATAGAATTAACTATATTTTTTATAATGCAAGACATGTATCGCGAGATATGATTTCGCAATGTACCCGATGGAAGCAAAAAAAAATACAAACAAAAGTAAAGCTAGCGGACTGACACCAATAACCGCCCAAGCCGCTAACCGCCAAAGCTGTCCGCCGAAACAGCCAAGTCGCCGCTAACAGCCCAGACCGCTGAAATCGCCGAACTGTCAGATCGCTTCTCAAGCCGTGCGGACTACCTACTTATTAAATGTTGAGAGTAACTCTGTCCGCTGCTTCCTAGTCCCCTGACCACGAGGACGCCTGACCACTGAAGCTAACCGCGAACAGAAGATGTCGAAATGAGAAACAGCCTAGACGCTGATGAACCAGACGAACTGCTTATTGAACAATTTGTAACCACGAAGAAGAAGACCGCTGCCCGCATTAACCGCGACCTGTTGTATACCACAAACTGCTATATGTGAACTGTTTCACACTGAGCTTCTCAACTAGTTGTCTAGTCGCCCAGTGCTAGCCGCACAGCCGGCACAAAACAAGTCAATCTTCACTTAGTCGCACGGTTAACAAAGTCTAACCGCAAGTTCAAAATGCGAGTTGAGTTCTCACTATTACCATTATGTATGACGAGTCGGAGACCCCTATTTATAGGCGACCAGGGGAATGCGGTCACATCCATAAGTGATAGGGTAACCTCTCGTCAACTACAGCTAGCAACACCTATCCGCACATAAGCGCGGATACCAGAACCAAACCACAAAATCTAGTTTGCGGTCTCCGCAAACTAGACAACAACATGAACTTGACACATCATTGTGACCGTCCACAAATCCAGTGGACTCTGGCTTCAGACCGCACGAACAGCCACCACAAGCTCTGTTGTAAAGCACCGCTATCTGCTCTTACCCCGAACTTCCATGCGAACCAGAGAACTCACCTCCTCAGCGAACTCTGCGGTCTCACAATCCAGACCGCAAGCCGCGGTTAGCTTCCTCTAACCTCCCAGTTACAACTTCAGTGTGCTTGCTGAGACAGATCGCAGGAAAAGAAGACTAGCCAAAATCCGACTATCCGTCAACACGTAACCGCACTAACCAGCAGCGGTTACTGCGGTCTGTGCAGTCCGCCCTACTCAGACCGCTCACTTCCACTTCAACAATCAACATGAGAGTCTATTTATAGTTTTCTGGAGGAATGCGTCTGGGCGAAATTTGTGATGACGAATGTCGTCGCTCCATTTCGGTCACTTGAATCATCAAATTTAGAAAAATGACGAAATCCCCCCCCCCACCCCCGAGGCCCCGACAATCCGGGCGGCCCGGGCAGGGTGCCCAGCAGCGGTGGCGTGTGCTTGCGCGGGCTGGCTATGTGCGCGCGGGGGCGCTGCCTGTGCGCGTGCGTGTGTTTCGCCCTCCGCGCGAATGTTTCCAGGTCTTGGGGGGAGCGCGATAGAACCGCTCGTGACTTGTCCGGTCGGATTAGTTTTCCCCCACGTGTCATTGGTCCAAGTCTTTACGATTTGATTCAGAAATTTCAGAGAGAACTTCATCAATACGCTAAATAAAAGAAAACTTTGGTGTAATGACTCACTCTTATATTCAGAGTACCACCCGTTTAGATCCTGTCTGTGTATCTGATAATTATAATTTATATGGAGATTTCGTGCTGCTACTTGCTCATTTTCAATGATCAATTGCTTCTATAACATTGTTAAATTGCAAAGTTTATTTCATTTTTATGCTTCGTGTTGATTTAGGGAGTCTATTTATGCGGATCGAGAGCACGATCGTGTTTGAGTAATTCCTAATGTATGCTCAAATCTCACTTCTGGAATCTGCATGTGCATCCTTTAGGCATGATTGTGTGCTGCCGCACAAGTAGATGCCAATATAATTGTTGAAATTCGGCACCATCCTGCTCATCCTCTGCCCGCGGCGGCCGTACCAGAATAAAATAAAATTTGAATCTGTTTGTGCGCCTTTCACATATGATCGTGTGTGGGCGCACAAGCATACTACATATTATACAGTGTAGGCTGTTTGGTATGCGGATAACTGTATAATCATGCCTTTATCGGGAAACAACCGTGTCTTATCCTCTAACATTCCGTCACCTTCACTTTTGATGTCGCTTACCGCCAATCTTTCTCTGCCAATGGCTAGGCAACCCTCACCTGTTGAGCTGGTAACCAAACCTAACATGGTATCAGAGCAGGTTCCATCCATTTCTGTCCGGTTCCGTCCGGTCCGCCCATGGCTCTGTATCCCGGTTCCGTCCGGTCAATCCATGCTATGGGCGAGGGGGATGTAATAATAGTCTCATACCGCCAATATCTGCTCTGATCTGCCTATATGGCTAGGCAACCCTCACCTGTTGAGCCAGTTTTTCAGGTTGAGTTAGGCCAAACCTAACAGTCGCTTTCTTTTCTGCCAAATTAGCGGGTAACTGCACACGACCGTGTAACCTTCGGGCGCGCAACCAATTTTTTGGTGATTATAAATATGCTTGTATCTTCTCAATTAACACTTTTGATTTCCCACTTCTTGTTGGGAAAGTGAGCGAACAATCCCGACTAGAGCACCTGTTGCAAATTTGAGCGAGCACCTGTGCGACCGCGTTCAGCGGCATGCAAGCGGAAACAACAATACAGTACGAAAATAAAAGCAACTAAAACACAAAAAAACATGTAGAGAATTAACGTGGAAAACCCAAATCGGGTGAAAAATCACGGGACGATCGGAGTCCAACCCGGAAAGCCGTCACTAAAATGTATGAAACAATAGGCAATTACAAGGCTTTCCCTCATCGATCCTTATAGGATCTTCACCAGCTTCACACTACACAATACAATAAATAGCAACAGAAAAACTGCAAGTTACCGACAGCGGCGGATGAGACGGATTACACAAATCCTCTCCAAGATACCTCTTCGAATCCTTGTCAATATCTGCTTCAGATCCAATCAGTGTAGGCGAAATACTCCTTATCAACGTCGTACAACGACGTCCGAAAGCTCTCCCAAACTAAGACGATTGTCGCAAAGGCCTCTCTAGATCTTTCAATGCTTGAGTTTGGAGAGAAGTGAATGTCTTACCCCTCCTCCTTCATCCCTATTTATAGGTCCAAAATCAAGGAACTAGGTGTGGCAGATGACATGTGATGAAGCTTCTCTCGGTCAAAAACACATGTCATTTGACATGAAGCTTCTTTTGAACAATTTCGTAGAAGCTTCCTTTAAGAACACATGTTGAATTCCAGGTCAAAGATGGCTAATCCTTTTCATACATGTCATGAAACACATGCTTGAAAATCATGGTCAAGGTTGGCTAGCCTCTTTCACACTTAGGAGAAAAATTATCTTAACAAATCTCCCCCTTTTCGACTAAGTGAAGAAAACTTGTCATTCTGATAATCTTCCCCATAGTCTTTAATTTGTCTCCCGGCAGGTCCTCCATCAATATGTCTCCACATTTGATCAACAATGTTGAAGGCAGGAAAAATCCCAACCTCAAAATTCGGACTAAAGCCGCCTAAAGTTACTGACACAGAAGCTAGATCAGACGGCAAAGATGACTAGGACGAAGAATCAGGTCAAACAGGACCCCAGATGTTGCGGCAGAAAGGTCCCACCACGTACCCGGATGCTCGAAAGGAGCAGCCCCTTATCAATCAAGAATGGCCGAACTGGGTACGAGGGAAGCTAGCTGGCGAGGTTGCAAGGTCGCGATTTGCTCTCCAAGGAAAATGAATCCAAAGATTTAGCTAGTATCCCGAAACTGAAGCGCGCGAGTATCCTGCCGAGGATTTTAAGTGTTTCACCTCATACCCCTGGGGTCCTATTTATAGACAAATGCAAGGGGAGGGGTGGTCATATTTATACCCCACCCCCCTGGCGACTAGGCGACTTCCAGAGGAACTTGCACGGGCTGGGCGAGTATCTCGCCTAGTCGCCTACCTGACGAGTATGCGAGGGGAGCTCGCCTATACTCGCCCAGGCCTTCCGCGATCTTGAGTGCTGACTTTGACTCCTATCTTGACTTGTTGACATTGACTTCTGCTGACCTGGCAGTGATAGGACCCACTCTCGACGAATACGGGTTGTACAAGAAACACCAAATTCGAGTTAATTAGACTGGAACTCAACAGTTTTTTGCACAAAGGATGGGAACTGTACCCAACAAATCCCCCCCCCCTTCACATCGAGGCGGAAGAAACCGCCATCCCGACGATTATAACGCAATGCTCGAACTTCCCCCTTGGCACGGTCTTGGTCAGCATGTCTGCCCCATTGTCATCAGTGCGCACCTTCTAAAGATCAAGCTCCTTCTGCTCCAGGACATCTCGTATCTAATGATGCTGAGTGTCGATGTGCTTCGACCTCGAGTGGAACGTAGGGTTCTTCCCCAGGTGAATGGCGCTCTGACTGTCACACAGGAGTGTGTATTAGTCCTGAGTGAATCCAAGTTCTTTGATGAACCTTTTCATCCAAAGCAACTCCTTCCCAGCCTCAGTAACCGCAATGAACTCAGCCTTCGTGGTGGACAGTGCAACGCACTCCTGCAGTCTCGACACCCACAAGACAGCTCCCCCTGCAAACAGAATCATGTACCCTGACGTCGACCTCCTAGAATCCACATCTCCAGCCATGTCAGCATAAATGAAGCTCAACAGCTCAGGCTCACTGTCCCCAAATCTCAACGTAAAATCTGAAGTCCCCTGTGGGTATCTCAGTATCCACTTCACTGCGCTCCAATGCTCTCTCCCAGGATTGGAGAGAAATCTACTGACTGTCCCAACGACATGCGCAATATCTGGTCGTGTACACACCATCGCATACATAAGGCTCCCAACTGCAGATGTAAACGGAACCTTCTGCATCGCCTCAATCTCCTCGGGTGTGCTGGGGCACTGATCAGCGGTAAGCCTGAAGTGAGCTGCAAGAGGCGTGCTCACCTTCTTCTCCTAATCAATATCAAATATCTGCAAAACTTTGTGGATGTACCGCTCCTATGATAACCAAAGTAATCTGGCTCCCCTGTCTCTGCGAATGTGCATCCCCAAAATAGTCTTCGCAGCACCCAGATCCTTCATCTCAGAAGTAGAACTCAACTACCGCTTCAACTCAGTAATGCGAGCAGTATTCCTCCCGAAAATCTACATGTTGTCCACGTATAACAGCAGAATGATGAAGTCTTCTGGAGCATACTGCTTGAAAAAATACACAGTGGTCAAGGGTGCTCCTCCTGAAGTCGATCTCCCCCATGAATGAATCTAACTTCTTATACTATTGTCGCGGGGTCTGCTTCAGGCCATATAGACTTTTCTGCAAACGGCACATCAAACCTTCCTTCCCTCTGACACTGAAACTCTCAGGCTGCTCCATGTATAGCTCTTCCTCAAGATCGTTATACAAAAAAGCAGTCTTGACATCCATCTGTTCTATCTCCAAGTCGAGCCTTGCAGCGAGACCAAGTACAACACGGATGGATGACATCTTCACCACGGGTGAGAAGATCTCATTGAAGTCAACACCCTGTCGCTGTCCAAAATCCTTCACCACCAACCTGGCCTTGTATCTGGGAGGTGTGGGGGAGTCTCCCTGTTTTACCCTGAAAATCCACCGATTCTTCACGGCCTTCTTGCCCTTAGGCAATCTCACCAAGTCATTTGTGTGGTTCTTTTGTAGCGACTGTATCTCCTCCTATATAGCAGCCATCCACTGGCGCTTCTCAGTACTCTCCACAGCCTCGTCATAGCTCTCAGGCTCCCCCACATCAGTTAGTAGTATGAACTCTAATGCAGAACATCTAGCGGACGAGCGCCTAGCCCGATCTGACCTCCGCAGGGCAGGCTCAGGGGCCGGTGCAGGCACATCATCAGTAATGTCCTCAGTGATTCTTGGTTCACCATCAGTGGTGATATCATGATCTGGAAGGGTATCAGTACCCTGTGCTGGCTCAGGCTCAGCGGCCTCCTCAGTGTCGTCATCTCCAAACATAGGTGACTCTACAGCAGTACGAGAGTCAACCTCAAACTCAACAGTCTCCTCGGGATCACCAATAGTCTGATCCTCACAGAAAATAGCATCACGGCTACGTACAAGCTTCTTTTCAACTGGATCAAAGAACATGTACCCGAACTCTCCATTGTACCCGTACCCCAAGAAAATGCATTGTCGGGTCTTCGAATCCAACTTCGATCTTTCATCTCTGGGAACGTGCACAAAGGCTTTGCAGCCAAATACCCGCGAGTGACTGTAAGAGGGGTCTTTCCCATACCAGACCCTATCTGGAACATCCTCCTGCAATGCTGAACTCGGCGAGAGGTTAATGACATGAGCTGCAGTAAGAAGGGCCTCGCCCCAAAACATCCCTGGCAGCTTCGACTCAGATAGCATGCACCAAATCCTCTTCAATAGTGTCTGATTCATCCTTTCAGCTACGTCATTCAACTGCGGTGTCTTTGGCAGGGTCTTCTCATGTCGAATGCCTTGGTCCCTGCAGTACTCGTCAAACGGACCAATATACTCTCCCTCGTTGTCGGACCTGATGCATCTCAGCCACTTCTCAGACTGTCTCTCCACCTCAGCATGGAATCTCCTGAAAGTATTGAGGACATGATCTTTGGTCTTGATAGCATAGACCCAAAGCTTCCTTAAATGATCGTCGATGAAAGTAACGAAGTGCAATGCTCCTCCTCTAGTCTGGAACTTCAGAGGACCGCAAACATCAGTGTGAACTAGCTCCAATGACTCCGATCTCTTGGTGGATGTGTGGCTGTGAAATGAAATCCTGTTCTATTTCTCAGCCATGCAGTGATCACACTTCTCCAAATGATCACCAAAAATGTCACTAATCAGCTTTTTCTTCGTTAGGCATCCCAAACCCTTCTGGCTGATGTGTGTCAGCCTCTTGTGCCATAAGTAAGTGGATGTTGAAGGATCAAGCGCATAACCAACTGTTCCAAAAGCCCAGACTGTTGGAAAAGGTACTACTTAATTTCTTAAATAAGTAGAAGAGCGCCACGGGTCAAGTGAAGGAACGCCGGACCCAACAATCCCCCCCGGCGTCCAGCACAACCCGTCGGCTTAGAGGTGGGGTTACCACATGGCCTACATGGCTCAGAGGTGGGGTTACCACATGGCCCACACGGCTCAGAGGTGGGGTTACCACATGTCCACGGTTGCACAGCTCAGAGGTGGGGTTACCACATGTCCACGGTTGCCTGACCCGCCGGAACCACACAGGTAGAAGGGAAAAATCAGGATTTAATAGCGCTCCCCCGGTCTTGAATCCTAACGGAGTTGGCCTGAGAAGCTTCAGGTCTCCCCTCCATGTAGTACAGTCCAGAATCTCTATAACTCCTGACCATCATAAGTGATCCCCTGATCAGCTTCCAGAAGTCTCCTCCAAAGACACTCAGGTGTCCTTGGTCTCCAAGTCTGCCAACAGAAATGAGATTGAAATGGATGTCTGGCACATGTCGCACATCCCTCAGAACTAGTAAGGCTCCGGTGCTCGTCTTCAAATGCATGTCTCCACGCCCAAGTACCTTAGACGTATCCTCATTGCCCATCTTCAACACCCCACAGTCATGAGTGGTGTAAGTGGCAAATAACTCCCTGTTGTGGGAGACATGCGCGGAGGCTCCAGAATCAACGATCCAGCATAGGTCATCACAAGCGAGTGCAGCAGTGACGTCGTCGGCAACAATAATGACGTTGTCCTCCTCAGTCGAAACGGTGGCTGCCGTGTGACCCTCATCTTTGCCCTCAGTGGCAATCCCCTTCTTCTTCTGGTCGTTTTTCAACGAGTAGCAGAATTTCTTAATGTGACCCTTCTTATGACAGTAGTGTCATTCCACGTTCTGATAACGTGACTTCGACTTGCCCCTACTCTGACTCATGTCCTCCTTCCTTCCTCGACTCTTACTCCTTCCTCTCCCCCTGGACTCAGTAAAGAGAACGTCAGCTCGTGAAGAAGAGCCTGAAGTCCCCTGAGACTTTTGTCTCACCTCCTCATTCAAGATCCCACTCTTGACGATCTCCATGGAAGCAATCCCCAGGGGGAAGAATTGATCAGAAAAACTCTGGCCATCTCCTAAGAGTTTGGAAGTGACTTGAGTAGCCACAATGCATTCACCTCGTCTTTGAATGTCACCTTCATAGCAGTCAGACGATCAATAATCCACTAGAACTCGTTGACATGATCCAAAATAGGAGCGCCCTCCCGGTATCTTAACTCTCCAAGCTTCTTCAGCAAATATAACCTGTTGATGCTCGTGCTCTTATCATACAAGATCTCGAGAGTATTCCACAGATCCTTTGCATCATTGATGTTAGCCACATGGTTGTAGATGTTTGGCTCCACGAACCGTTTGATAAACCCACATAGCTTCTGATTTTCCTCCTTCCATTTTGTCGGATCCGTGTCCTTTGACATCTCCTCAAAGATAGGAGCATGCCAACCCTTCACATATATCAGATCCTCCATCAGTGGATGCCATTGGTGATAATTGGCACCATTCAACTTTACCATCTGCTCCGAACCTAATGAGGACTCCATTCTGCTCCGCCAACTGGCCGGACCGACCACAGATCTTTGAGTCTACTATCTCAAAGTATGCAACTGGAGAGGATAACCAGCGGGCCAATGGTCATAAACTACCACTCCCAATTGCACACCTGAGATCCCGATCGACTCGTCCTGAAACCCCAAAGGTCAGCCCGGTACCTGCTCTGTCACTGACCGGCTCTGTCAGTGGACCTTACTCTGATACCACTTGTTGGGAAAGTGAGCGAACAATCCCGACCAGAACACTTGTTGCAAATTTGAGCGAGCACATGTGCGACCGCGTTCAGCGATATGCAAGCGGAAACAACAATACAGTACGAAAATAAAAGCAACTAAAGCACAAAAAAGCACGCAGGGAAGTTTAACGTGGAAAATCCAAATCGGGTGAAAAACCACGGGACGATCGGAGTCCAACCCGGAAAGCCGCCACTAAAATGTATGAAACAATATGCAATTACAAGGCTTTCCCTCCTCGATCCTTATAGGAACTTCACCAGCTTCACACTACATAATACAATAAATAGCAACAGAAAAACTGCAAGTTACCGACAGCGGCGGATGAGACGGATTACACAAATCCTCTCCAAGATGGCTCTTCGAATCATTGCCAACATCTGCTCCAGATCCAATCAGTGTAGGCGAAGTACTCATTGTCAACGTCGTACAATGACGTCCGAAAGCTCTCCCAAACTAAGACGATTGCCGCAAAAGCCTCTCTAGATCTTTCAATGCTTAAGTTTGGAGAGAAGTGGATGTATTACCCCTCCTCCTTCATCCCTATTTATAGGTCCAAAATCAAGGAGCTAGGTGTGGTAGATGACATGTGATGAAGCTTCCATGAAGCTTCCCTAGGTCAAAACACATGTCATTTGACATGAATCTTCCTTTGGACAATTTCGTAGAAGCTTCTTTTAAGAGCACATGTTGAATTCCCGGTCAAAGATGACTAATTCTTTTCATACATGTCATGAAACATATGCTTGAAAATCATGGTCAAAGTTGGCTAGCCTCTTTCACACTTAGGAGAAAAATTATCTTAACACTTCTTCCTCCAACTTCCTCAGCTGTCATGGAGCTTCAAGGTGAAGGAAAAGGGTTGACATCCCGCAATTCTTTCTTTCACATGGGAGGAGAAGTCTCTCCTCATCTTATGTATCTTTGTTCTCCTCACTCCCAAAGATTTTCATATTTCATGTTGTATTGCTGATTGTACTCACCCTATAAGAATTCCATCTTAACATTTCCTCGATCTTATGTTAATGAAGTTTATTTGTGAATATGGGACAATTGTGATGGATAGTTCTTTGTCTCTTTGATGAGTTCCCCTGAAATCCAAGAAACTGGAATCAGCATTCATAACCCGTGATCCCAACCGGCCCGCTTAAGCAGTTCGTCTCAAGCTGTGTGAGGTCTCGCCTCAACCAAAACGACAAGCCAAGCAAGCCCGATAGTAGGACCTCGCGGGCATGCGCGCAATTATGGGGAGCGCCAGAGCGCACCCCTGCGTGGGTGCGGCCACGCCCTCCCCTGCGCACATACAGCAGTGCGCACCCATGCACATGCACGATAGAGCGCTCCCTTGTGCGGGCCGCACGCCCTTGCGCGCACTCCCTCGCGCGTGCCCTCGCACCCCGACACACTCCCCTGTGAGTGCTTAAGCGGCTGCGTCCTCCTATGTGCGCACGTGGCAGCGCACCCCCTTGCGCAGGCACGGTAGAGTGCTCCCTTGCGCGCGAGCTAACACTACGATCGTGCACGCTCGTGGACGGGTCGCACACTCGTGCACTTTATCCCTCTCTCTCTCAAATTACTCAATCTACCTGGAATTATATAACCTTTGGCTTTGGATCATATTATGTAAACTTTACCATCAAAACTTCGTTTAGATCAACAAGCCTACACCAGTTTATTGAGACTTTGTTTGGCGCGGCATTTTAGGAGTGGGGACCCCCACTTTTTAATCATCTGCGTCAAACGATTTTTTAAGGTCTGCGGTGGTTTTGCGGTCGAACTCGGCGCACTTTAACCAGTCTAGATTGAGCCGTCTTAGCCCGGGAGCAGCCGAGCACACAAACAGTCACAAAAAACTAAAAGCTGACAAGACAATTTTTTGACGTGAAAACCCGTCAACTGGGTGAAAAACCACGTGGTCGGGACTGTGCCGACCAAACCTTCACTAGCGCGGAGCGCTGTTACAGGGCTTTTTTGAAAAACTCGAGGGTGGTAAACCGCCTCTCGTTACAATTTGAGAGAGAGAGAGAAAGCTGCCCGCGGGGTGACATGTCATCACTCACGGAGTTAAGTATTTTACTTGCCACTGTAGGGAGCTTCACGATCCGGATGCCTTGGGGCGGGCCTCTGTAAGGCGGGCCGCGCGCCCTTGCGCGTGCTCATACACCCCGACGCACTCTCTTGCGACTTGCGAGTGCGCAAACGGCTGTGTCCTCCTATGTGCGCAAGCAGTAGTGCGCCCCGTGTGCACACACGATAGAGCGCTCCCTTGGGCGTGGGTTTGGCACTACGATCTTACGCGTGCATTGGCACGATCTTGCAAGGAAGCGGAGGGCGCGGGAGAGCGCAAATAATAGGCGCGCGCGGGAGCGCGTAAGCAATAGGTGCGCGTGGGAGCGCGCAAGCAATAGGTGCGCGTGGGAGCGGGCTAGGAAGAGGTGCGAGCAGGAGCGCGCTAGAAAGAGAAGTGGAGGAGAGAGAAAATCAGTAGGAGGTGAGAGAAAATCCGTTGGAGGATTTTCTGGGGGAGAAGAGGATGAAATGAAGGATGGTCTAGAGCTCTATTTATAAGCCCCGGAGGTAGTTACAGCGGTTATCTGGTTAATCGAAAACCGTAACCACCGTAATTATTAATTACAGACCAATAATATAACACATTACGCACACATTATTCTATTAATTTTATTAAATGAAGACCAGTTCTATTTTTGACAACACATTTTCTCTATTACAGGAGATCATGCAAGCGGTTACGTAGGTGGTTACCCACGTAACCGACGACGACGATCGAGAGAGTGTGATCGGACGGAGGAGAGTTGGCATCGACCAAGAATCCGGCAGGTGGGAGCCGACCTGCGACAGAGTCCGGTCGGCGGCGGAGGCCTGCCGAATGGAGGATAAGGTCGTCCGAGAGGTGAGGGGGGATGCCAACGACGATGAATGCGGTGTCGGGAGGCAACAGTGGCAACGTCGGCAGCGGAAGAGAAGGGCGACGACAACGTCGTTGGTGGAAGAGAAGGGCGACGACGACGGTGTCGGCGGCGGACGACCCTGAGATGTCTTGGACGGCAAAGGCCATGCTTGACCGAAGGAACTTAGTCGGCCACCAGCGGAAGACCGGTCGGCCAAAAGGAAGGGGAGGCTGCCCCAAAATGGCGGCGACTGACAGAGGAAGGGCGGCCAAATGACCGCCCGTCCTGGGCAGAAGGAGGCCGCCCCTATCAGGAGCGACGACTGGCAGAGGACAGGCGGCCATATGGCCGCCTGGGCGCTGGAGAAAAGGCTGGGCTGCCCTCCCCGGAAGAATAATCGGCCGCCCTTACAAGGGCGGCCGGGGGGGGGGGGGGGGGTGCTAGGCCAAAGCAGCGAGGCAGCAGACAAGTGCACACTGTCGGCTCTAAACATGGCTAGGGCTGCACGCACGCACTTGCTCGACTTGACTGCACGCAACATTGCACGTGTTCAGGTAGTGCCGCGTGCACACTCGTGAGCAGCCGCGCCCCCGCGCAGGCGGGGAAATGCTCGTTCAGCCACGCAGCTGCTCAAACGGGCTTACAGTAGACGACTGTGCACACAGGGGTTTGCGCGAGTGCGACCGGCGGCCTGGACCGCGCTAAAGAGATTCATCGTTCAATCGAACCCGTGCAAGGGATCCTCATCAGGTAGAATCTGTCGCCGCGCCCAAATCACACAACATTCGTGATTTTGAGCCATATTTTTTTCATGGCTCCTGATCATGGTGAGCGTGATTTGGTCCCTCCGAACATTTGCGTCATCAAGCCCCGATCCTCCGCCTCCCTCTTCTCTATCTCCTATTGTCCTCTGGCAGCTCCGAGCTCCTTCCTCCTCAAGCTACATGATCTCCCTCGAGCAACCCGACAACCATCTTCTCCCTTCAAAAACCTCAACAACCTCTCTCCCTCACGCCATCTATAGTTCGCCGGCAAAGATCCATCTGACAAACATCTACCACGACTGCACCACCTCTTTCTGGCATCTCTCACGGCCTACATACACATCTATGCATCAATGTCTACAGATCTAGAGTTCTAATATTTCAAGTTTTTTTACATACTATTGCGGACTAACTCGTCGTCCCGGTCGGACCGGAATAAACTGGACCGCCTTAGCTATCGGGACGGTCGAACACGCACACAGTCAATGAAAAAGTGAGTTGACACAAGAGATTTTAATGTGGAAAAACTCCTTAACTGGGTAAAAAATCACATGACCGGATCTGTGCCGGTCAAAGTCCAATATCAGATTGCAGTTACAATGTGTTTGGAGAATCGAGGGCGACATGTCGCTCTGTTGGGTACATTGGTTCAAATGTACCTGATTTGAAGAAGCCTCACCCAACTCAATGATATACATCAAAATGTATTTGATGTATTTTGAGTTTACATGTGCAGGTTAAGTTTTTGCAGGAAAGAAGAAAAAGTTTCTAAGTCCATGTGTCGACACCCAGAGGGAAAGTGTCGACACTTAAGAAGACTTGTGTCGACACCCAGACAAGCAGTGTCGACACTTGGAGTCATTGTGTCGACACCAGGGATGCTGAGTCGACACCAGACAGAAAGTGTCGACACAAGGAGCTGTGTCGACACTCAATGAAGAAAAGCCAGTAAAGCTGTGTCGACACTTAACAGTTGTGTCGACACCCAGTGAAGATGTGTCTACATCAGAAAGTGTCGACACTTGGAGGCTGTGTCGACACTCAGCAAAAGTCAGCAGAGACTAAGTACAAGTGTCGACACTCAGAACAATGTGTCGACACTCAACAGAAGAGTCAACACTTGAAGTAAGTGTCGACACCCAGAACAATGTGTCGACACTTAGCAGAAGAGTCAACACTGGAAGTAAGTGTCGACACCCAGAACAATGTGTCGACACTTAGCTGAAGACTCGACACTTAGTAAAGATCAGCAAAGTTCAAGAATATTCTAAGTACAAGTGTCGACACTATGAGGATGTGTCGACACTCAGCTGAAGTCTCGACAGAAGAAGAAAGTGTCGACACCCAGAGCAATGTGTCGACACTCAACAAGTATCAACACTGAAGACATGTGTCGACACCAAGAAGCAGTGTCGACACTTAACAGTTTCAACACATGAAGATGTGTCGACACAAAGGAGATGTGTCGACACTTAGAAGAATTCAGCAAGATACTGAAGTACAAGTACTTGTGTCGACACTAAATTTCAGTGTCGACACATGAAGAAGTAGTGTCGAGATACAAAATCTACAACACAAGGAGTTGTGTCGACACCTTGTAGACTAGTGTCGACACTTAGACAACATGTGTCGACACTTGGTCTATAAGTGTCGACACTTAAAGACAGATAGTCTCGACACTTAAAGACAGTTACAGAATTTTCAAGAACTGACTGGATGACTTGACAGCTGCCATTCCAGCCGGTCTACAGCACCTATCAGAGTTGTCAGAATTCAGTTATGGACCGGACCAGCCGGTTACCATGAAGAAGGCCTATAAATAGGCTTATGCTGTCTACAGAAGATGTTGATCAAGGGATTGATGAAGTGGTTCAAGTGATCATTTACAAGAGAAACACACAAGAAGATCTAGCTTTTAAGTGAAGATCATATCTAAGAAGTTGGAGAGAGAGTTTCATCCAAGATATCAGCTGTTGGAACCCAGCTGAGAAGAAGGATTCAGATTGGTCTGAATCTTAAGAAGCAGAGATCAAGGATCAACTGCAGAGGAATCAGTCTTATTGTGTTCTACTTTCAAGAAGCTTTGAAGAAAAGCCAAGTCAGATTGATTTCAGCTGAGTTCTTCCAAGAACTCATCAAGAATCTCACAACTTATCTCTCTTTCATCTAAGTTGTAGAGTTTTTACATTTTGTATTCATTATAACTTGTAGGATCCTTAGGGATCTGAGATTGTAAGCCTGCATTTATAAAGGCTGAGGGTAGGAGAGTGAAATCTCTGAGTGTAGGCCTTGGTGGCTGAGTGTAGGCCTTTGTGGCTGAGTGTAGGCCTTTGTGGCTGAGTGTAGGCTTTGTGGAAAAGCTGAGTTGTAGGGTCTTGGGCCTGAGGTGTAGGAGTCTGTTTTGGGTTCTGAGTTAGTGGAGAAGTTTGGCCGAATCTAGTACACTGCTAGATAGACGAAGGGGGAAAGTGGATGTACCCAAAGCTTGGGGAACCACTATAAAACTCTGTGTCTACTGTGTGTTTGTGGATTGCTGTGATTGGTGAATGTGTGCAGTGATAGATTAGATAAAATTCTGTGATATTATCTGTTTGCTGCCTAAATAGTTAAAAAGATTCAAGTCACCTATTCACCCCCCCCCTCTAGGTGCTTAGGTACAATATCTTTCAAGTGGTATCAGAGGGAGGTTACTCAAAAAGGACTAACAGTCTGAGGAGATCCTGTGGCAGATTCAGGTTAAGTCAATTACAGATTCAAGAAAATCAAGAACCATGGGTTCCACTGAAAATCACAAGGAATTGGGATCCATGAAATTACCTATATGTAGGAAGGAAATCTTTGGCATATGGAAGGAAAGGGTGAGGTTGTTTATGGAGGCCTCAGACCCTAAAATTTATACCACAGTAAAGGAAGGGTCATATGTGCCTATGAAGGTGTCAGTCTTGGATGCAAATCAAAGAACAGCAAATGATTTCTCAGAAATGACAAAGGATGAGATTGTTCTAGCTACCATGGATAAGAGGGCTCAGAACATCATAGTGAGTGTCATAGATGATGCAACTTTTCAGAATCTAATACACTGTAAGACATCCAAAGAGATGAGGGATACTCTTATTGTCTATATGGAGGGTTCTGAAGAAGTTAGGCAAGACAAAAAATCCTTGCTAAATCAAGAGTATGAAAGTTTTAGACAAGGAAAGGGTGATAGCATAACTGAGTGCTATAAGAAATTCTACAGAACTGTGAATGAACTCATGTCCTATGGCAGAGAGTTCAGTAACTATGAACTCAATGACAAGTTTCTAAGGTCCCTAACTAAAGATTGGGACACCAAGATCTGTGCCATTAGAGAAATGGCTAAGTTGGCAGAGATTCCTCCACCTATATTGTTTGGCAAACTGTTGTCTTATGAAATGCAGTTGACAGTGAGGAAAGAAGAGGAGAAATCCACAAGAAATGAACAGAAGGAAAGAACAGTGGCCTTTAAATCAGAAGCCCCCCAGAAGATACAGATGTAAGTCACCTACTCCACCTCCAAAGGTTGCTGAATCTGAGTCAGATGAGTCAGCAAGTACAAAGTCTGAAAGCAGTGAAAGTGATGAGGACTTTGCTGCCTTCACTAGACATTTTCAGAAGTTCTTGAAAAAGAAACAGTGGAGGACAAGACCTTCTACATCACAGGAAAAGGAAGACTCTTATCAGAAAAAGAGGTCTTCAAAGAAAGACAAGAAAAAGTCAAAGTCTAGCAAAACTACACTATCAAAAATTGTGTGTTATTGCTGTAATAGACAAGGTCATGTGATAGCAGATTGTCCAGAGAAGAGAAAGTAGTCTAGTGACAAGAAGAAGACTCATTTCAAAGGCAAGAAAGAAAAGTCATTTGTTGCCAAAAAGGAGAAGACCCTGTCAGATATCTCTTCTTCAGAAACTGAGTCAGATGCTGAGGCATATATAGGGCTGTTTGCTGAAGAAGAAGAAGAAGAGTTCATGCAGATTATGGAGTCTATATATGAACAAGAAGACAGTCATTGCCAAGGGCTAATGACATTGACTGAAAATGACAGAATCCTGGAGCAGCCAAGATCTAGTAAGGTACAAAGTTCAACTTTTAGTTCAATTTCTTGTGCCAGTACAGAATCAGATTCATCCTCATCAAATGATGAGAGTGCATCTGAGTCTGAAGCAGATATTCATCAGTTGATGGATGAATAACAAGTTCTGTTGCAAGCTTATAAGAAGAGCAAGTCCCTAGCCAAAAGTCAGGCAAAAGAAATTGCTAATCTTAAAGCTGCTGCAACTGAGTTTGAGAAGTCTTTTGATCAAAAGCTTAATGAGATAGCCAGATTGAAGCACATAACTGTGATTCAAATGGGAACTATATCATTTAAGAATGATCAAATTAAGAGTCTGGAAATTAATCTTCAGAAGGAGAAGGACTTAGTTGCTAGGTTTTCTAAACCTAAGTCAGTACTGCCTTTAATTAATGAATTTGTTCATCACAAAGGCAAGGCTGGACTGAGTTTTACAAGACCTACAAGGACTGTTCAGTCCAAGTCCAAGGGCAAAGCCCCAACTCTCAACAAGTCTGTTGTAGATAAAACAGCAAAGACTGTACCTAAGCAAAGGTACAATAAGTTTGAGTGTTGGTGCTGTGGCAAAGTTGGCCACTTTGCAATGGACTGTTGGCACAATGCTAGTGCCAAAGTGAGTAGCAAACTGCCTATTGGAAAATCAGTAGGTAGCCATGTCAGGATGCAAACTAATAAGTACCAAGGACACAAGAATTTTTTGGGTTCTAAGGTTCATTAATCTGTTTTGTAGGTGAGTCCAAGTGGTCATGCCCCTATATGGTACTTGGACAGTGGATGTTCCAGACATATGACTGGAACAAAGGGATTACTAAGGGACTACATTTCAATCAAAGATGGTCCAAAAGTCACCTTTGGTGGTTCTGAAAAAGGAATCATCAAAGGGTTTGGTAACATTTCTAGTAACTTAGTTACCATTACTCAAGTGTCTTATGTTAAAGGGTTGAAACACAACCTAATAAGTATAAGTCAATTAAGTGATGTAGGGTATGACATCTCATTTGTTAAAAATGGTTGTCATATCAAGAGGTCAACTGATCAAGAGATCATTTTGACTGGCTATAGAAAGAGAAATGTCTACTGCCTAGACATTATGTGTGAGACCAATGGTTCTCAAGTGTGTCTTGTAGCTGATGAGACAGTCTCTCATTGTGTCAAATGACACAAGAGGCTAGCTCATCTAAATTACAAGACAATTGGCAAACTCTTTAGCCAAGAGTTAGTGAGGAATGGTCCTCAAGTTAAGTGTGTTAAAAATGGTATTTGCTCGGCTTGTCAAAAGGGCAAGCAGACTAGATCCACCTTTAGAAGCATAGAAAACAAAGATGCTGTGAGGTGTTTATATCTCTTGCATATGGATCTCTTTGGTCCAATGCTAGTTCACAGCCTAGGTAGGAAGGTCTATACCTTTGTAGTTGTAGATGACTACTCAAGGTTTTCCTGGGTGTTCTTCTTAAGACAGAAATCTGAAACACCTGGTGTCTTCTATAGCTTTGTCAAGCAAATTCAGAATGAACTAAATAGTACAGTAGTCAAAATAAGAAGTGACCATGATACTGAGTTTCAGTCTAATAGCATGACAAAACTATGTGAAGACTTTGGGATCTTTCAAGAGTTTTCTTCACCTAGAACACCTCAGCAAAATGGCATTGCTGAGAGGAAGAATAGAACCTTGATTGAGGCTGGTAGGACCCTATTAAGTGATACATCACTACCAGAATATTTCTGGGCTGAAGCAGTTAATACTGCATGCCATGTTATTAATAGGACTACCATAACTAAAGGCCTCAACAAGACCCCCTATGAGGTTGTGAAAGGCAGGAAACCAAACCTATCCTACTTCAGGATCTTTGGTTGTAAGTGCTTCATACTTAACATTGGAAAGTCTTACTTGACTAAGTTTGCTGCCAAGTCCCAAGAGAGAATTTTTGTTGGGTACAGCAACAACAGTAAGGCTTATAGAGTCTACAACTTGTCAACTCAAGTTGTAGAAGAGACTGTACATGTAGTATTTGATGAAACTAGGCTTATTAACAATGAGTTGTCTAGCATTGTATGCAGCCCCACAGGTTTAACAAAGAAGATGGACAAGCTCATTCTAGAAGAAGAATCTACTGCAAAACAACAAGTAGAAGACAGTGGCTGTTGTCCATGGGGGGGTACTGCATGTACCAAATGCAGAAGAAGTACAAGGAGTACAGCAAGATGATGAAACTGAAGAGGTTCAACCAGAAGTCAGGATGCCTCCAGCCAATAGGCATCTTAGAGATCATCCAGTAGAGCAGATTATTGGAGATCCAAGACAAGGGGTACAAACAAGGAGCAGAAACCTGAATGCAGCAGTCTACTCCAGGTTTCTATCCCAAGTTGAACCTAAGAAGTTTGAAGAAGCCATCAAAGACCCTCTTTGGATTGAGGCTATGCAAGAAGAACTCAATCAATTCAAGAGATGCAAGGTCTGGGAGCTTGTTCCTAAATCTAAAGACCACAATATAATTGGAACCAAGTGGATCTATAGGAACAAGATGGATGAACAAGGAGTCATCATTAAGAACAAAGCAAGACTAGTTGCTAAAGGATATAGGCAGGAAGAAGGTATTGATTTTGATCAAACCTTTGCTCCAGTAGCCAGACTGGAAGTCATAAGAATGTTCCTGACCTATGCAACTTTTCAAGGATTCAAAGTTTACCAAATGGATGTTAAGTCAGCATTTCTAAATGGTAATCTTAAAGAAGAAGTCTGTGTGGAACAACCCTCAGGTTTTGTTGATTCAACTCTACCTAATCATGTCTATAGACTTAGGAAAGCTTTATATGAGGTTAAAGCAAGCCCTAGGGCTTGGTATGAAACCCTGTCTAGTTTCCTCATTGAGAACAAGTTCACAAGGGGGAAAATAGACAAGACTCTATTCCTTAGGGAATCTAGAGGCAAAGTTATACTAGTCCAAATATATGTAGATGACATTATATTTGAGTCTGCTGAAAGTAGCCTTTGCAAAAAGTTTGCAAAGCTAATGCAAGGTCAATTTGAGATGAGTAGTATGGGAGAGCTAAAGTTCTTCTTGGGTCTCCAAGTAAGACAGACTGAGAGTGGTTTATCCATATGTCTGTCCAAGTTCACCCTAGAACTCATAAGGAAGTATGGTATGGATTCATCCAGCACCATGAAGACTCCTATGGGGTCAAGTATGTCTCTTAGCAAGGATGATGCAGGGAAGCCTGAAAACTTTGTATAGAGGGATAGTTGGCTCTCTATTATACTTGACTGCAAGTAGACCAGATATCATGTATGCTACATGTGTCTGTGCTAGGTATCAAGTCTGCCCTAAAGAGTCTCATTTGACTACAGTCAAAAGAATATTGAGATATCTAAAGGACACTCCTTATCTAGGCCTCTGGTACCCTAGGAATGGGGATTTTGAACTAACAGGTTATTCAGATGCAGACTTTGCAGGATGCAAAGAAGACAGAAAAAGCACTACTGAAACCTGTCAATTCCTAGGTGGGAGACTAATTTCATGGAGTAGCAAAAAGCAAACAAGTATGGCTATCTCCACTGCAGAGTCAGAATATGTAGCTGCAGGAAGTTGTTGTGCTCAACTTTTGTGGATACAACATCAGCTAGAGGACTATGGATTTCAGGTAAGTAGAACTCCACTCTTCTGTGATTCTACTAGTGCTATTTCAATAGCCAATAATCCTGTATCTCATAGTAGAACAAAACATATTGAAATTAAATATCATTTTCTTAGGGAGCATGTAGAAAGAGAAGATATTTTACTTGAATATGTTAAAACAGATGAACAACTAGCTGATATGTATACTAAGCCCCTAGAAGAAGCTAAGTTCAATAGATTTAAGATTGAACTAGGAATGATAAACTTAGAGTAAGTTTATAGTATTGAAATTGGCTAAGTAAAAAGGTGTCGACACATAGAGATTTCTGTGTCGACACAGTAAGTAGGTGTCGACACTTTAGGAAAAAGGTGTCGACACATCTAGAAAGTTGGTGTCGACGCTTCAGAATATTAGTGTCGACACATGACAAGGTGGTGTCGACACATAGTGTTTACTCAGAATTATCTAAGTAAAGTCTCGACTATGTGTCGAGTTAAGTGGTGTCGACACATAAACAAGTGTCGACACATATTATCTGTTGACTAAACTTGTGTCGACACATATGTGTCGAGACATTATAAGTCAGTGTCGACACTTATCGTCAGTGTCGACACAATTTAAGTTGGTTGCCCGCCTTTTCATCTTCAAAAGTAGAAAGATATAAATAGGATTTTGCCTTAGTTTATCGACACGCTTTCAAAAGTTTCGAGATCAAAACTTCTGTGTCGACACCTCTCTTCTCTCCAGTCCAATTCTTCAAACCCTAATGGCGCCAAAACTTGAGGAGAACGTCAACGAAGGTTACGAACTGGTGCGCGATACTTTTGATGCTGCAGACCAAGAAATCAAGACAGTGATAACCCTAGTCGCCGACTCAGGATTAGAATTTCTAGTTTCTGAGCCTACAAAGATCTGGAAAAAGGAAGTCCTGGAATTCCTCAATGGAGCTAAGATAGATGAAACTGGATTCAAGATCAAATCCAGGGTTTATGGTGAGAAGGTGAAGGTTTCACCTAAGAGCTTGAGGAAGATTCTACAGCTACCCAGAACTAAGGAAGAGGATGCAGTAACTGCTTCTAAGACAAGAGAAGCATTGACCTGGTGTGGTCTAGATTCTACAATGAAATAGGATCGGTGTTTAACAGGAAGGGAATGAACAGTCAGGGGAAATTCCTGTCTGAAATTGTTGGGAAAGTCATATTGAGCAAGCCAGGAGGGCATGATAGGGTATCTGCCTCTATGTTCAGTATTATGACAAGAATCATCTTCACTTTGCAGACAGACTGGTCTGTTGTGATATTTGAGAAAATCAAGGAAAGTCTGAAGAAGCCCAACCTGGGCAGAATTATAAGTCTATATCTAGCTGGTACCATACCAGAGGTTATGCAACAAGCTGCTGGAAGCAAAATCAATCACATGAGAAAAATGGATATGAGAATATTTCCAGATGGGACAGGGTGTTGACTAAGGAGATGCCAACCCCTGAAAAGAAAGTTCCTGAGAAAGTATCACCCCCAAAGAAGAAGAGGAAAACTGCTTCAGTGGCACAGGTTTCCACTAGTAGTTCTGAAAGTGAAGAACAAGTGGTCTTCACACCTGATGAAGAAGACACAGAAACTGTTGTGAAGTCTCCAACACAACAAGTGGATGCTGAAATCCAGGGGGAGCTACCACAAGCTAGCCCCATATACAAAGATCACATTCAGGGGGAGCCACTAGTTGTGGAAGAACTCACTCCTCTTGAGAGTGAGCAAGCTATGGAAACAATTCTAGAGGTAATTACTGAGCTTAATGCTTTGGTTTTTCCTATAGAAGATACTGATTTGTCTGATGTTTATCAGCAACTACAGCCTGCTAGTCAAGTCCCAGATGTTGTCATGGAAGACACATCTGCTGCAGCTCAATTTGTTTCTGATCCAGTGGTTGAAGAGCCAAGACTTTCTCCAGTTCATTCACCACAAGAGTATACCATGGAAGATCTTTTCTTAAATCTGGATCAAACAGATTTTGACAAGGACAATGCTGCTGCTGAAGTAGAGAATGCTCCAGTTGAGGGGGAGCAAGTTGTATTTCTTGAAGAGCCTGCAAGGCATGAGACTGACAAGCCCCAAGCTGCTGAAGAACCACCAAAGGAAAGGGTAGATATAGCCAGCTCCTCAGCTTCTGAAGATGAGGATGCTGCAAGGGCTAAGAAGAAGAAATTTCAAGTCTTCAGAAGAAGGAGCCAAAGCTACAAGAAGGCATTACAAACCATAGCACCACAGCCTATAGTACAGCCAGCACCAGCTTTTGATTATAGTGCTCTACTGGTTGCTATGCAGATCAAGCTGGATGAGCATAGAAAAGCAATAGAGACTTATGTGGATGAAGGCCAGAAATCATTACAGTTTGATTTGGCCCATGATATTAAGTCAATAAGATTTGAAATGAATCTTAACAAGAAGGAGATGACAGACTGCTTCCACAAAGGGGGGAATGCAGTAGTGTACTTAGCTACACACCAATAAAAGATTAAAACTCAAGTAGATGACATAGCCCTGAAACAAGGATATGTACTTGAAAATCAACTCAGAATGAATGACAATTTGACAGCATCTCATAATGCTATTGTCACAGAACTGAAAAACATAGCTGCTGGACCTTCTACCTCTACTGCTACTATTAAAGCTGAATTTGACAAAGTATTCCAGGAAAAAATCACTGTTGTTAAGACTGCCATTCAAGAATCTCAGAAGATCATCTCTGAAAAACTCCAAAGGTTAAGACCTTTCTACAGGGATGAAGTTAATTATCTCAATGCTCAAGTGAGATTTCAAAAAGATGACTTAAGGGATCATATTGAAAGAGAAGTCATAAAGGGGGAGAGAGTGTTAGTCAAGACAAGCTCTGATCATGCCAAGTGGATATCTAATTCCATCAGAGCTACACTGGGTTATCCTCCTCTTTGTGATGATGACAATGTTGCTGAATCTGGAATTCATCCTGCATATTTAGGAGGGGAGAAATCAGAATTGGCTCAAGTTATCTACCCTCCTCCAGATTTTGACATGATCCATGCTGACATTCAGTACATGTATAGCCCACCTGGGGGTAAGGATAATGTCATAATAGAGAAAGTTGTTCAGTCTGTCTCTGAAGCTTTACAGGAAGCCATCTTGAAGGAGCAAGCTGAAGAAGAAACCAGATTATCAAAGAAGAGGTTCAGGGAGCAAGCTGAACAAAGACCTGACTTTGAGCAGTGGAGCCCCACCTCAAGAAACATTATATTGACTGCCTGGAAAGCTGCCAAAGATAACATTCAAGACATGAATAAGTGGTTTTCTGAAACTGAATGGAGGAAACATGAATCAAGACAGGAGGTCATAGTTCAATATAGAAGGAAGGCCAAAATGGGAAAGCTACCTCCTACAGCTCTAGAGCCTAGCAAGTACTTTTTCAAGCCTTACCACTACTTTGAGAGGCAAAAGATTAAGGATGAGGAACTCAAGAAGAAGGAGCTGAAAGGTAAGAAGCCTGCTGAAACAGAAGATGCTGAAGCTCCTGTTCAAGCCATAGTTCAAGCTGGAAAAGGAATAGTCATTAAGGAGGCTGAACAGAAATAGCTTAGAAAATTTCTTAAGTTTACTATGTATTCTTTTGATATAAAACATTCTGTAAACTTTAGAATTTTGTATATGACAAAGTATTGGAACAATGTTTTGTGTGATAAATTTGTTGTGTAATAAATTTGTTTCATAATTGTTCTGTAATGATGTGTGATTGATACATATTTATGTTTACCCTGCTATATATAATGCTGCTTTACATCATTTTGTAATTTTATTATGAATGGTGTATATCATTGACTAAGGGTTATGACTTCTCCAAATAGGGGGAGATTGTTGGGTACATTGGTTCAAATGTACCTGATTTGAAGAAGCCTCACCCAACTTAATGATATACATCAAAATATATTTGATGTATTTTGAGTTTACATGTGCAGGTTAAGTTTTTGCAGGAAAGAAGAAAAAGTTTCTAAGTCCATGTGTCGATACCTAGAGGGAAAGTGTCGACACTTAAGAAGACTTGTGTCGACACCCAGACAAGCAGTGTCGACACTTGGAGTCATTGTGTCGACACCAGGGATGCTGAGTCGACACCAGACAGAAAGTGTCGACACAAGGAGCTGTGTCGACACTCAATGAAGAAAAGCCAGTAAAGCTGTGTCGACACTTAACAGTTGTGTCGACACCCAGTGAAGATGTGTCTACATCAGAAAGTGTCGACACTTGGAGGCTGTGTCGACACTCAGCAAAAGTCAGCAGAGACTAAGTACAAGTGTCGACACTCAGAACAATGTGTCGACACTCAACAGAAAAGTCAACACTTGAAGTAAGTGTCGACACCCAGAACAATGTGTCGACACTTAGCAGAAGTGTCAACACTGGAAGTAAGTGTCGACACCCAGAACAATGTGTCGACACTTAGCTGAAGACTCGACACTTAGTAAAGATCAGCAAAGTTCAAGAATATTCTAAGTACAAGTGTCGACACTATGAGGATGTGTCGACACTCAGCTGAAGTCTCGACAGAAGAAGAAAGTGTCGACACCCAGAGCAATGTGTCGACACTCAACAAGTATCAACACTGAATACATGTGTCGACACCAAGAATCAGTGTCGACACTTAACAGTTTCAACACATGAAGATGTGTCGACACAAAGGAGATGTGTCGACACTTAGAAGAATTCAGCAAGATACTGAAGTACAAGTACTTGTGTCGACACTAAATTTCAGTGTCGACACATGAAGAAGAAGTAGTGTCGAGATACAAAATCTACAACACAAGGAGTTGTGTCGACACCTTGTAGATTAGTGTCGACACTTAGACAACATGTGTCGACACTTGGTCTATAAGTGTCGACACTTAAAGACACATAGTCTCGACACTTAAAGACAGTTACAGAATTTTCAAGAACTGACTGGATGACTTGACAGCTGCCATTCCAGCCGGTCTACAGCACCTATCAGAGTTGTCAGAATTCAGTTATGGACCGGACCAGCCGGTTACCATGAAGAAGGCCTATAAATAGGCTTATGCTGTCTACAAAAGATGTTGATCAAGGGATTGATGAAGTGGTTCAAGTGATCATTCACAAGAGAAACACACAAGAAGATCTAGCTTTCAAGTGAAGATCTAAGAAGTTGGAGAGAGAGAGTTCCATCCAAGATATCAGCTGTTGGAACCCAGCTGAGAAGAAGGATTCAGATTGGTCTGAATCTTAAGAAGCAGAGATCAAGGATCAACTGCAGAGGAATCAGTCTTATTGTGTTCTACTTTCAAGAAGCTTTGAAGAAAAGCCAAGTCAGATTGATTTCAGCTGAGTTCTTCCAAGAACTCATCAAGAATCTCACAACTTACCTCTCTTTCATCTAAGTTGTAGAGTTTTTACATTTTGTATTCATTATAACTTGTAGGATCCTTAGGGATCTGAGATTGTAAGCCTGCATTTATAAAGGCTGAGGGTAGGAGAGTGAAATCTCTGAGTGTAGGCCTTGGTGGCTGAGTGTAGGCCTTTGTGGCTGAGTGTAGGCTTTTGTGGCTGAGTGTAGGCTTTGTGGAAAAGCTGAGTTGTAGGGCCTTGGGCCTGAGGTGTAGGAGCCTGTTTTGGGTTCTGAGTTAGTGGAGAAGTTTGGCCGAATCTAGTACACTGCTAGATAGGCGAAGAGGGAAAGTGAATGTACCCAAAGCTTGGGGAACCACTATAAAACTCTGTGTCTACTGTGTATTTGTGGATTGCTGTGATTGGTGAATGTGTGCAGTGATAGATTAGATAAAATTCTGTGATATTATCTGTTTACTGCCTAAATAGTTAAAAAGATTCAAGTCACATATTCACCCCCCCTGTAGGTGCTTAGGGACAATATCTTTCACGCTCCTCGTTACAACTTGGAGGTGAGAGAGTATTTCTGACTCGCAACGGGCAACAGGCTGCGCCGAGAGAGTTCTGGATGCTAACTTGGTGACTGGTGTCCTTGAACGTTGGCGGTGGTCCTCTTCTTCCCTTTTTCACACACTTGGTGACTTGGCTCGTAGGCGGCTTGGTGATGACCCGAGGGAGGAGTTCGGCAGAGCTCTGGCCTGAGGAAGAAGAAGACACTGGAGCCAAAAAGTTGAGAAATGAGGAGGCATGTGGCTCCTTTTATAGCCTCAAGGAGGTGGTTATGGCAGCCGCCCCCCCCACTAATTTAGCGGCTTAGTGGGTGGTTATATGCAGATCGGGCGGCGACGGATGCCCAGTAACGATCAGACGTTGGCCGACCTGCAAGCGGCGACGGCAGTGGACGATGGTGGCTGGCCGGTGGCGGCGGCGCCCGACGACAACCGCTGGAGGCGTCGGGCTGCGGTGGCGGCGGGCGGCGGCGGCCGACGATAATTGCTGAGTGGGAGGCCACCATGATCTCTCCTATTGTGGCAAAGATCATGGGGGGAGTGGGTTGACCAGACAAACTCATGATCTCCACAATAGGAGGGATCATGGGGGAGATGCTTAAGTGCACACTCAAGCCTAAAAATGAGGATTCATTCCTACCAATTGCCCCCCCCCCAAATCCTTTGCAGTTGAATGTTGGTACGGACGAGAGAGTAAGGATTTTCTCTCATTGTCCTCGACCATGACAGCGACGAGCGAAAAGCCAGAAACATCGGAGAGCAGCACCCGACGAGCACATGTAATAAGTTAAAAAAGTTTTGCGGGAGAGGGGGGACAACGCGCCCACAACCGAACATCGCCACGACGGCCAACGCGCGGGTACGCAAGGGGGCGCACAGACTAAGTCGCACGGGGCGAGCGTGCGCATGTGCATGGACAACGCGCGCATTGCGTACAGGAGGACCGCACGCGCGCGCGGTCTGCACATATGCGGTCTGCACACGCGGATTGCGCGGACCGCGCGCGCGCATGCGCAGACTACGCGCGCGCGCGCACCGCGCATACCCGGTGTGCGCGTGTTGCGCGTCGGGCCGCCTGCACGCGCCTTGATGCTCGCGTGTATTCGTGCATCTGGCCGTGCCCGTACGTGTCAGATTGTGCTTGTGCTACTGCACTTCTCATACTGCGCCTATTTTTTTCTTTTTGGCGTCAGGGCTCGAAGCGTTCTGCGAGACCACTGCGTCTACGTTTTTCTCTTACTGAGTACCAAATTATCATTTGGAGGAAGAAGTTCGGGTTAACCGCTGATTTGAAAGTCAGAATTCCATATGTCGAGGAGAGAGTGCAGAATCCCCCCCCCCCCTCGAGGCTGGCTGACAGTCTGCGAGAGTACTTTAAGGTCTGGCTTTCGATTTCAGCCTTGCGAGAAGGTGACCAAGATCTTGAAATTTTGCGGGGTGTCGATCTCACAGTTCACCTCGTTGAGAGTAGTGCACCTTATAGGCCCGGTTGTTTTCTTCTGTGAGCATGGCTGTATACTTTCTTTGGAGTGTTTCCGAGAGTTGTGTGATTTCCACTCCGATGGTGGGGAGCGTGTGGAGATTCACAACAACAAGAGTTGGCTCGATTTCGAGGCTCGGATAGACCGTCGCCACGGGAACACTCTTTTTGGCTACACCAGGAACCCTTGGGGCTTGCCGGGGGTGTGGAATTCGCTTTCCGATCGTTGTCGCAGCCAGAAAAGGAAAAAGTGGGAATTTTCCCCGGTGATGGGGTTTTCGGAGCCTCGCGAGTTGGTCAATCGCTTATTCATCATTTTCTCATTTGTGCAGGAGAAACGCTTGCTGTAGTGCGACATTTCTTCGGATTCTTTATAGAGTATCGAGGCACCTTCCGGTGGTAGTCGTAAGAGAAAAACCAGCGCATCTCCTTCTAGCGGTGTTGAGATCACGGATGGGGCGGCTCCTTCGGTTGCCCGAGATGACACTACTCCTAAGGTTCAGGTACTCGAGCACCCGGCCCTCCGAGTTACCTTTGTAGAGGCGGCAGCCGGCGGCGGTGTGGTAAGCATTCTCATTTGCGTGAAACTTTGACTTTTCATCTTGTTATGCTAATTTTCATTTTTCCTTTGTGCATGTTGAGTCTCAGGACCGGACTGTCATTACTTGGAACGAACACTATGTGAGCCTGAAGGACGAGTATTTGGTTATTGAGGAGAAGCTTAGATCGACGACGAGTTTGCTTGCCTCCTCGAGGGAGACGCATGATTGTGATGTTTCACGATTCCGCCAGATGGGGTCCAGGTTGAAGTCCAATTTTGGAGAATGCACGTACGACCTTGGAGGTAGATAAGACGCTAGTAGAGAGAACCACCCAGATGTTGAGACATTCCCAGGAAGAAACAACCAGTTTAGAGACTCGACTTAGGGCGGCGAGGGCCCAAGTGGTGATGCTATCTTCTGAGAGCCGTGTGTCGAAGCCGAAGGCCGCTGGTCTTGCAGAATACCAACAGTCGCTGGACTATATGCGTGATAAGATCTGCTCCAAGGAGGTGGAGCTTCAAGTGGAAGACGCCAGTGAGTTAGCCCTTAGGCGCGGAGCGGCGAAGGCCTTCCATTTTGTCGGTCGGCGCATAGGATGCGACACCACTGACTTTAGCTTTGACGACATTTCAGAGGATGAGCGCTCTGATGTTGATGCTGCTGATGAGTAGCGGCCCCAAGTTTTTGTATTTGTGTGTTTTTGTATTCTTCCTCCTTCCATCCGTGTCGTGTGTTGTTCTTGTTTCACAGTTGTACTGGGCGCTATTGTGCGCTGACCTGTATGACATCGTTGTTTTTTATGTCATGTAGCTGTTTTGCCTTTCCCTTTGTCTCCTTTGAGTGATGCTTTTGCAAGTTTGGCTTGCGAGAGAGCGTGGGCGAAGCATTTTACGCGAAGTGAATTCGCAACTTTGTTTGCACAGTTCCATCATGCAGCTCAGTTTGCGTGGTTCCAGCCAGTGACTTAGTTTATACAGTTCTAGCTCGCGGCTTGGTTTGTGCGGTTCCAGCTCGCAGCTTCATTTGCACGGCTCTAGTCCGCGGCTTTGCCGCGAGGGGGGCAGGCCCCTACGGGGAGTTTGCGTGAGGGTTGCTCGCGGCTTAGTTTGCACGAGCGTTGCTTGTGGCTTAGCCGTGAGGGGGGCAGGCCCCCACAGGGTGTTTGCCCGAGGGTTGCTTGCGACTTAGTTTGCACGAGGGCTGCTCGCGGCTTAGTTTGCACGAGGGTTGCTCGCAGCTTAGCCGTCCGCCACTGCCGCCGCCCGCCCGCCGCCGCCCACCGCCGCCGGCCGGCCCCCGCCGTCAACCGCCGCCGCCGCTTGTAGGTCGACCACCGTCCGATCGTTACTGGGCATCCGTCGCCGTTCGATCTGCAGATAACCACCCACTAAGCCACTAAGTTAGTGAGGGGGTCTCGCCATAACCACCTCCTGGAGGCTATAAAAGGAGCCCCAAGCCTCTCACCTTTTGGCTCCGGAGTCATATTCTTCCTCAGGTCAGAGCTCTGCCGAACTCCTCCCTCGGATCATCTTCAAGACGCCAACGAGCCTGAGGAACGCCCAAGTCCCCAAGGGCGCGGAGAAAGGAATAAAACGACCACCACCAGCGCTCAAGCACACCAGCAACCAAGTTAGCATTCAGTACTCCTTCGGCGCAGCCTGTTGTCCATTGCAAGACAGAAATTCTCTCTCACCCCAAGATGTAACGAGGCGCGGCCTGTCACCCTCGATTCTCCAAATAAATTGTAACCGCAATCTGATAGTGGACTTTGACCGGCACAGATCCGGTCACGTGGTTTTTTACCCAATTGAGGGGTTTTTCCACGTTAAAACCTTCTGTGTCAACCCTCTCTTTCATTGACTGTGTGCAAGCTCGACCGTCCCGAGAGCTAAGACGACCCAGTTTATTCCGGTCCGAGTTCGTCCGCAACACATACAAATCTTAATTTTATCATGCTTGTATCATCAATGTGTACTGATTTTTGATTGGTTATTATCAATGTCTATAGATGATGCAATTTCAGACTTTTGTTTTTTGTTTTGCCTTCCAATTTCATCTGCATGAAAGGACAGAATTAATATAATTAGGCGATTGATATACACACACCTGATTTGGATATTCGTTGTCCTTTGATATACGCTGCCCCTAAACCGCTATTTATACACCATATTACTATTTGTAGCCCAAAACCAAAAAAATACTACAAACTCAACTCGATTCAGTGGATTTTTGATATCAATAAAAAAAACTGTCCTTTTCGTGGACCTTCATAACTAAGAACGACATGCTTTGTCCTAAGATTACAACAACCGACATCACAATCTTGTCTCAAACATCCCTCATGACTATCTAGAACATGATGAATGAGGTATTATTCCACTTGATTCACTCCACCTAAATTCCCCCCCACAGTTTCCCACACTCACTTTCCCCACTCCTAAATCCACAGAGAGGAAGAAGAAGAAGAAATCCATGGCTTACGACTATAGGCTGCGAGATCCATCGGTATTCGATGCCTTGACCGCGTCACCTCTCCCATACCCCGTCCTCTTCATCCTCCTCACGTTTTTTCTTCTCCTCTCCGTCTCCTGGTTCTTCAACTACGAGGACATGCTCGAATCCGCCGAAGAGCAGATGAGCGTTGCACTCCTCACCCCCTCGCCCTGCTCCTCTTAATCCGCCTCCTCACTTCCTCGGATTCCCTCTTCGACGGAAGAAACTCCGGCGTAATCAGCTTCGGCGAATGGCGACCTGCGGGCGAACGACGAACTACGGGCGAACGGCGAACTGCGGCAGGATGTGGGAGGGATACCTGCATTTTTCCGGAACAGGATATGCGAGATTTAGGTTTTCGGGATACAGGGGGGGCTGCGATTATTAAAGGGGGAGGAAAATATATATTTTATTTTAAGCTCAATGGGCTGCGTATATCGCGTAATGGTGCGCTTATATCAATCATCTATAATTATTACTTATACTTTTTAAATTAGGTTAAATATAAAATTTTATATTTTATACTTTTTAAATTAGGTTATTTTTCATTATTTTTGTCATCACTCAACAAAATAATTAATTATTCCACCACTATTTTCACCACGACACAACCACTATCCCCACGTCGCCAAACAGTGCCTGAGATGCGGCTATTCTGTGTTTTGTCCCGTGTTGCTTCCTATTTTGAATCTAGGGTTTTATGAAGAGAGAGACCTTACTTTGAAAATCCCCACATCAGAGAAAGACTTTTCGTCCTCCCTTTCTGTAAACGAGCGTCGGATAATGAAAGCTCCCGAGAAAATGGACAGGAAATGCAAATCCAGGCGCGGGAAGCGAAGGAGACCATCCCATAAAGAAGAGGAAATCCCCAAAGTGGAGACGAAGGTTCATTTATCCTCTTTTACGCCGCCAGTTCCTAAGCGGATGAAGAGGCGTGAAGATGCTTCAGGCTTGAACCAGCCTAGCCTTCTTGAGAAGGTACTACTTTCCTCAAACTCCATCTTATTCCAAACAATTAGTAGCCGCAAACATTAAGAACACAGGTTCAAGCAGACAGCGAATTGCTGCCGCTAGGGTGCTTTTCGTTTTTCTCGTCCTCTGTATGGGGGTTGGATTAAGCGAATGCGGTAGTAACAGAAGAAGCCATTAATGGCAGAGAAGAACAGAGGAAAAAAAGGGGAAAGGAAGAAGACGCAGCAGGAGGAAGAAGAAGCTTTATTAACCACCTTAATTATCATTACAGAGATAGTTACATTTATATAACCCAATTAACGGTAACATAATAACGTTCACTTAAAGAGGGACAGCTGGCGGATTCATCTCCATACGATCTAAAGGCTCCATCGGACGGCTGTAACAAATGTCGCCTCCTTTAAAAGCAATGTCCTCATTGCTGGGTTCTACATCCAGCTCATGGAACCCTAACACCGGAGAGTGCGGTTTGACGACGGCGCAATCTGCTGGGGCCGAGGCATCCATCACTAGCGAGGCCAGCTGCTTGAAGGTTGAAGATGCTGGCAGGATCGCCGAAACGTGCAGGGCTGGAAGGGTGCTCAGCGGACCTCGTGGCTGCGTTGGCATTGTGAAGGGATAATGCAACAGCTGGAGTAAAGTCGCCTTGGAAGAGCGTGGACGCCGTTTTGTTCGGTACCCTGTGTTCAACCAACGCCTTTCCTGTAAGCAATTTTCCAACGCTAATGGCTCTTCCTTCCTTCCTGTAGGTCCCCGTCGAGGCAAGCGCTTTTGAGTAGTCTTCCAAGTCCATCTGTCCGAAGCAGGGTCGCCCATGGTGGTTGTCGAGTGCTGTTCGCGGAAATCTGCTTCCAGGGTATCCCAGTCTTCCCAGGTGCTATCGGCGGGCGGCAACCCTGCCCATTGAACCAAAGCCTGCAATTTCAGTTGTCCGTTACTGTAGATTTCTCTTGTGTTAATGATTGCCATTGGCTTGTGTACTGGAAAGTTGTTGTAGCTTTGTGCTGGTAGTGCTGTAACTGGTGTGTAGGATGAGCCATAGTAGGGTTTAAGCATAGATATGTGAAACACCAGATGAATCCTTGATTCTGCAGGCAGAGCAAGTTTGTAGGCTGTGTCCCCTATGCGTTCGGTAATCTGGAATGGTCCATAAAATTTCAAGGAAAGTTTCCGCGTTGCTGGGCGTTTGAGAGAGGTCTGGCGATATGGGTGTAAACGAAGTAAAACCCAGTCGTCTTTCTGAAATTGTTTATCTGTGCGATGTTTATCCGCTTGCATTTTCATTCGTTGTTGTGCTTGATGTAAATTATCCCGGAGGGTCTGAATAAGCTCGTCTCGATCCCGCATAGTAGTCTCCACGGCTTCCAACTTTGTGGCACCTGCACAGTAGGAAAGTAACCCAGGAGGTGCGCGGCCGAACATAACCTCAAAAGGGGTCATGCCAGCCGCTGAATTAAACGAAGTATTATAGTGAAATTCAGCTGAACTTAAGTAATAGGACCATTTGGTAGGGTATTTGAATGAGAAAACACGTAAATATTGTTGTAAGCAACGATTCACCCGTTCCGTTAATCCATCCGTCTGAGGATGGTATGCTGAACTATATTTCAGTTGTGTGCCTTGTATTTTGAAAAGATCCGTCCAGAAGTTACTAAGAAAAATTGAGTCACGGTCGGAAATTATTGTTTCAGGAATTCCATGTAATTTTCCGACGTTGTCCCAAAAAACTGCAGCCACACGTGGGGCGGTAAGGGGGTTTTAAGTGGGGCAAAGTGAGCAGCCCGTGAAAAACGATCCACCACTACTAAAATTATGGTGAATGAATTGGAATTCGGTAAATGAGTGATAAAATCCATTGTTATGTCCGACCATAATTTTGTTGGAATGGGTAAGGGTTGTAATAATCCAAAGGGAGAGTGATTAGTAGGTTTAGCTTGTTGACAAATGGAGCATTCTTTAATAAATTTGGTGACCTCCGGTTTAAGATTTAGGAAATGAAATTGTTGTTGAATTCTATGCATAGTACCCCGTATCCCAGAATGTCCGCCAAAACAAGTATTATGGGCTTCTTTGATGATTAATGATTTAATCGGTGAATTGCCCGGAATGTATAAACGATGTTTATAAAAAATGTACTCTCCGTGTTTTTCCCATTCTGGAGGGGCGGTGTGATTAAGGATGTCGGCCAACAGTTGTTGAGTGTAAGTGTTGGTAAGATAATCATGGAGGAGCCCATCTAATAAAGAAGAAGTGACAGCCGTCATAGTGTGCAAAGTAGCTCGCGGAGGCACATCTGCTGGATATCGGGATAGGGAGTCGGCGGCCTTATTTTGACGACCTGGTTTATATTGTATTGAGTAGTCATACCCAAGTAATTTGGAAAGAAATAACTGCTGTTCCGGAGTATGGAGGTCCTGTGTCAATAAATTGTGCAAGCTGCGATGGTCTGTGAAAATAGTGAAGTGGTGGCCGAGGAGGTAATGTCGCCATTTGGCCACGGCGGCAGTGACGGCGAACAATTCCCGAACGTATGTAGATTTACGTTGCATTAAATTTGTGAGCTTGCGGCTAAAATATGCGATTGGTTTAGAGTTTTGGAGCAAGACTGCCCCAATACCAATACCCGAAGCATCAGTCTCGATGCAAAAAGGTTTAGAAAAATCCGGTAACGTTAAGATGAGCATGTTGGTTAAGAGGTGTTTAAGTGTCATAAATGCGGTTTGTGCCGGGTCAGCCCAAGAGAATGACGAAGATTTTAATAAATCGGACAACGGAGCTGCGATGATCGAAATTTTTTTGATAAATTTGCGGTAGTATCCAGCGAGACCTAAGAAGGCTCTAATATCCCTCTGTGATTTGGGTTGAGGGAAATTCAGTATTGCGGAGATATTGGTGGTTGTTGGGTAGACCGTACCATTAGAAATGCCGTGTCCTAAGAATTCAACGGTGTTAGTAAGGAACATACATTTAGACAATTTTGCAAAGAGTTGATGCTTTTGAAGTAGTTCAAAGACGATCGTAAGATGGAAATAATGATCCTCCTCATTTCGGCTATAGATGAGGATGTCGTCAAAAAAAACTACAATGAATTTTCGTAAATACGGTTGGAAAATAGAATTCATTACTGCCTGAAATGTAGACGGGGCATTAGTTAATCCGAATGGCATGACAGTAAATTCGTAATGACCGTGGTGGGTTCGAAAAGCCGTTTTGTGAATGTCGGGTTCGGCCATTCTGATCTGGTGATATCCTGCCCGTAAATCTAATTTAGAGAAAACTCTTGCCAAGAAGAGTTCATCAAGTAATTCGTCAATCGTAGGTATAGGGAATCAGTCTTTAATGGTAATTTTGTTGAGAGCCCTATAGTCTACGCAAAAACGCCAAGTATTATCTTTTTTCTTTATAAGGATGACGGGGGCGCTGAAACTCGAAGTGCTCGTACAAATGTAGCCTGACTGTAACAATTCGGTAATAATTTTTTCGATTTCATTTTTTTGAAACTGAGGGTACCTGAAGGGTTTAACATTAGTCGGGGTGGAATGAGGATGTAAAACAATTGAATGGTCCAAAACCCGATGAGGGGGCAATGAATGAGGCTCTTGGAAGAGCATGTGAAATTGTGAGAGGAGCAGTTGAAATTTCTGGGGCAACAACTGTATGGGGTCAGAAGGACCCGGTTCGATAGGCAATTTAGACGTGTGTAATAAGAAGCAGCACGATTCGCCTTGCAAATACATTAGACGTGCAGTTTGAGGGCCAGAAGCTTCGGTGAGATAGGAGGAACTATGTGCCTGTAGTGTAATATGATCGGGCCCGTCAGTAAACGAAATCGTTTTTTTGGCAAAATCGGTGGTGACCGGGCCAAGAGAATGGAGCCATGGTGCACCTAGAATGATATCGGAGCCGTGAAGGTCTAAAACGTATAAAGTTGTGTTGAAGGAATGACCTTGGATGAGTAAGGTAATGGCGACACATTTACCCTGACAAGTAATAGAGGTGCCGTTTCCCATATAGACTGGGAAGGGGGAAATTTGTGTAACCGGTAAACGAAGCAATGAGACGGCCTTAATCGAAATGAAATTGTGCGAACTCCCCCCATCGACTAAAGACTCGAGTGGACGAGCGTTGATAAAGGCAGTGACTCGTAAGCAGTGCGCGGGAATAGGTCCGTGAATGGCATGAATAGAGGCCGCCGATAGGCTGGGGTCTTCGAAGTCATCCGCAGGAGAATAGTCGGGAATGTCCTCCGCGGCATCCTCCGTTCCATCGAAATATAATAACGTGCCTTTCCCTTTACAGCGATGCCCATATGCATATTTCTCGTCACAGTTATAGCACAACCCTTTTTCACGGCGATATTGTAATTCGCCGGGGGTAAGTCGCTTAATTGGAGTTTTAGAGGAGGATGAAAAAGTGACAGGTTTTGAAGAAGTGTTTGGTGACCACTTGGAGTGGAATTGAAAAGAAGGTTTAGAGCGTGTTTCATCCTTTGCCTCGTCCTCAAACATACGGGCTAAGGAGAAGGCATCATATAAATTCGTGGGATGTTGTGTACGAACCAAATGACGTATTTGAGGTGTAAGACCCGAGATGAAGGTGCTTGTGAGTGCAGCCACGGACATACCCGTGACACGAGTGCTTAAATCTTCGAATTGTTTTTTATATTCGTGAACGGTGGAGGTTTGCGTAAGTTTTGTGAGATTTCCCGTGGGATCGTCATATGAAGAGGGGCCAAAGCGTTTAAAAATGACGTCCACAAAAATAGGGAACGTAAGGGCCGGTTGATCCCGCAAGGTAGCATGGTACCAGCGCGAGGCAGGTGGGTCAAGGTGAACCGCAGCTAAAACAAGATAATCTTGGGGAAGAACGCTATTATATTGAAAAAACAGTTTTAATTCGTATAGCCAGTCCGTAGGATCGCCATCACTAAAACGGGGGCAAGAAATTCTAACAGGTTTATGGGTTGAAAGAGATACGACCTGAGTTTTTGGGGAAGCGCCAATTGGCCAAGTAAACTGGAATGGTGTTCTGTAGCAGGCGCGGGCACAGCGGCGGGAGAAGTAAAAGCTTCGGCGAACGCACCAAGCTTGGGACTGGTGGCCGAAGAAGAGGCGGTGTTGGCCGGTTGAAGCGGAGCGATGTGGTCGGCCGGAACCAGAGGACGGAATGTTGAAGCAGGTGGACTGTTAGTGGTGCGGCAGTCGGCAAGAAGCTCAAGAACCTCTTTGCGGAAGGAGGAGAACTGCTCCGACGATGCCTCTCGCGAGGCCGCCAGTTGTTGCGCCAGATCATTGTTAATGGTACGTTTCAAATCGTCCATCTGGGCTTGGCGAGCAGTTTGCTCCGTTTGTAAGGCCGCCAAGAACTGTTGTTGGGAGTCATGGGAGCGGGTCTTGTCCGCCATTAGGGAAGAAGGAAATGAGGTGATCGACGAGAGCACCAAATGTATGGGGGTTGGATTAAGCGAATGCGGTAGTAACAGAAGCAGCCATTAATGGCAGAGAAGAACAGAGGAAAAAAAGGGGAAAGGAAGAAGACGCAGCAGGAGGAAGAAGAAGCTTTATTAACCACCTTAATTATCATTACAGAGATAGTTACATTTATATAACCCAATTAACGGTAACATAATAACGTTCATTTAAAGAGGGACAGCTGGCGGATTCATCTCCATATGATCTAAAGGCTCCATCGGACGGCTGTAACATCCTCCCTCATCTCATTTGATCTCATCCCATCAGTTTGCATTTGGTGCTGCGGTTCATTTCCTTCCCACTGAGAGATGCCTTCCTTCTCCCCTCTCGCGCGAGCCTGGAGAGCCTACATGTGTGGTCAATTTCAACCATTCTCGAGGGCATTGCTCCTCCTCGTGGGACACCACGAGGCCTGTACAAGTTAGAAACATCAGCCAATCATTTAGGAGGTTTTGGATGCATATGCTATAATCACATACCATATGAAAGTAATTATCACTTAAAAATAGTTCGATGCTTATGCTATAAGCACATAGCATGTGAACACAGATCTTAGTTTAGATGATTGGAGTGAAAGGTGTATCTTTGCCGAATACAACAAAAAACTAAGGACTTTTGGCACTTAACATCCTTTAATTGAGGGTGTTTGACACACTACACCACAAGTTTAAAATTTTGGCACTTTGCACCCTCCAATTTGATTTTGGGTTTTTAGAGGGTGCATTTGGGGTTTTAAAATAAATGATTTTAATAGAATGAAGGTGCATTTGGAGTTTTAGAGGGTGCAAAGTGTCAAAGATTTAATATGAGGGTGCAATGTGCCAAACACCCTCAATTAGAGAGTGTTAAGTAAGCGTGACGTTACATAAGCGGCAGCCGCATATGTACGTGGAAGCCCAAACGAGAACCTTATTTCTTCTTTCACGCTCTCTGGAAGCTCTCCAGGCGGATGACGGGTGATCAACTCAAAGGCTCGAAAGCAATCCAAATCACCTCCAAATTCCACTATTCTTCTTCCTATAGCAAGATAATCCCTTCCTCTTCAATACTTTTCAATTTCATGTTGGTTCGTGGCTTTGATTCCTTAGGGCCGAAACCACTTTGTTTGGCGGTCATGAACGCAATGGTTTAGAAACCCTGGTCATGAACGCAAGTTGAGTTGAGCCGACTTGAAAGTTCGATGAGCCGGCTCGAAAAAAGCTCGACTTGAGCTCGAGCCTGTGGAGCTCGAGCTCGATTACGAGTCGAGCTCAAGCTCAGATATTATTGTTCATGAGTTGGCTCGCGAGCTTTTTATTTCTACAATTTTTTCAAAAAAAAAAAAAGACTCGTGAGCTAAAAAGCGCTCGAGCAGCTCGAGCTCGACTCGAGCAGCTCGAGCTCGCGAGCTCAAAGTCGAGCTCGAGCTTGGAAATTTTTCCAAGCTCGAGCTCGAGCCAGGATAAAATGAGCTCGTCGAGCTTGAAAAGATTAGCTCGAGCTCCAACTTGAAAATTTTGCCAAGCTCGACTCGAGCTCGAATCGTTTGCGCCTCTAATCCTCTATAATAGCCATGCCCAATATTTCAAACAAAGTGTAAGTACTTGCAAAGATCTGGAGGAAAAATGTTAAATAGTCTGGCGAAAAAACATCAACTAGTTATGGCCTATAGGAGAGAAATAAAGAAAATACAACAATCCTAACTTCAGAAACCAAAAACCAAAAAATATTGAAATACAAGAGGGAATAAGAGGTGGAAGACAACATGCAATAGAAATGGGAGAGAAATAATGGAAATCAACGGTGGAAGACAACATCTAGCAGAAATCGGAGAAAAATAATGGAAATTTACCTAGCCCTAGTTCGGTAGGCAAAGGGGCCGCCATCTTCTGCGTGCGGAAGAAGGCTCAGCGACGTCAGCGTATGCAGAAGGTGCTACGTGCCTTGTGGGTGAACCTCGTGATCGGACGGTTGAGGGAGAAGTCTTCCTGGAGGACCTAGCTTCCCTCCCTATTTCCTTCACACCCAATGGATGTTGGAGAGAGAGAGAGAGAAGGGGGATGTCGCTATAGGCTTTCACCTAGGGCACGCCGAGAAGGAGAAATTGAGCAGGAAGGGGATTAGAGAGAGAGACAATGGAAGAAAGAGAGAGAAAAGGTAGAAAGAGATTTTTTTTTTGCATAAAACCAAATACCCACCCAACACACACATATAGTCCAACAAATCAGCCGCCGCCACATTGACTTAAACACGTGGGACTAATTAAAGCATCACTTCAAAAGTATGAAAATAATTAGCCATAAATTTATAACAAATTAGTTCGATGCATAGCCAATATTTAGATCACCAGCGAGTGCACGTGACGATAGTAAGTTTGTCCCCAATGTGTGTCTGTAACATCTCCCTGCTCGTCGTGGGGCAGCTTGCCCTCAAGCTGGGATGGTAAGGTGTCCAAGATAGGTGGCATAGCTGAATCGATGAAGGGTTTCAGTTGTGAGGCGTGGAAGACGTCGTGTATGCGAGCATCGAATGACAGTTGTAGTTGATAGGCGAGCTCGCCTATACATTGAAGAATCTGGAATGGATCATAGAAACGGGGCCCCAACTTGTTGGAAAGGCTTGGTGGTTGCACAAAGAGGTGGCAATAGGGGAGGCATTTGCGCCAAACCCAATCGCCCACCGCAAAGGACATGTCCCTGTGTCCCCCTGTTGCAGGCCGATTCCATGCGTTGTTGCTCTTGGTGCAAATGTTCCCGGGCTAGTGCGAGAGCCGAGAAGTTGATCACGGTCTAAGAGCTCCTTGTCTACCTCGACCGAAACTGGTTGCCCACAAATATACATGAGCAAGCTTGGAGGTTCCCTTCCATAGATGAGCGTTGTCTGAAGCGCTGTATGGTATGAGGTGTCGTACCAGTACTCTACCCATGAAGTCCACAACACCCAATCTCTGGGATTGTCCCCCATTAACCAGCGAAGATACATTTCTAAGGTTCGGTTAGCCACTTTCGTCTGACCATCCAATTGTGGGTGGTAGGCGGCGGAGAGTGCTAGCCGTGTGTCGCTAAGAGTGAAGAGCTCCTTCCAAAACCGACTTGTAAAAACCTTATCACGATCTAATAAGTTGCTCTTTGGTAGGCCGTGTAATCTGAACACCTCCACAAAGAAACTGCGGGCCACGTGCTTCACGACGAGCGGTTGAGCCATGGGAATAAAATGCTCCCCTTTTGAGAAGCGATCCACCACTACCATGAGGATTGACTTGCCCTTGGATAGGGGCAACCCTTCCACGAAGTTCATGGACACATCAACCCAAATCTTTGTCGGGATTGGAAGCGGTTGTAGTAGGCCCGCTGGTAGAAGTTGCTCGGATTTATTTTGTTGCCATACCGGACATGCGGCAATATATGCTTGCACGTGGTGGCGAAGGCCCTTCTAGTAGAATTCAGATCGAATCTGATGTAGTGTTTTATGCATACCTTCATGCCCATGACCATGGATGTCCTCCAAGATGGTTGGAATGGAAGAGGAGGTGTTGTCTAAATAAATCCCGTCCTTATAGTAGAGTAGGCCATCGCGTGTGGTCCAATCGGCTGGTAGCAGCCCGGTTGCGGTGCGGTGAATCAGTTCGGAGAGTTTCGCGGAGCTTTGAATGTCCTCCAACAACTGGGTTGGGGTGTGGCGGCAGAAGAGGGCGTCGATTGCTCTGTTTAAGGATCCCGCACGGTACTCCACCCAAAAGTCGAATCCCAAGAGCTTGCTCACCCATTTTTGCTGTGGCACGGTACCGAGGCGCTGTTCGAGGAGGAATTGAAATGGTCGGGTTCGAATGAGGAAAGCCCGACCCCAAAGATATGGCCGCCAATGTTGTACCGCCTTGGCAAATACAATTAATTTCTGCTCATATGCCAACAACTTGTGGTGATTATTGGCCATGCGGCGGCAGAAATACGCAATAGGATAACCCGTTTGTTGTAAGACCGCGCCGCACTCCTCGCAGACGCTTCACATTCGACTTGAAATTTCGCTGTGAAGTCGGGTAACTGAAGGCCGGTTGCAGATGTCAACACGCGTTGATGTTCGTGAAAAGCTTGAGTGGAGGCCTCACTCCAAAGAAGGGCGCTCTTTCGGAGAAGGGCTACAAGTGGCTCTGCGATGGCGTTGTACCCACAGATGATGCGGCGGTAATACCTTGTGAGCCCAAGAAACCCACAGTGCAATTGTGTTTTGTTGGAGAAGCCAAGATACCACTGAACCGAGCTTGTCCCGGTCGGCGATGTTGGGGAAGGAGCACTTTTAGGCCTTCAAGATGAGGCGATGTTGGCGAATCAAGTGGAAAACCTCTTGTAGTTGGATGAGGTGGTCGAACCATGATTTGTTGTACACCAGGATATCATCCAAAAATACCAAGACATGCTTGAGGAGGAGGGGATGAAATATGTTGTTCATTAAGGCCTGAAATGTGGAGGGAGCATTGGTGCGGCCAAAGGACATTACTAAGAACTGACCTTGATGAGTGCGAAATGTGGTCTTTTCCACATTCCGCGGGGCCATGCAGACTTGATGATTGCCCGAATAAAGATCTAATTTTGAGAAGGATTGTGCTCTGTGCAGCTCGTCAAAGAGTTTTGTCACGACCCGTCTAATAATAATTATCAGAGTGCGTTACGGGCGGGTCGTGATGCCACAGACATGGGTAAAAAATTTTTCATGTCTGTTAGGCGGGAGTTGAAATTATATTATTAGTTTTAAAAATAATTAATTTGAGAAATCTAGGTTGTTTTATGCGGAAGATTTAATGTAAAGTTGATGCACATGCACTTTAATAAAACCTCATGTCACACACAGTTCTTGTAAAAAGGTAAATGCAATAAATCAAAGAAGTGAACATGCTATTAATATTAAATTTCAGTACATCAGAAAAAGCTTAGCAGTTGTCCATAATTCAAATGAAAGTAGTTGATCATATTTATTACATCATAAATATATCCAACAGTAAAAGAAACCAAATACATAGAACCTGACACAATGACAAAAGTAAACCTCCAGGAACATAAGAAACTTGATGCAACTCGAGCTCAGGAGGCAGGCGACACAGTAGCGTGATCGGGAGATGCGGCAGACGGGGCTTGCGGGAAAACCTAAACGCCGAATAAAACATTGAATCGGGGGGGGGGGGGGTACTCGGATAGGTAAAGAGGGGGAAATCTAAATTCCTATTTACTATTATGCCTTTGCTATGTTATATATATTTTTAATCTATTGAAATATGAGTTGTTACAATCTCTCCCCACTTAGGAAGTTTCGTCCCGAAACTTTTGAGAATTCTCTGAATGAGGTTTTGTAAGGCAAAGATTTAGATGACATACATTGCAATAAGATTTGCAAATTAAGTCATGAAAGTTAACCATGAATATATTGAAAATAGAAAGAGGAACAAGAGCGAAGACATACCGAGATAAAGAGAAAAGTTGCGGATACTTGCTGTGCATATCAGATTCAAGTTACCAACGACATTCCTCGGACTTCCCATGCATCCAAAGCACCCTTACCATAAGGATGGTTCTCTTTCGAAGCTTGCATTCTTGATACTCTACAATCTTAGTGAGATCGACCAGATAAGACAAATTGGCTTCAAGAATCACTGGAATTTCTTCAATGATGCGGGTAGGATCACGAATGTACTTCCGAAGCTGGCTAACAAGGAAGATATCGTGAACACCAGCCAAAGAAGCAGGTAGCTCCAGACGGTAAGCATATCCTTCGATACGCTCTGAAATGGAAAACGGTCCCACGAATTTTGGGCTGAGCTTATGATGGAGATCAAACCGTTTCACCCCAGTAGGGGAAACCTTCAGGAACACTTGATCATCTACGACAAATTTTAACAGATGGTAGTGCTGATTGACATACTTCCTCTGTCTCTCGATGACTCGATTGAGCTGGAGTCGAGTTTTCTTTATGACTTCTTCCATTTCTTGAAGTAACTCGGCTCCCAAAACAACCTTTTTACCCACTTTCGACCAATAAAAGGGGTCCTGCAATGACACCCATACAATGCTTCAAAGGGGGCCATCTTGAGGCTCTCTTGATAGCTATTGTTATAGGCGAACTCGACCAAAGGTAGGTACTCATCCCAAGCGCCCTTGTAGTCCAAAATATAACATTGAAGTATGTCTTCGAGAATCTGATTAACTCTTTCGGTTTGACCATCGGTCGTTGGATGATAAACGGTGCTCAGGTTGAGATTAATGCCCAAAGCTTGCTGAAAGCCCTTTCAAAAATGAGATACAAATCTCGAGTCACGATCAGATACAATCCGCAGAGGAATCTCATGTAGTCTAACAATCTCTGCTACATAGATCTGAATCATCTTTTCGGTGGAATGACCTTTCTTATACGGAATGAAGCGAGTCACTTTAGTCATGCGTTTACTATAACCCAAATCGCATCATGCCCTCTAGGAGTACGGGGCAAACTAGTAATGAAGTCCATCGAGATGTCTTCCCACTTCCATTCTGGGATAGGCAGAGGCTGCAGAAGACCACCGAAACGCTAACGCTGAGCTTTCTCTTTCTGGCACGTCAGTCATCGAGAGGCGAAGCGAGCAATATTATTTTTCATACCAGGCCACCACACAATCTGCTTTGAGTCATGATACATCTTATTATAGCCCGAATGACCAGATGTGCGAGATTCATGAGTTTCTCGGCAAACACTATCAAGCAATTCAGGAACTTCAGGAATGCAGAGGCGGTCTCGAAAACGCAAAACATTGTCAGAGATAGAGAAATTCAGAAGAGTCCTAAGTTCAGTCCTTTGGCAGATGCACTGGAGTGCGAGATCAGATGACTGCAAATCATTCACCTGCTCTACCCATAACAGACCAAAAACTTCTTCACGACCCTCAGGTAAAATGGATATGTCCATCCGCTCGAATTCATCAATCAAGGCTGCAAGAGTAGCTGACATGGGTGCACAAGCGACCATAGAAGTCTGTCGGCTCAATGCATCGGCCACTGAATTGGCTTTACCAGGAACATGCATGAGCTGCAAGTCATACTCTGCTATGAATTCGAGCCAACGTCTCTGACAAAGATTGAGATCCTTCTGAACGAAAATATACTTCAAACTATGATGGTCAGTGAAGAAGTGACACTTCACGACATAAAGATAATGTCGTCAAAGCTTCAACGCAAATACTACCGCAACGAATTCCAAATCATGAGTGAGGTAGTTGCGTTCATGAATCTTCAACTGCCTCGACCCATAAGCGATAACACGATCGTCCTGCATCAGGACACAACCCAATCTGAAGGAAGAGCTAGAACAGGCGCCGAACGCAAACGTTACTTCAATTCCAAGAAGGTCTGCTCACACTGATCTGACCACTCGACTCTAGCATTCTTTTGAGTTAGCTTTGTCAATGGAGCAGCAGAAGAAGAAAACCCTTGACAAAACGTCGGTAGTAGCCAGCCAATCCAAGAAAACTGCGAATCTCAGTAGGGGTACAAGGTCGCTTCCAGTCCATAACTGTGGAGATCTTAGCAGGATCAATGAAAAGTCCATCTTCTGTGTACAACCCCGTATTCGCGAATAGTGGACCCTAAATGAGGCGTGCTTAGTTTATAAGCTTTTTGAGTATTTTGAACTCTCGGTGGCCAATTTTGGCTCTAGCTTGGAAATCTACTAGTAGGGGACGGAGAAATCGGCCTCCCCAGCGGCCCCTTAGTTGGAGTATGAGAGTGGCAGGTTCGAAGGCACCCGCCCGGGCCAATTGGGTGTGGAGGCAGGATCAGCAGGCCCTCCCCCTCCCCCTTTTCCCCTCAGGCCGGCGAGACCAGCCCAAGCCCGGCGGGTAGGCCGACGAGACCAGCCCCGAGCCCGGCGGGTAGGCCGGCGAGACCAGTCCCGAGCCCGGCGGGTAGGCCGGGGGAGACCGGCCCCGACCCCGGCGGGTAGGCCGGGGGAGACCGGCCCCGACCCCGGCGGGTAGGCCGGGGGAGACCGGCCTTCGGGCCGGGTCTCGCCCCGCCCCGCGGGCAGCCAGGCGAGACCGGCCCCCCTGGACAGGTCTCGCCGAGCCCGGCGGGTAGGCCGGGCGAGACCGGCCCTCGGGCCGGGTCTCGCCCCGCCCCGCGGGCAGCTAGGCGAGACCGGCCCCCAGGCCGGGTCTCTCCCAGCCCGGCGGGTAGGCCGGGTCTCGCCCCGTCCCGCGGGCAGCCAGGCGAGACCGGCACCCAGGCCGGGTCTCGCCCAGCCCGGCGAGTAGGCCGGGCGAGACCGGCCCCCAGGCCGGGTCTCGCCCAGCCCCGCGGGCAGCCAGGCGAGACCGGCCCCCAGGCCAGGTCTCGCCCAGCCCGACGGGTAGGCCGGGCGAGACCGACCCCCAGGCCGGGTCTCGCCCCGTCCCGCAGGGTGGGTTCCCTATTTGCTTTAGGTGACGCGTTTTTCCTTCTCTACCCCCCGGCGTGGCGGTTTCCTATTGGCCCGAGGCCTTTTGGCCGTAGGGGTATTTTGGTCATTTTTGGCACATGTGATTTGAAAAACTATAAATAGACCCCCTTGGGTGCCTTGTGTTAAATTTTCTCAACGTGGTCAGCAAGATAGCCCAAACACCAAATTAATATCTTCGGAACTACCCAGTTCGCACGCTGAACCTGCGGAAACCCAAGGACTAGAGGTTGCACCCAACAAAACAATGGAAGCACAAGAAGATCTTATTATGCATTCACTTCTTTACAATCCGAGGCATACATAGCGAGACATGATTTCGCTAGTATTACAGCTGTAAACAGAAGAAACCAAAAAAACAAGCCGGGCGGACAGCACTCCAGTCCGCCGAGACCGCGAGGTCGCCGAGACCGCCGAGACCGCTGAGCTCGCCCAAGCTATGCTGCAATCCGCCGAATACCACGGAGTCCGCCGAGACCGCGAGGCCGCGCGAACAGACCGTTATTCGCCTCCTGCTGAACCCGAACTGAGGAACTCCCCTACCCGCCTGAAGCCGGCGGACAGGTTATTGAAGCTGGGAAAGTTGAAACAGAACTGACAAGCCGCAGAGCGACCTCCTGCTGAGTCCGCAGAGACCGCACACTTCCAAGCACTGACCGAAGTCACAGCCAAACTCCTGGCTCCTTGAAGTTATCCGCGCGACCTGCACACAGCAAACCGTCAGCCTGAAACAATCCGCGCGGACTGAAAAACACAGACCGCAGCACTCGCCCAACCCAATTTACTGTTCACTCACGTTACTCAGGTTCCTGTAGATGTGCCAGGGGGGTCCTATTTATAGGCCAGGTGAGGAGTGTGGTCACCGCCCATGAGATAGCGACACCGCCCCAGCCCGCGCGAATACAAACGACCGTCCGCTCAGTCCGCGAGGACTTAGCCAGTCACCAAGGGAAACCGCCAGGAGCAAGGCAACCATTGACGAACCCTCTCCAGTCCGCCCAAGCTAAGCGGACAAGGCACCAGCCCGCAAAGCTCCAACTGCTTCAGGACAGCACCCTCTTCAATGGCAGTCCGCACCAACCCGAGGCAGTCCGCAAGACTCACACCTCAATCCGCCACAAGTCCACGACCAAAGGCAAACACAACAGTCCGCCCGGTCACAGCGGACTTGGCGGATACGGCGGACACCATGAACTTGACACCAAGTGTGACCAAGTCCAAAACCATCAAGGGCCAGTGCGAGCATGGCGGACACAAAGTCCCGTCCGCCAAACACCCTAGCACAGACCGCAACCAGTCCGCGAGCTCCTCGCACTTGTCCAACACAGCAGCACCAAGCCGGACTCCAAACATCAGTCCGCCAACCGGTCTCCACAGCAAGACCTGCTGTAACACCTGAGCTCGACAAGGCCTCAACCAAGCTCAAGGTCCAGTCCGCAACAACCCAAACCACGGACACACCAGTCCGCAAGGCTTCCCGCGAACTCGAACCAACTCGCCAACAGCGCAAGCTTGCACCCGCGGCCACTGAGCAAAGCACCAGTCCGCAAGCCTCTCTATCCGCAGATACCAGGCCGCACCAAACCGCGGACTCCATGCAACAACCCGCTCAGAACACAGCCGGCTTTCCACCAGACTTTTCACCAGGCCGCAAACCACAGTCCGCCCAGTCCGCCCAGTCCGCCAAAGCTGTCCGCACAGGCCGCGCGGCCTGTCCCGTCACCCACTTCCACTTCTCAAATTTCAACACTCCCCCTTGAAGTGAGAAGTGGTGACCAAGCCCAGCAAGCTGCGCAAGCGTTCAAAGGGCCCCTTCGACAGCGGCTTCGTGAAGATGTCAGCAAGATTATCTTCACTCCGAACATGCCCGACCAGCAGAGACCCCTCCAACACCTTCTCCCTGATGAAGTGGTGATCAATCTCTATATGCTTGGTCCTGGCGTGACACACTGGATTGTTTACCAGTTTGAGAGCACTCTCATTGTCACCCCGGAGTAAAGTAGGCCCTTGCACTTCTTCATGAACATCCTCTATGAGCCTCCTCAACCAAACGGCTTCCCGAGCAGCCAAGGCCGAAGCCTTATACTCCGCCTCCGTGGTTGAAACCGACACCGAGTCCTGCTTCTTGCTACACCACGAGATGCTAGCTGAACCGCAAGTGAACACATAACCCGAAGTAGACCTTCGATCATCCGAATCACCGCCATAGTCAGCATCCGTGTACCCGAGCAACGCAAACTCCGCATCCCTTCCATAGAGGAGTCCCATCTCAGAAGTCACCTTGATATACTTCAGAATTCCCTTCGCCGCCACTAGATGAGATTGCCTTGGTTCAGCCATATACCGACTTACTCGGCCAACAGCATAAGCTATATCCGGCCTTGTAATCGTCAGATAGATCAAGCTCCCAACAAGAGCCCTGAACACCAAGGGATCATTAAGCACCCTTCCCTCATCTCGTCGAAGCTTTAGCCCAGGTTCCAGTGGAGTAGAGCACTTCTTCCCTTCGCCCATGCCAAACCGCTTCACAATACGATCAGCATACCCTTTCTGGCTAATGAGAATCCCGCACTCCTTCCTCTCCACTTCCAGACCAAGAAAGTGATGCAACTCTCCCAAGTCTTTCATCTCGAAGCGTATAGCAAGCTCTCCCCTGAGCCTTGCTACTTCCTCCTCCGAGTTCCCTGTGATGATCATATCATCCACATACAGCAGGACCAAGACTCTTAGCTCTCCCTTCTTCTTGACGAACAAGCTTGAATCCGAGTTAGAAGCCAGGTATCCACAGAACTGCAGGTACTCTGCAATCTTCCCATACCACGCTCGAGGAGCTTGCTTCAACCCATAGAGAGCCTTCCTGAGTTTGCAGACATAGTCCGGATGCTTCTCAGAGACAAAACCAAGCGGCTGATCCATGAAGATGTCCTTGTCAATCTCTCCGTAAAGAAAGGCATTCTTCACATCGAGTTGCCACAACCTCCATCCCTTGCTAGCAGCCAAGGCGATCACCACTCTTACAGACGTCATCTTCGCAACTGGACTGAATGTCTCCTCATAGTCTTCTCCATACTGCTGTGAGAATCCTCTAGCGACCAGGCGAGCCTTGAACCGATCAATGCTCCCATCAGCCTTCTTCTTCAACTTATACACCCACTTGCAAGTAACCGGAGTAATGCCATCAACCTTGGGCACAAGGTCCCAGGTTTCATTCTTCTTCAGAGCATCAATCTCTTCCTTCATGGCACCTTCCCACTCCTTCACTCCAGTGGCCTCGTTGAAGTTTGCAGGCTCTCGCTCATCCAGAGGACCTGCAAAGAAGCAGGAGACAAAGCTCACTGCATTCCCATCACAGTACCGAGCCGGTGGCTTAACCACCCTCTTCGATCTCCGAAGACATGGCTCCTTGCTCATGGCTTCCGTTGCTTCTTCAGGCTCCACTCCTACCTGGGGCAAGCATTGAGCAGTGCTCCCCCTGCTTCCTGAGCCAGAAGGCTCAGCCTCGGAGTTCGAAGCAACAGGAGCTGCTGGTGAAACAGCAAGCTCCTCTTCCAAGCTTTCAGCAGCCTCCACCGGTGCTTCCTCAACCTTGCTACTTCCGGTAGGCTCCACCGAGCCACCTCCATATGACGTCAGCTCGTCAAAGACAACGTCTCTTGACACCACGAACTTCTTCGTCACAGGGTCCATGCATTTCCATCCCTTCTTCCGCTCATCATAGCCAACAAAGACAAGTTTCCTTGCCTTCGCATCCAGCTTTGTCCGTGAAGCATCCGGGACATGCACGTAGCAAGTTGAACCGAACACCCGAAGGTGTCCAACACTCGGCTTCTCCTTCAGCAACAGCTCAATAGGAGTCTTCATGTTGATAGGGCTGAGTGGCATCCGGTTGATAACATATGCAGCACAAGACATTCCCTCCGCCCAAAAAGACCTCGGGATATCTTTCGCATGCAGCCAACATTTGCAGGTTTCCGTCAAATGACGGATCTTCCGCTCCGCTACCCCATTTTGTTGTGGAGTGTGAGCACATGTAAGCTCCCGTTGGATCCCGTGCTTCCTGCAGAAGTTAGAAAACTCGGAAGAGACAAACTCCCCTCCGTTATCAGTTCTAAACTTCTTAATCCGCAAGCCAAGCCGGCCTTCTACCAACTCCTTGAACTCCACGAACAAACGGAAGACATCCGACTTCTCCTTTAAGAAGTACACCCAAGTATACCTTGAGTAGTCATCAACCAAGACAAGCATGTATTTGCTTCCACCAAGGCTGGCAGTAACAGTCGGTCCCATCAGGTCGCCATGAATACACTCCAATGGTTTCTTGCTCCTTGTTTGAGATTTATCAAACGGAAGGCGATGTGCCTTACCGTATTGACAGCCCGCACAAACATGCCCATCACCAAAGGAGGACAACATCGGCAACCCCCTCACCAGACTTCTACTCGCCATTGCCTTTAGCTTGTCCATGCCAACATGCCCCAGCCTCTCATGCCAGATAGCCGCACTATCATTGGCTCTCATCCTATCAACATAGGCACTGGTGGAAAGAACAAACAAGTTCTTCACCCTCCTCCCAACATGAGCAACATCAGCCTTTACCGCTGATACGTTGCGAAGGAACCTCACGTCTGTTGGCCCAAACAGAACGTGATACCCAGCGTCCACCGCGTTGGTCACCGAGAAGAGGTTCTTCTTCATGCCCGGCACGTGATACACACTCCTTAACGTGAGTGGCCCTGATCACTACCCAAAGACACGACCCCCTCCTTCTCTACTGCATAAACAGTATTATCAGCAGTGATAATAGCTTCATTACCTGAGTAAGCCTGCATGGAGGTGAACTTCGACTTGTCTCCGGTGAGGTGATGACCACACCCGGAGTCGACGATCCACTCGCTGTTGAAGTCCTCAGCAGATAAGGCCCGGACACAAGTGCCCGTCATGAAAGCTCCTCCCCATTCTGCTTCTTCACTTCGCGAGCAAGCTTCCTCCTTTCCCGCAGCATGCCCAGGCTGCAGTTTGACCTTGCAGTCCCGCTTGAAGTGCCCTCGCTGATGACACCGGTAGCACTTCAGATTCTTCTTCCAGTCCTTAGGAGCATTGCTCCTCTCCGGCGGATATGAAGTTGAAGTCTCCTTTTCAACAGCGGCCTGCACCTTCTTCTTCTTCTTCCCTTCCCATCCCTTCTTCTTGCCTGAGAAGAGAGCCTCGCTGCCTTCCTGATTTAGATTCACTCCAGCCATCTGCCTTGCTAAGCTCTCCTGCGAGGCAAGCAGATTCTCCAGCTCCAGCAACGACGGCTGAGTAGCCCACCCTTGAACAGATGTAACAAAGGCCACATACTCCTTCCGCAAGCCGCGGAAAATGTGCCTCTTCATCTTTGCCTCAGAGATAGGCTCATCAGGATCCAGTGCCGACAGCTCAGCACACAAGCTCTTCATCTTTAAGAAGTACCTGGAGATGGAAAGGTCTCCCTGAGTTGCCCTGGCCAACTCATTCTCCAGGAACTGAAGCCGCGCCACATTCTTCCTATTGAACAACTCATCAATGGTTGTCCAAATATCAGCAGCCGACTCACACCCAATGATGTGATCAAACAGTTCCGGAGAGACAGCTCTCTTCAGAACGAACTCTGCCTTAGCATTAGTTCTTCTCCAGAGCCTCACCTGTTCAGCAGTACCGAAAGCAGCAGTTACTTCCTGTCTGTCGTCTCCACCGACGACTTCCCACAGCTCCTCGCCCAGAAGATAACTCTTCATGCACGACTTCCACTTTTTATAGTTAGTCGGCGTTAAGAGTTCAATGCCCAGACCTCTTGCTAAGCTTCCTTCCATTGCAACCACCTGTTGGTACCCTTCAGTAGCTCCGAGCAACAACACAGGTTGAACACCACTCAATCACTGAGTAACAACACTGGCTGACCTCCGCTCACGCAACTGAACCTCCGCAACCTCAGAAACCTCCCTCTGATACCATGTTAAATTTTCTCAACGTGGTCAGCAAGATAGCCCAAACACCAAATTAATATCTTCGGAACTACCCAGTTCGCACGCTGAACCTGCGGAAACCCAAGGACTAGAGGTTGCACCCAACAAAACAATGGAAGCACAAGAAGATCTTATTATGCATTCACTTCTTTACAATCCGAGGCATACATAGCGAGACATGATTTCGCTAGTATTACAGCTGTAAACAGAAGAAACCAAAAAAAACAAGCCGGGCGGACAGCACTCCAGTCCGCCGAGACCGCGAGGTGCCGAGCCGCTGAGCGCCCAAGCTATGCTGCAATCCGCCGAATACCACGGAGTCCGCCGAGACCGCGAGGCCGCGCGAACAGACCGTTATTCGCCTCCTGCTGAACCCGAACTGAGGAACTCCCCTACCCGCCTGAAGCCGGCGGACAGGTTATTGAAGCTGGGAAAGTTGAAACAGAACTGACAAGCCGCAGAGCGACCTCCTGCTGAGTCCGCAGAGACCGCACACTTCCAAGCACTGACCGAAGTCACAGCCAAACTCCTGGCTCCTTGAAGTTATCCGCGCGACCTGCACACAGCAAACCGTCAGCCTGAAACAATCCGCGCGGACTGAAAAACACAGACCGCAGCACTCGCCCAACCCAATTTACTGTTCACTCACGTTACTCAGGTTCCTGTAGATGTGCCAGGGGGGTCCTATTTATAGGCCAGGTGAGGAGTGTGGTCACCGCCCATGAGATAGCGACACCGCCCCAGCCCGCGCGAATACAAACGACCGTCCGCTCAGTCCGCGAGGACTTAGCCAGTCACCAAGGAAACCGCCAGGAGCAAGGCAACCATTGACGAACCCTCTCCAGTCCGCCCAAGCTAAGCGGACAAGGCACCAGCCCGCAAAGCTCCAACTGCTTCAGGACAGCACCCTCTTCAATGGCAGTCCGCACCAACCCGAGGCAGTCCGCAAGACTCACACCTCAATCCGCCACAAGTCCACGACCAAAGGCAAACAGCAACAGTCCGCCCGGTCACAGCGGACTTGGCGGATACGGCGGACACCATGAACTTGACACCAAGTGTGACCAAGTCCAAAACCATCAAGGGCCAGTGCGAGCATGGCGGACACAAAGTCCCGTCCGCCAAACACCCTAGCACAGACCGCAACCAGTCCGCGAGCTCCTCGCACTTGTCCAACACAGCAGCACCAAGCCGGACTCCAAACATCAGTCCGCCAACCGGTCTCCACAGCAAGACCTGCTGTAACACCTGAGCTCGACAAGGCCTCAGCCAAGCTCAAGGTCCAGTCCGCAACAGCCCAAACCACGGACACACCAGTCCGCAAGGCTTCCCGCGAACTCGAACCAACTCGCCAACAGCGCAAGCTTGCACCCGCGGCCACTGAGCAAAGCACCAGTCCGCAAGCCTCTCTATCCGCAGATACCAGGCCGCACCAAACCACGGACTCCATGCAACAACCCGCTCAGAACACAGCCGGCTTTCCACCAGACTTTTCACCAGGCCGCAAACCGCAGTCCGCCCAGTCCGCCCAGTCCGCCAAAGCTGTCCGCACAGGCCGCGCGGCCTGTCCCGTCACCCACTTCCACTTCACAAATTTCAACACCTTGGAGAGGATCCTTTTCTGAGTTTTATCCTCCCTTAGCTTCTTCTAGGTAGAGTTGAGAGAGCTCTTCAAGGCACCCTAGCTCGAGCATTGGCTAGGGAGGGGAAGTGCTCAGGTAGCCTTCCGGGTGTGAGGTGGGACCTCCGCGCTAGAGTCGAGGGTCTGTTCATAGTCTCCTAAGTCTCCGGTCCGTGACGTTCTCTCGAGTGTAGTAGGTGTGAGGTCACCCCTTTCAGGGACCCCGAACTCCACAGAGGTCAATTTTGGCTTCAACATTTTGGTGCGGTGAGCGTGGAGAGTGACCAACACAGAAGATCTCGAGAGAGTGTCATGACGGGAGGTCAGGGAGGTAGTGATGATCTCGGCGAGCTCCCTAGCTCAGGACCCTTTGTGGGGAGGCAAGAGTTCATGACCTCCATCTAGGGTATCATGGAGATGCTGCGAAACATTGCTCCTCAGGGTGACAGCTCCACCCCGACCCCCCAGGAGCTAGCTCCCTCCCTCGACGAGTCGACTCCCAGGGCTCTAGGCGAGATGACCCCAGCGGGGGGAGAAGGAAGCGCACCAGAAAGAATGCCAGGAAAGGAGAGGATGGGAGATGGGGTCGATCGAGACCTCACTGGCCGGGAGTTGTTCTCTAGCCCGGCGAGTGCCAACCTCCCAGGCGAGCAAGTTGCGCGAGTGGAGGTGGCGAGACCACCCCTTAGGGGGTCACCCTTCAGCGAGCTGATCATCTCAGCTCCCGTTCCCGAGGGATTCAGAGAGCCAGACATGGCTTACTATACGGGGAAGGATGACCCCGTCCAGCATCTGCAGTGGTTCGAGGATGCCGTCTCAATCAGGCCGATGACGGATGCCTTCAAGTGTCGCCTCTTTGCGATCACGCTGAAGGAGAAGGCAAGGGACTGGTTCCATCAACTCCCTCCGAGGTCGATCTATGGGTTCGAGGACTTGAGCCGAAGCTTCCAGCTCCGCTTCTCCACCTCCAAGAAGCGGAAGAGGAGTCCTGAGTCCATCTTCTTGATAAGGCAGGGGGCCGAGGAGTCGCTGGCCCGCTACGTAGACAGGTTCCTAGAGGAGATCTTGGAGGTCCAGGAGATGCCAGGGTATGCTCTCCAGATGGCCTTCACTGTTGGGCTGAAGGAGAGTTTCTTCAAGATGAGCTTGACCCGGAAGGGCCCCCTTTTCTTCGAGGAGCTGATGGAAAGAGCGACAGAGGAGATTGCCATGGTGGCAGCCAACCCGGCATTTGTCAAGAAGTTGGCAAAGCTAACAGAGACGGAGGCAAAGGAGCAAGGTGACTCGAGACCTCAGGAAGGAAGAAGAAGAGAAGAGCGAAGAGCTCAGGAGGGTCCGGAACCAGGTTGGAGGCAACAGGGAGGACCCGTACAGGGCCCGGGAAGAGGTTACGTCCAAGATGGGGGAAACTTCCATGGGGGCCAAGGGAGGTTCAACTTCCAGAGGCAAGCCCCTAGGCAGCTCCTACCCCCACCACAGCAAGCGATGGAGATTGGTTGAAGGGAGAGGAGGAACCGCCAGGGAAGGAGAAGGGCCAGGGTAGATTTGCCGTACTGTGACTTCCACCAGGTGGAGGGGCACGCCACAGCTACCTGCCCCGAGTTCCTGGAAGTGAGGGGGGCGAGAGACCCTGCCCAGCCACAGCCACCAGTGCGGGTTGAAGAGGTTCCGCCCAGAGAAGGAGGGGATGATGTGTGTGAGGACCGGGTCGATGTCGGACCACGAGGCGGTATAGCGGTGATCCACGGTGGAGTGGGGGTTGAGGCCACTCGGAAGGCAAGCCTCCATGTCATGTACCGAAGGAGCGTCGCCTCAACCTCCCAGACCCCGCCCCAGGAGGAGAAGATCACCTTCTCGGTGAAGGACCTACCGGATCATGAGGATCCGTTCTGTGATGCGCTGGTCATCCAGACGGCCATCGAGGGCTACAACGTCTCCCGAAACTTGGTTGACAACGGGAGCTCCGTCAATGTCGTTTTCAGGAAGGCGTTTGATGAGATGAAGGTAGAGCCAAGGAGGGTGTTGGCCTTGGACGGACCCCTGTTCGGATTCTCAGGAGAAAGAAAGGAGGTCGAAGGTGGAGTAGGACTCCAAGTAAAGTTGGGAGGGGCCTCAAGGAACTGCCGGTTCGTCATTGTTGACGCTCCAAGCAGCTACAACGCCATCTTCGGAAGGCCCCTCATCAGCGCCTTTCGTTGCGTGCCATCTTCCTTCCACCAATGCATCAAGTTCAGCTCCGGAGGGATCCAAGTCAGAGTCAAGGGGGACTCCAGGATGGCAAGACAGTGCTACGTCACGGCTGTCAACACCATCTCTTGGTTGGCCCAGGCAGAGGAGATGGAGAAGGTCATGGAGAGCTTGAGCAAGATGGAAGTGCCCGAGGAAAAGGAAGCGGAAGACGGCCGTCATGCCCAGGCCCCATGAGGGTGCCTCGCCTTGCGGTAGTTTTTTCATTTTTCTTGTCTTGTAACAAGTGTTACCCCTGACCAGCTGAGTCGGGGGGATCATGTAACCCATCTATTTCTCCCCGTTTGAGGATGTAGGATTTGGTAAGGATTGATTGAGATGCTTAGTTCTTTTGCTCCGAGACGGTCCCGCTGCCCAGGCTCTCACTAGCTGGGCAGGGCCGGTGGTACCTCTCGTTGATGCCTAGTTGTCCCACCTCGAGATGGATTCCGCTGCCAGGCTCTCATCTAGCTGGCAGGGCAGGTTGATCTCTCGGAAGGTGGGAAGGTCTCACCTCGAGATGGATTCCGCTGCCAGGCTCTCACCTAGCTGACAGGGCAGGTTGATCTCTCGGAGGGTGTGAAGGTCTCACCTCGAGATGGATTCCGCTGCCAAGCTCTCACCTAGCTGACATGGTAGGTTGATCTCTCGGATGGTGGAAAGGTCTCACCTCGAGATGGATTCCGCTGCCAGGCTCTCACCTAGCTGGCAGAGCAGGTTGATCTCTCGGAGGGTGGGAAGGTCTCACCTCGAGATGGATTCCGCTGCCAGGCTCTCTCGTGGAAGCCAAGCCCTTAGCTCCGAGATGGATTCCGCTGCCAGGCTCTCACCTAGCTGGCAGGGCAGGTTGATCTCTCGGAGGGTGGGAAGGTCTCACCTCGAGATGAATTCCGCTGCCAGGCTCTCACCTAGCTGACATGGCAGGTTGATATCTCGGAGGGTGGGAAGGTCTCACCTCGAGATGGATTCCGCTGTCAGGCTCTCACCTAGCTGGCAGGGCAGGTTGATCTCTCGTGGAAGCCAAGCCCTTAGCTCCGAGATGGATTCCGCTGCCAGGCTCTCATCTAGCTGACAGGGCTGGTTGATCTCTCGTGGGAGCCAAGTGCGTTACCCAGAGAAGCTCTCGCCACCCAGGCTCCCATAGCTGGCATGACAGGTTGACCCCGCGGGGAAGTTACACTCCGCGAATACGTTGGGTTGGATGTTTCTTTCCGAGCTTGTGCCAACCTCGCAAAGAGCGGGGATTGTGTACAAGCCCGTATTCGCGAATAGTGGACCCTAAATGAGGCGTGCTTAGTTTTTAAGCTTTTTGAGTATTTTGAACTCTCGGTGGCCAATTTTGGCTCTAGCTTGGAAATCTACTAGTAGGGGGAGGAGAAATCGGCCTCCCCCAGCGGCCCCTTAGTTGGAGTATGAGAGTGGCAGGTTGGAAGGCACCCGCCCGGGCCAATTGGGTGTGGAGGCAGGATCAGCAGGCCCTCCCCCTCCCCCTTTTCCCCTCAGGCCGGCGAGACCAGCCCCGAGCCCGGCGGGTAGGCCGGCGAGACCAGCCCCGAGCCCGGCGGGTAGGCCGGGGGAGACCGGCCTTCGGGCTGGGTCTCGCCCCGCCCCGCGGGCAGCCAGGCGAGACCGGCCCCCCTGGTCGGGTCTCGCCGAGCCCGGCGGGTAGGCCGGGCGAGACCGGCCCTCGTGCCGGGTCTCGCCCCGCCCCGCGGGCAGCCAGGCGAGACCGGCCCCCAGGCCGGGTCTCGCCCAGCCCGGCGGGTAGGCCGGGCGAGACCGGCCCCCAGGCCGGGTCTCGCCCCGTCCCGCGGGCAGCCAGGCGAGACCGGCCCCCATGCCGGGTCTCGCCCAGCCCGGCGAGTAGGTCGGGCGAGACCGGCCCCCAGGCCGGGTCTCGCCCAGCCCCGCGGGCAGCCAGGCGAGACCGGCCCCCAGGCCGGGTCTCGCCCAGCCCGGCTTGTAGGCCGGGCGAGACCGGCCCCCAGGCCGGGTCTCGCCCCGTCCCGCAGGGTGGGTTCCCTATTTGCTTTAGGTGACGCGTTTTTCCTTCTCTACCCCCCGGCGTGGCAGTTTCCTATTGGCCCGAGGCCTTTTGGCCGTAGGAGTATTTTGGTCATTTTTGGCCCATGTGATTTGGAAAACTATAAATAGACCACCTTGGGTGCCTTGAAGAGGATCCTTTTCTGAGTTTTCTCCTCCCTTTGCTTATTCTAGGTAGAGTTGAGAGAGCTCTTCAAGGCACCCTAGCTCGAGCATTGGCTAGGGAGGGGAAGTGCTCAGGTAGCCTTCCGGGTGTGAGGTGGGACCTCCGCGTTAGAGCCGAGGTTCTGTTCATAGTCTCCTAAGTCTCCGGTCCGTGACGTTCTCTCGAGTGTAGTAGGTGTGAGATCACCCCTTTCAGGGACCCCGAACTCCACATAGGTCAATTTTGGCTTCAACATTCTGAAATGACATGCCCCAAGAAAATGACACGGTCCAGCCAGAACTCATATTTCACCAGCTTGGCATAGTGCTGATGCTGACGAAGAGTGGAGAGAGTGAGTCTAAGATGTGCAACATGCTGTTCACGGGTCTTGGAAAAAACAGAATATCGTCAATGAACACAATGATGAACTTATCCAGTTAATCGTGGAAGACACGGTTCATCATATCCATAAAGGCAGAATGAGCGTTAGTCAAACCAAAAGACATCACCAAGAATTCAAAATGTCCATATTGAGTCCGAAAGGCAGTCCTGGGGGTGTCAGATTCCTTGATCTTCAGCTGATAGTAACCCGATCTAAGATCAATCTTGAAAAAGGCGGTACTACCATTGAGCTGATCGAATAGATCATCAACGCGCGGGAGGAGGTACTTATTCTTGATTGTAACCTTGTTCAAATCCCGATAATCGATGCACAGTCTTATGGAATCATCCTTCTTTTTAACGAAGAGAACAATGACTCCCCAAGTTGAAGAGCTAGGATGAATGTATCCACGCCCAAACAATTCATCCAATTGCGATCTCAGCTCTTCCAACTCGCGCGGGGCCATACGGTACGGGGCTTTAGATATGGGGCGCGTCCCAGGCTCTACATCAATGAAGAACTCCACCTCTCGATCAGGATGCATTCCAGGCAGTTCGGCAGGAAAAACGTCAGAAAACTCAAAAATAATTGGGATGGATTTGAGTTGAGCAGAGGCAGGATCCGAAAGCAAAGCATATACAAAACAAACAGAACATCCTTGACTAAGCAGACCAGTGACGGACACAGCAGAAATTACCTTCAGGTGACTGCGGATCTGAACATGAACGTTGTAGTGTTTGTCATCGATACTGAGATTGACCCTCTTGCCTCATAATCCAGCTTTGCTCTGTACGCTACCAACCAATTCATGCCCAAGATTACGTCGAACTCTGTCATATCTAGAACTATAAGATCGGCTGAGACTCGCAGAGTCGTAGTTCGTCAAGCAAGATCGGACAGTTGAGAATGCCCCTACTCGAAAGGTGCAAATGACCGGACACAAAAATTTCATAAGGGACCTCAAGAGGCGAAGTGGGCCAGCCATGAAGATCCACAATATGACGAGCGATAAATAGTGAGATGCACCAGAACCAAAGAGAATATGCAACCACATATTCTTGACTCTAAATCTCCCTAGAAATGGATGTTATAGACGAAATTCATGATCATTCGATACTAAGGCAAATAAGTCAAAAATGCTGAAAATTAAAACTCTACACAACGTACCAGAGATGACGTTGACAGATGTAAGTGCCTCGCCCTGAGAGATAACATTCAACACAGCTTTGCCGCTCTCCTGAGCTCCAAAAATAGCTTGTAGAGGCTGGACGGGAATCAGGATTTACATCATGAGACAGTCTTGGATGTGGTGCCCAACTTGCCCACACCTGAAACAAGCATTCTGCTTGCGGCGACATTCTTTCACCAAGTGGCCCGGTCTCTTGCATTAAGCATAGACAGAGGAGGTAGAGGCAAGCGTCACCTGTAGTTGTTGAGCAGGAACAACCATCTTCTGCTTCTTCAGGAGCTGGCGGCATACTTGGGCGGCATGACCCACCTTGTGGCAAAAGGCACACATCTCCTTGGACTTGGGACCCTACTACTGAGATGGAGCACTCTTGCGCTTGTGGTCAGATGCGGCGACATTGCTTGTACCATACTGGACCTTCTTAGCAGTACGGTCCAGCTCAATAGCTTCTACCTGCAAGGCGGCTCCAACAGTCTCGACATAGGTGGTGGCGCCATGAGCTACCACATGCTGGCGGAAATCATGCCCGAGTCCCTTCACAAAATGGCTTAATCTTCTTCCCTTCATTGGGCACGACCTCCGCGGCAAGGAGGGATAGGCAGGAGAACTCTTTCTCGTACTAGGTCACTGTCCTGCCGAGCTACTGCAGGGATAAGAACTTCTCGACTAACTTGTCCCGCTCCACAGAAGAGAGGAACTTTTTCATAAGAGCATCCTTGAATTGTCCCCAGGTCATGGTGGCAGAATTGGGGACACTGCGATGTTGAAGCCACCAGGTGTAAGCATCCCCGGTCAGCTGGTATGCCCCAAGAAGTACCTTCTAAGCTTCCGGAACTCCAGCATATTCAAAATGCTTCTCCATCTAAGAAAACCACTCTGAAATGACAAAATAGTCTTGATCTCCACCATAGAATGACGGCTTTAGCCTCTTGAACGTCAGGGTATCTGCCATTGCCACAGGAGCAGCCAGACTTGACATGGTGTAGGAGGGGTGGCTCCAGGAGGGGCAATGGTGGTAACAACTTGGTATCTGCCATCGCCACAGGAGGAGCAGCCAGACTTGATACGGTCGGGGCCACCAGGGTGACAGCAGGCGAGTCGGTTCCAGAACTAGGTGCTGGAGGGGTGGCTCCAGGAGGGGCAGTTGTGGTAGCAACTCCAGTTGTCCCTGCGCTGCCGGAACCGAGTGCTAGATCAGGAGTCTGACGATCCTCTTCTAGGCGAGTGAGACGATCCAGAATTTGCCTCAGTAGCTGGGCAGTGGCGTCTCCAAATGTGCCTCCCACTGAAGAGGTAGCTTGATTGCATTGCGATCGCTTATGAGCCATCTAGAAAGAGACACAAGAGAATCAAGTAAGAGAACAGTCAAGCTAACAAAAAGGATTGAGATTAGAGGTTCTAACATTCTAATACTGTTGAATACGTAAATCATGTAATAGTTACGACATTTTCATTGGACAACTCTAGGTAAAGACCATGCAAACCACTGTCCCTCTTCAGTTTTCTGATGACCTCCACTCATAACATAGAGCCCTAGCTCTGCTCTTCAAATTTCCAACAACAATACTCCAACCGAGAGCTCTTCCTATCTGAAACAGTGGACTCCTCCAAAATAGCCCCCTCTTCAAGGCTCGGGCGATCACCACTTTCAGTGACAAATCCAAATCCAATCTGGCGAGATCCGACTGTTGGAACCAAGATTAGGTCCAACGAAGAGTTCGGACCCTACGGGGGCAGCCCGCACCTACTTCTCCCGAGAAAGAACGGTAAGCTGAAGACTTGGTACTTCACACAGACCCTTGCTGCAGCGCGGAGGACCTACCACACACCTGGAAGATTTTTGAGCGCTTCCTCTCCCAAGCCAATGCTGAAACTGGTCACCTTGGAGAGTCTTTGAAGACAACCAAAATTGATCAGGGGAGGAAGAAGTCGAAAAACTCGATCCCCTCCAAAGGTGCGCTTCAGGGTCTATTTATAGTTTTTCTGGTGGGGCCTGCCAATAGTGCAATCCCGCTTTTTGGAATTACTAAATGCACCCCAAATTAATCTGTCAATGGCTATCAGCAAACAAACAAATAAAATCTTGCATGGAGGACATTCCTGGATTGGCGAGTACCTGACGAAACCAGCACTCTCCTGCCTCTTTGGCGTGTGCCTGATGAGGCCAACACTCGCCCACCACCTTGGAAAGTGCCTGATGGAACTAACACTCGCCCGCCTCTTTGGCGAGTGCCTGATGAGACCAGTACTCGCACACCACTTTGGCGAGTGCCTGACGAAACTAGCACTCGCCAGCCACTTTGGCGAGTGCCTGATGAAACTAGCATTCGCCCGCCACTCCAGCGAGTGTCTGATAAAACCAGCACTCGCCTAGTAACTCGCCTGCTTTAGCGAATGCTGACTTGGATTCGTCGATTTTGGCGAGAGCAAGCCCGCCTCTCCGACTCACCCACTCGGCGAACACGAGGTTATACACCTACTATAGCCAGGAACGACGAGCAAATGCCGCCTACACTGTTATTGGGTAGCATGCACGGACACATGGTGAGTACTTCCTTGATCTTCTCGAACATAGATCTTAGGTTTCAAATTGTAGACATTTTCCCGCAAAAGCCTTGTTTTTTCGGCGACCCACAGACACCCGAGCTTAGTCGTGCTCGGGGTGGCCTTGGACTACTTAGGGTGGACCCTACGGCCCCTCTCTGCGAATCTTGTGGCGCGACACATATGATAGATAATATTGATGCACACGATCGAAATAACGGCGATTACGCGGTAACTAATATGAAATCGCGTGGTGAAATCGACAATGATCGTGCAATGGAGATCGACGGTGGATGGTGTAAAAAATCGGCAAAGATCGTGCGATAGAAATAAGCGACAATACGAAATCAAGTCTGTGGAATACATAGCCGATTAGTCGGACTTAGGGTAGAATAATTGAACCAAAGTTGACAGCATCACCTTTTTCGATAATCTTTAATCAACAACATGATGCCTCCTAAGGCCATGGTCGTGTCCATGCATGCTACCCAATAGCCACATAGGAGGCATTTGCTTGTCTCTCCCTACCACAGTCGGATCTCGCCGGATTAGATTTGTCGCCGAATGTGGTGGTCGGCTGAGTCTTGGAGAGGGGGTTGTTTTGGAGGAGTCTGCTGTTTTAGAGAGGAAGAGCTCTCAGTTGGAGTGTTATTGCCGGAAACTTGAAGAGGAGAGCTACGGGTCTCGATTTTGAGTGAAGGTCGTCAAAAAATTGAAGACGACCGGCGGTTTGCCAGAAACTAAGCAGGGAAGCGGCGGTTTGAGGGGGTTGCCGCCGGAAAATGAGATGAGAAGCTCGGTATTGGCGAAATGGATAAGGGAGGCAGTGATTTGCTAGAGATCTCGCCGAAAAGGCAGAGGGAAGAGGAGAACTAGTTTGGATCTGGAGTTAGCTCGCCGGATATGGAAAGGACGTGCGATAGTTTTGAAGAGAGCTCGCTAGAATGTGGAGAGTGGGTGGTTGCTGGCCTAGATTGGCCGAAAAAGCGGAGGTCGCCGACCCTGGAGTGAGGTAAGAAGAGCTGGGATCGGAAGGGGGCTCGGTCACTCGTTCCGTTGGGCTGCAGGGAAATGTACGACTGCTTGGGGGGGGGGGGGGAGGTCGAGAAGTAAGTGTTAAACCTTAAGCTTAAACTTATATTTATATTATAAATATTAGGTTTAGATATTAAGAGGCCTACGTGAAATTCCATTCAAATGCACGTAAATCGCTCCAGGGGACTCAGAATTTGTCATGGACGGGCTTGTTACGATCGTCTCGTCGATGCGCACCTTCCGAAACTATCCGAGGTCAATTCCAATTTCGTTTACTCATTTTACGCTCTCAGAGTGTTTGCGGCCTGATTTTATTTGACGTCAAAAACTCTTCTAACGATGTCAAAATTGTACGTGAACGCCTCCGTTGGAGTCATATTACCGTTACAAGTGTAATGAAACTGACTGAGATCAATTTCGAGGTAATTTACTCAATTTCCACTTTTGGATAAAAACGCTACTTAAAACTACATCGACACGACAAATTCTTCAATACTCATTGAATTGAGTATGGTCAACTCCGTTGGACTCATATAGATTTTACGAGTTTACTGAAATCGATTTTGAGGTAATTTACTCAATTTCCACTTTTGAGTAAAAACGTTACTTAAAACTGCGTTAACATGACAAATTCTTTAATACTCATCGGAATTGAACACAATCGACTATGTTGGAGTCGTATAGACTTTACGAGTCTAATGACGCTAACTGAAATTGATTATGTGGTAATTTTCTCAGCTTGTGAGAAATCGGTAGATTTAGGTCATAGTCAAGTGATGAGTGACTTCGACTCGACAAACCATTCAATGAGGGTCAATTGAACCAACTAGACTCCTAGATGTTTCAATTGAAAAATGGGATGTTACACTTAAAACCAAACTTGCTTGGCTTTCCTCCTTTGGGATGGCCAAAAGCTAGTACACACATGAGATAAAGATCTCGCATGTCAAAATTAGTTTCACACACATAATATACGAGAACAAAACATTCATAATCGTATAAATATTCAGATCTATATTATAACAAAGTAGAACAATGAAACCTACAATGAACACTCAAAAATAAGGGAGCCGCATGTGATGGAGTGGAGATCCGGTTGTCGTAGGTGCAATGGTGGTGATCTGAAAGAACAATGGTGGTGATCTGAAAGAACAATGGTGGTGATCTGAAAGAACAATGGTGGTGATCTGAAAGAACAATGGTGGCGATCCAAAATAACAATGGTGGCTAGGTGGTGGTTGTCGGAGGGGTGGAGGGTTGTTTTGGAATTGTTGATGGAGTGGATGGGACTCACGGGTGAGTGCAGAGTTTGGGATGGATGCTGGAAGGTCGGCCAATCCTTAGGATCCAGGAGAGGAATGGGGTGACTGAGATCAATTTCGAGGTAATTTACTCAATTTCCACTTTTGGATAAAAACGCTACTTAAAACTACATCGACACGACAAATTCTTCAATACTCATTGAATTGAGTATGGTCAACTCCGTTGGACTCATATAGATTTTACGAGTTTACTGAAATCGATTTTGAGGTAATTTACTCAATTTCCACTTTTGAGTAAAAACGTTACTTAAAACTGCGTTAACATGACAAATTCTTTAATACTCATCGGAATTGAACACAATCGACTATGTTGGAGTCGTATAGACTTTACGAGTCTAATGACGCTAACTGAAATTGATTATGTGGTAATTTTCTCAGCTTGTGAGAAATCGGTAGATTTAGGTCATAGTCAAGTGATGCGTCACTTCGACTCGACAGACCATTCCATGAGGGTGGTCAATTGAATCAACTAGACTCCTAGATGTTTCAATTGAAAAATGGGATGTTACACTTAAAACCAAACTTGCTTGGCTTTCCTCCTTTGGGATGGCCAAAAGCTAGTACACACATGAGATAAAGATCTCGCATGTCAAAATTAGTTTCACACACATAATATACGAGAACAAAACATTCATAATCGTATAAATATTCAGATCTATATTATAACAAAGTAGAACAATGAAACCTACAATGAACACTCAAAAATAAGGGAGCCGCATGTGATGGAGTGGAGATCCGGTTGTCGTAGGTGCAATGGTGGTGATCTGAAAGAACAATGGCTAGGTGGTGGTTGTCGGAGGGGTGGAGGGTTGTTTTGGAATTGTTGATGGAGTGGATGGGACTCACGGGTGAGTGCAGAGTTTGGGATGGATGCTGGAAGGTCGGCCAATCCTTAGGATCCAGGAGAGGAATGGAGGTGGCTGGGTTTAAGGCCTCTGAGGGGTGGCTTTTGGGAGAGGTGGAGGGGGCTATCAGATGGGTATTGTTGGTGGCTTGGAGTGGCCGACAGCTGCAAGATAGTCGGCTGGGCTGCGAAGACACAGGGACGCTATGTGGCGGCAAGGAGAGGTGCGGCTGATGGAGAGATGGTTGTAGGAGGGGTGATTTGGGGCGGGCTGCTGGGTTCGGGTTCGGATGGGAAAGTGCACAAGTTTTGGAAAAGGAATAGTATTGTTGAAATCATGAGGGAAGAGGACGATGACATAAAAAACATACCATGAGAGATTGTCGGATTCTGAGAATGATCTCTCTGCAATACCTCAAAACAACCCATATCTCTCTTATTTATAATTTATACTAAAACTACTTAGGGCGCCTATTGTTTACGGCTATGATTGTTTTTGCACAAAAAGTGTCCGATTTTCTTAAATAATTCATCAAAAAAATAAAGAAAATATGTAAAAGCTTTCCAAACGGCGCTCCAGATGCAACCGAGAACTTGGATCGTCCGGTAGACGATCCGATCAATGCTTCCTGCAAGAATAGACATGCTCAGACCCTATTGGGCAATGACCTGCGCTCGAAGTGTGATCCCATCAAAATTTATGTCATCCAAATGAACGAAAATTAAGCAAATATGCACTTTTTGTAATCATCTATTTTCTTTCTTTTACTAGGTTACGTTTAAGTTTTTGTTTCTTCTGCTTTAATTTGGTGTTGAATGATTTTTTGTTCACTACTATTCTGATGTCAATGTTAATCCAGATGCGACTTAGGCTATCTGGTGGTCATTTTCGAATGCTCAATGAAAAACTGTACACATGCAGGTAATTCTCGTTTTTTCTCTATAGTTTTGTTTTTTTTATTCTCCCAGTCTATGCTTGTTTACTGTATTTTATTTTTAAAAATGGAAGGAATTAACTAATCACAGGTATCCTAGATGGACTTGGAATCAATGTTTTTTAAAATTCTAGTCCATGAAAGCTCTCTTGATTAAGATTGACGAATTGAGTGTTTATGTAGCACTAAAACTGAGTTTAATGTCTTTAGCTTTATGAAAGCAGGCTTTTCATTTACATAAGGTTGTTGTTATATCTTTTCTGATCATTTATGTTTTTTAAATCCCTGTTTCCTCAGTGGGAATGAGGCATTCGACTTGTTCAAGAAAGAACCAGAACTTTTTAATGTGGTAAGCGTTTGTCACAAGCATTCACCTTTACCGCTTCTCATTTAAAAATTTAATTTTTTATATCCATCATTTTCACCCTTTTTTTCATTTTTCATGATAAAACGAAATGTGTTAGAGAAGCGCATTTGAAAAAGACCCATTATGTATTTTTTATTGTTATTTCTCTCCTCTCTTTAGTCCCACACCATGTATAGGATCTTCTTCTCTCTCTCTTCATCCTATAAATATGTACTCATTCTTTGTATTTGATACGTGTGAACATATATACAAGGTTCCTTTTTTCATCTCTGCATGGTATCAGAGGGAGCTTCCGGACTCGTGATCTCTGTCAGTCTATTTTGATTATTTGCGACCTGCTCGTCTACCCGCTGCGGCCTACGGCCGGCTGATCTCTGTCCGCCTGTTTTGATTATTTGCGGCCTGCTCGTCTACCCGCTGCGGCCTGCGGCCTGCTGCGACCTCCGTCGGTTCAGCAGCCTGCTCGTCTACCCGCTGCGGCCTGCGGCCTGCTGCGACCTCCGTCGGTTCAGCGGCCTGCTCTTCTGCATCCGCTTCCTCTTCTTCACCGTGGTTCCACCCTCCCACCCCAGGCTTCTTATAGTCACTTCTCACCTTGTACCGTGGGGCCCACTTCTCCCTACAGTTCTCATTCTGTCCGCTGTCTCTCTGCAGTCCGCTGCGACCTCCTACTATTCTCCCTGCGGGCTTTCTTCCAGTCCGCTCTCTTCTCCCTGCTCGCGAACTGTTCCCGGTCGGTGTTTTTCCCTCTTGCGGACTGCTCCAGTTCGCCACGGCCCTGTTCTCCCCACTGTTCTCGCTCAGCCCGCTGCGGTCTCCTCTTACTCGCCGCGGCTTGTTTCAGCTCGCCGCGCTCTGCCTCTTCTCTTACTCGCGGGCTCTTCTTGACCGCCGCGCTCTGCTGTCTGCGGCCTTCTTGTCGCTGGTGTCCTGCTCGCGGCCTTTTTCTCTCACCGCTGCTGTGCTCAGCCAGACCGTGCGGACTGATTCCCTGTCCGCATTTAGGTCGCGGTCTTCTCCTTCCTGTCCGCTCGCCTTCCTCTTGCGGCCTCTTGCTCTGACCGCTGCTGTGCTCAGCCAGACTGTGCGGACTAATTCCCTGTCCGCATTTAGGTCGCGGTCTTCTCCTCCCTGTCTGCTCGCCTTCCTCTTGCGGCCTCTTTTGCTCTGCTGTTGCTGTGCTCAGCCAGACCGTGCAGACTGTTTCCCTGTCCGCTCTGACCGCTACGTGGTTTCCGGGCTCCGCCTTTGGTCGCGGCCTCCTTGCCGCTGGTGTCTTCACACTGTGACTGGACGGTCTCCCTTCTAGTCGGGCGATTTCCCTACCCGTGCGGCCTCCTCTCTTGCCAGTCTTTCCTCCTAGCCTCTGTTCGTCGTCATGACCTCTTCTGCTGACTCTACCGACATGATGGTTTCTCCTGCAGACCGCCCGACCTCTCTTCCGGATGTACGTGATGAGCTCCGGATTACTACTATCTCTCTGACCGGTAAAAAGAATTTTGTGGAATGGGCGCATTCTGTTCGCCGGGTCCTGCAATCGAAGGGGTTTCTTCATCACTTGACTCAGGTTGTTACCGGTACTCCTACTGACGATTGGTTATGCAACGATGGTCGTGTGCAGACATGGATCCTTAACTCTCTTGATGGTGAGTCTTATCGCCTGACCATGTGCCACGAGACGGCTAAGGGCATGTGGGACGAGCTCCATACCTTCTACTTCGGCAAAGATAGTCTCCACCATTTGTATGACATTATCACTGCACTTCAGGCCCTGGATAATGACCTCCTTTGTTGCCCAGGCAACCAATCTGACCTCCTTTGTTGCCCAGGCAACCAATCTGACCTCCTTTGTTGCTCAGGCTCAGTCTCTGGTCGAAGCTTGGATCCAACATCAGCTTCCTACTATGGATCTTGCTGCCCAACGTGCCCAGCAGGAAGCTGTTGGCATCGCCATGATGATGGATCGGGTCCCGCATCACCTTCACAGTGTGCGGGCTCAGATCCTCTCCTCTACAATTACTCCGTCCTTCTCGGATGTGTGCTCGATGCTTCTCAAGGTCTCCCCGCCTCCGGATTTCTCTGGACCTCCTTCTCCGGCCCTGGTCCAACAGGCCCCTGCACCTTTATTGCCTCTCCCTCCTTCAGCCCGTGGGGGCCATTCTAATTCTCGGGGGCGTGGTCGGGGTGGCCGGCCGCGGCCTAAGTGTTCTTTCTGCGGCAAAGACGGGCATCTTGAAGCTACGTGCTATCGCAAGCATGGTCGTCCTCCTCGTCCGCAGGCCTCTATTGCTGCCACCGACTCCTCTCCCACTCGTACTGACCTCGACGAGGTTCGCCTTCAGCTCCAGCATCTTCATGGCCTGCTCAGCCGCCCGCCGGTCTCGGTTGCCTCCGCTGCCTCCATCTCCAATGAAGGTATCGCCTGCCTCTCCACTGGCCCGCGATGGATTATCGATTCTGGTGCCACTCATCACATCACCTCTGTTCGCCCGCCTCAGTACTTGTCTTCTCCTCACCCGAAGTACATCACTGTGGCCAATGGGGCCGCTGTCCCTGTCTCTAGCTGTGCTGATATTTCACTCGCCTCCTCCCTTTTCTTGCGCTCGACTCTTCATGTTCCGAGCTCTCCTTTCAATTTATTTTCTGTTGGCCGCCTTACGACTGACTTAAATTGCTCCGTGACATTTACTTCTTCTTTTCTGATACAGGATCAACAGACGCGGACTGTCATTGGTAGGGGGCGACTGCAGAATGAGCTCTACCTTCTTGATGACTCTCCTACTCTCCTCGTATCTGTCTCCTCTTCAGACTGGCATCGACGTCTTGGTCATGCTCCTCTTCCCGCCCTTCTGAAAGCTCTCTCGGATGTATCTCTTCCTGCTTTTCAGTGTGAAAACTGTATTTTTGGCAAGCAGCCACGTTCATCTTTTCCTTCTCATTGTACTCGGAGCTCTGTTCCTTTTGTTTTGGTACACTCCGATATATGGGGTCCGTCCAAGATTACTAGTATTTCTGGCTACCGTTATTTTCTTACATTCATCGATGATTATTCTCGCATGACATGACTGTATCTCCTTCGTGATCGTTCTGAGCTTCCCCGAGTATTTCGGGCCTTCATTCTTGAAACTCGCACTCAATTCTCTGCGTCCATTCAAACTATTCGCACTGACAATGCGCGCGAGTACACTGGCCATGACTTCGCGACCCTCTGCTCCGAGTTTGGGGTTATTCACCAAACATCTTGTGCATATACCCCACAGCAGAATGGTGTCGCCGAACGCAAAAATCGTCACCTCCTTGATGTGGCTCGCTCTCTTATGCTTCAAATGCGGGTTCCCAAACCATACTGGAACTTTGCGCTCTCCACGACCTGTTTTCTTATCAACCGTCTCCCGTCCTCCGTCCTCCAGAATGCTACTCCCTTCAGCCTCCTCTTTCCCTCCACTCTGGCTTTTCCTCTTACTCCTCGTATTTTTGGGTGTACATGCTACGTTCACCACCTCGGTCCATCTACCGACAAGTTGGATCCCCGTGCGGTTAAATATGTCTTTGTGGGCTACTCACCCACTCAAAAGGGCTATGTATGCTATTCACCCACTACCCGCAAGGTGACGGTTTCTGCGGATGTCACTTTCCGGGAAGATCTTTCCTTCTTCTCTGCTCTGGATCTCGCTCCTCTTCCGGAGCCCGTTGTGCGCCCTGTCATCTCTGTTCCCCGGTCTCCGCCCTCCCCACCTCCTGCCCAGCCTCCGGTCCTTCCCCAGCCACCTGTCATCCGTGTCTATTCTCGTCGCTCTCCTCGTCCCGTTGCCCCACTGCAGTCGGCTTCTACCTCTGACGCTCCGCAGCCTGCTGCTCCTACTCCAGCCTCCACCGCTCATCCTATAGCGAATTATGTATCTCTTCATCGCCTTCCACCGTCACTTCTTCACTTTGCCACATCGTTATCCTCTGTTTCTGTCCCAAACTCTGTGCAGGAGTCGCTTCAGCATCCGGGCTGGCGGGCTGCCATGGACGAGGAAATGACGGCCCTCTGGGCCAACCAGACCTAGGTTCTTGTCCCTTTACCTCCCGGTCAGCAACCTGTTGGGTGTAAATGGGTTTTCGTCATCAAACATGCTCCCGATGGCATTGTTGACCGTCTGAAGGCCCGCTTGGTGGCCCGTGGCTTCACTCAACTGCAGGGCCTTGATTATGAGGAAACTTTCTCTCCGGTGGCCAAGCTCAACACCGTTCGTGTCCTGCTCTCCGTGTCTGTGCATCACCACTGGCCCCTTCATCAGCTGGATATCAAGAATGCGTTCTTGAATGGTGATCTTCAGGAAACCGTCTACATGCGCCAACCGCCCGGGTTTGAGACCACGGGGGAGTCTCGTGTGTGTCTTCTAAAGAAATCCATCTATGGTCTCAAACAATCTCCTCGGGCGTGGTTTGACAAGTTCAGCAAGGTTGTTCGGGACATGGGCTTCACTCGAAGTTCGCAGACTTCTCCCTATTCACTCGACACCGACCAACTGGAACGGTTCTTCTGCTGGTTTATGTGGATGATATCCTGCTCACTGGGGATGATTCAAAGGGGATTCACGCGGTCAAACAACATCTTTGCACTGTGTTTCAGACCAAAGACCTGGGGCATCTTCGCTACTTCCTCGATCTTGAGATCGCACGACGTCCGGATGGGCTTGTCCTCTCCCAACGGAAGTATTGTCTTGATCTTCTCAAAGATGCTGGACAGTCGGGTTGCAAGCCAGCTACTACTCCGATGGAGGCAAATCACAAGCTTTGTGCTCATGCCTCTGATGATGATCTGCCTCTCCAGAACCCGGAATACTATCGACGTCTTGTGGGAAAATTGATCTACCTAACGGTCACGAGGCCTGATATATCGTTCGCTGTTTGGATTGTCAGTCGGTTCATGCATGCTCTCCGGGTTTCTCATCTACAGGCGGTTGAACGAATTCTCCGATACCTTAAGACAGCTCCGGGTCAAGGGCTGGTTTACAAAACCTCCAACTCTACTCCAACATTAGTTGCATATTCAGATGCCGATTATGCTGGCTCCCTGGACGATCGGCGGTCCACCAGTGGATTCTGTACATATTTTGGCGGTCATCTCATTACATGGAAAAGTAAGAAACAAGTTGTGGTTGCTCGGTCCTCCGCGGAAGTTGAATACCGATCGATGACATCGGTTGTCTCAGAACTCACATGACTCGAAAGCCTCCTTGCCGACCTGGGGGTAAAACTTCCTTAATCTGTTGTTCTATTTTGTGACAGTCAAGCGGCCATACACATTGCAAAGAATCCGGTATTTCACGAGCGCACAAAACATATCGAGGTAGACTGTCATTTTATTCGGGAGAAAGTTCAAATGAAGAAACTTGAATTAAAGCATGTACCAGACACTGATCAAGTTGCTGACATTCTCACGAAGGCTTTATCAAGTACCTTATTTTACCAGTGTTTGTCCAAGCTTGGTGCATATGAGTTGTACGCTCCAACTTGCGGGAGAGTGTTAGAGAAGCTCATTTGACAAAGGCCCATTATGTATTTTTTATTGTTATTTCTCGCCTCTCTTTAGTCCCACACTATGTATAGGACCTTCTTCTCTCTCTTTTCATCCTATAAATATGTACTCATTCTTTGTATTTGATACATGCGAACATACATACAAGGTTCCTTTTTTCATCTCTACAAAATGCATTCATATTATGTTATAGAATGGAAGGTTGAGGGGGAGGGATGAAGAAGAAGCACAAGGAGAATGAATATAACACTAAATCAAAACAAAAATACAAACTTGAGCGAAAACTCCTGCCTAGCCCTTGCTCGTTCCCTCTTGCATGGTTGCAAGAGGCTAAAAGATGGCTGTCATTATAGGTGCGGGGTGTGTGGTGGCGGGTGTGTGTGGAGGCAGAGGTTCGTAGTGGTGTTACTGAGTTTGGGAGTTTGTGCGAGCCGTGAGGTGGGAGGCCGCCAACAGAGAAACAATTGACACAACAAAAAACTTACTTCGGGATCTATTGTCATAACACTAGGATGCACTCTTGCCACCATTTGTTTCAGTCCAATTGGCCCGCAAGCTCAAGAATAACTTTTGCATGTCAATGAGGGTGTGCGATGTCGTGGAATCAACTTCAATCAAGTTCTAGTCTTGTTAGATCATTGTTATGAAGTGAAGGAGGGAGGAAAAAGAAGAAGCATGGCAATGATAAAGATAATATACTAAATCAAACAGAAAATACAAAATCAAGGAAAAACGCTTGGCCCTTGGGCGTTTCCCCTTCAAGAAAGAAACCCAAACTCTAAAATATTGCAAGATACCTTAACTTTTACATGGTTTTCCCTTATATAGTTTTTGCTGCGCTAATTAACAAAGGGGGTCTCCTTAATTAATTACAACAAGATCATTAACACTATTCTGAGGATAATTCCTAATAAAGGCAGCTTATATATTTCATTATAATAATGACTCTTGAACTCAAAATAGAGTTAGCATTTCGCCATGATTGGCAAGTGTGGTCCCAGCACCATGCATATCTGTGTAAGACCTATCATTGATTAGTAGAATGGGAGTGGTCCAAACTTGTGCTCCACTACATTTTCCTGGTACTTATGTTTTATTTGTAAGGAGCTTATATTTTCATGTCATGACAAGTTTGATTTCGTGCTGTGGATATGAAAGTCTATGTGCATTGAATCTCGAATGCAATATGTTATTCTGGTTCTCGTCCCCCATCCGCAACCAGATCAGTCCTCCCTCATCTCCGTGGACTAACATTTTTTCTTCCCCTTCCCATTTTGACAGCCACTCCTTCCCCGCTGTATCCTGACAGCCCCCTACCCGTTCTCTCTCAAATTGACGGACACCTGCCTCCCATGTCCAAACCATAGCAGTATAGTCCATCCCCACCGACAAATTGTCGCATTTTGACTCCTCCCCTTCCTGTCATAGCCACGTCCGACCGCCCCATACTTCCACCATCGACAGTCACCACATACTTGAGTCAACTGCCCTCAGATTTCTACTTATGCTGTATTTTACTGCCGCGTCATAATTTTGTGTTCTCGTTTTTTGTTACTGATATTTGGGCTAAATTTAGTCAGATACGATTACTATAAGTTTTTGTTTCCGTGAAATCATCTCATTTGTAGGATTTATTCGATGTGCGATTAAAATGCTTGCACCTCAATTACTTGTGAATTATTGTTTGCTTTTCCAATTCCATTATATGTGAACGAATGCGCTCTTGATCAAGTTTTATTTTAATAATTACTTATTGTTAATTTAATTGGATTGTTTATACCATTTGCGCCACATTATTATTTACCTGTTAGTGCACTGCATTCCGCTCAGAGTTGCATTTTTAGGGTATCAATCATTCACAACCTACTCTGCATGGGAAAGTCCGGCCAGAAAATGAAAGTTATCAACTTCATTTATCAATATATCTTTCAGAATTCTGAGAACAGAGAACCAAATAATGAAAGTAAGTGACTAATGGAAGTATGAAGTGAGTTACTGTCATCAGGGATTCAGGCATCACATTCACTGAAAGTCTTAAACCAAGCACTAAATAATTAGAGACCAACCATGGTCCATGGTGGCGGCATCTAATAGTAAACTTTTCAGGAAAAAATCAATGGCAGCAGAGCTGACAGGTAAACTGAAGAATGAAATGGCTTCCTAATTTTTCCAATACATAATCATGTGTAGATATAATGAAATGCATAATTGATTATCTTGAGGCCTCGCCGAGGGCTGGAGGATGGAGAGCTTGAATGTATCTTCAAATACGTTGAATTTCTGAGTGTAGAGAAAGTTCAGCCTGAACAGGAGTCGAGGCTGACAGTCACAGAGGTTGAAGAAGCTCAACCCTACTTCTCGAATCCTTCATAGGTGCTGAGAAGAAGTTCCAGGTGGAGCCGTGGAGGCCGAATATTCTTTGATGGACGTCGATTAGAGCTTGCTGGATACAAATGTGGAACTTGGAAGCACAGAGGTGAAGCCGTGGAAGGAGAACATACAAAGCTTAGGGTCAGAGTTCTGAAAGGCTGAAAGTTTAATAGCCTGGAACAGTGCCACAAAGACAAGACAAACCTTTGGCGGCTAGGCTCTAGCTATGACAGACAGTAATACAGCTTATTGTTTATTTAAAAATTTTCAAAAAAAAACTGACCCAGGCACATGCCGCGGTGTGCCTCCATCTAGTTCCGCCCCTGACTAGCACTGTTGTCCCAAACAGAGTCTTTTTCTAATACGCGTTATACCTCACCGCCTGCATATTATGATTTTTTGAGCAGACTTAAAAAGTTAGAATTTAAAACATATATAACTCTAGCTATTTCAATGTTTCTGCCAAACTTACCTGTTTGGTTCTTAGTACCATACAGGTTATCAAGAGCAAATGTCAAAATGGCCGGAGCAACCGGTGGACATCATTATTAATTGGCTGAAAAGCCGTAATTCGTCATTGGTTGTAGCTGATTTTGGCTGCGGTAAGTGCAAGAAGTTGCAGCTCTAGTTTCACTTTAAGTTGCCAAACTATCTACTGTTAGGTAATCACATACATTTCTTCTATCATTTTATGCTAGTAATTTTCTGTATTCCTAGGAAATGCAAGCCTTGCAAGAACTGTAAAAAATAAAGTTTTCTCTATTGATCTTGTCTCAACTGAGCCATCGGTTATTGCTTGCGACATGTCTAAAGTAAGTTCATTTATGACTCCTTTTACTTGAAATCTGCTTATAATTCTTACACCGACTTGGCTGGCTGTTTGTTATCAAGTGCATAATTAGAGAATTGCATGTTTCCACATTCATGATTTAGCTAACATATACTTCCTTTAGCTGTGATTCTTGCATTCCTATTTCGAGATTCCTGTAGCTAACATATCCGTCTAGGTGAATTTTGATGCCATTTTCTTGAAATGTAGGAATCTATTCTCTTTAATCTTTACATAAGACAATTGTCTTGCACGATTCAAGAATTTTAAAAATTGTTTCATTGTAAATTAGATGCATTATATTTTTCACAACGATGGCTATGTAGCCTGATAGTTTATTATGATTTCTATGTGTAGAGATTGTTAAATGACGTGGAATCAAATACGTATGTTGTTGTGATCTCTTGTACTTATTGGTGGGTTTTAATTGTGAAATGCACATGTAAATAATAGATATTTAAAGGACATCTATTTGGCATGGATCATTTTGTAATTTTACATGCTTGAATGCTTGATGAATAATTGAGTTGTGTCTAAAATTTATGAAACTCAGCCTACATGAAACTTTTAGTTGAGGATCATGACAAATGACAGATTATTTTGATTGTCCCATGTTTTTCTTTATAATATAGTGTGCGCAGAGAATATCATGGGCCCTCATGTACCTGGTTTCAATATAAAATGATATGATGTAAATCGGGAGATCAAACCTGAGTTTTGCGCCAAAATTACTTCCAAACATCAAACTTCGTTAAATCCATTAATTTTTATTTGAGAAAGAATTCTCAAGTGTTTTCTGAGTAGAACCTTGACGAGATCCGTATATCCACAAGCAAAATCACAAAAATAATTTATGAATATCGGTAATTAAAAATAGCAAGAACGTTTGAGGCAAGCTTATGACTATTTAATTGGACTGCATACATACGAGCTAATTAATTGGAGCAAGAATACGGTAAGGGTACGACAGAAAGTACAAGTTTCGTCGCGTAGAGGAAAAACAACAACCGTCGATAGGTTGACAGAGGGAATGGATAGGATTGACGACCAACTGCTCTCTGAAACGATCTTCTGAAGGGTCGCTAGAATGGGAGAGGTCGACGACAGTCGGTTGGCATACGGTGGATGGTGATGCAATTGGAACGGCGAAGGATGGTTGCGTCGTCGATGGTTCCTAACAACAGTCGATTGAAGGTTGGTTGCTGTACTTAGGTTTGCTGAACCAGAGAGAAGGGCAGATGCTCGTTGAGGTTGATGGTGGTACCCGACATTACAAAGAAATGAGAAATCATTTCTCTGTTTATCCGGTTCGCTTTTTCTTTTTTAGGAAGGGCAACCCTTTTTCTTTGGTATTAATGCTTTCCAAATCTCTATTTTCCAAATAGTTCTTCCCCAATAATCTACTTTTCTCTAAGTGCGAGGAATTCATACCACGAAATCCATCAAAATGTCATCCCATGACCTCTCAGGATTCATTAGAGGGGTGTATAATCTAGGGTCTTTTGTGTGCCCCTTATACAATTGACAAGTCGTACAATGTCAAATAAATATGATGACATCGTGCCTCATCTTCGGCCAATAATATCGAGCACTAGTGAGATCTCACAATTTGGATTGTCCTATGTGTCCACCTAACCCAGATGAGTGAAGCTCTGTAAGTAGTGTCTCTTGAAGGGGTTCCCACTATGTTGACACGAGGTTCAAATGTCACAAAAGAAAGGACCAGTGATTTACAAGTCACGTTGTGAATTTAAATCAGTGATGTGAGGCTGCAGGGTTTCTAGTAAATGTTGGCGGTGACTAAGGGCGTCAACTACTCTATTCGTGACACCAGATTTCTTTTTGAAGTGGAATGTGAATTCTTGTAGGTTGGCAGCCACTTGGCATGGTGTCTAATCTCTCTCTGGGGGTTCAAGTGTTTCTGTGCTTTATGGTCTGTATTCAGCAAAAACTCACACTGGATCAGACAGTGTCTCAAGTGACGGAGAGCCTGATCGATAACATAGAACTCTATGTCGTACGTGGAATACCTAGGGTCTGTTTGGCGCAGCTCTGGCGACTGGAAAATCTCTATTCCAGCCGCCAGAGCTGCTTTATATGTGTTTGGGACAGCTCCCTGTGAAGAGCTTCTCAAAAATCTGGAGCTGTTTTGCAGCTTTTCAGAAATCTCCCTCCCCCCAGCTTCTGCTCTTGCAAAATAGCTTTCTCTCTCACAGGTTTTGGAAATCTAATGATTTCTTCAGTTGGAACATGCTTAGAGGTCGGACGGCCTTCCTCCGGCGATTCCGAGCCCCTGACGGCCTTCCTCCGGCGATTCCGAGCCCCCGACGTCCTTCCTCGGGCGATTCCGAGCGCACTTCTGCACAGAATACTCAAACACTCTGCAGCTTTTCAAAACTGCTCCCCAGAAATCTATTTTAAAACAGCTCTATCTAGACAGCAGCTTTTCAATCCGCCAGAGCTGTCCCAAACAGAGCCCTAGTCTTTGCTTCATTCAACTTTTCACAAAAAAATGCTACAGGTCGACCCTCCTGACGCAATACCGCGCCAATGCCTATAATGAATGCATCACAGTCAACCTCAAAAAATTGATCAAAATTAGATAACGCTAATACAAGTGCACTAGTGATTCTCTTCTTGACTAATAGAAATGTGTGCTCTGCTTCCTCAATCCAAATAAATAATTCCTTTTTTAAAAAATCAATGACGAGCGCATTCAGTGCGCTAAAATATCGAATAAAACGTCGATGAAAAGATGCTTAGCCAATGAAATCCCTGATCCTCAGTATCCATCCTATGGCTAAGCCATGATTCTATCGCCTTAACGTTTCTCTATCAATCTTAATGCCCTCAGATGTAATAATATACCCTAAGAAGGTCAAGCTATAGGTCATAAAAGTGCATTTTTTCAAATTGATATAAAATTTATTTGTGCATAGGATCTCTAACACTTTCCTAAGATGAATCAGGTGTTGATTAGGACCAGTACTATAAATCAGATTATCATCAAAATAAACCACTACGCAGACCCTAGCAAGTGATCTAAGCACTTGATTCATCACTCACATAAATGTGTTGGGTGCATTGGATAAACCAAAAGGCATTACCATTCAGTCGTATAAGCCCTCTCTCATCTTAAACTCAGTCTTCCACTCATCATCGGGTCGGATCCGGATCTGGTGGTACCCACTCTTCATATCTACTTTCAAAAACACTAAACCCACTAAAAATATCAAGCATGTTGTCCAATCGGGGGATCAAAAAGTGATATTTGATAGTAATTTTATTAATCGCTCGACTTTCGACACACATTCGACATGTTCCGTCTTTCTTGGGAACTAATAATTCGGGAACGACATAAGAGCTCATGCTCTCCCTAATATGACCTTTTGATATCAGACCAGTCACCCGCCTATTGAGTTTCTCGTTCTCTTTCAAACTCATTCGATAATGCACAAAATGAGGTAGACTAACCCCTGGCATCAGGTCAATACAGTGTTGGATATCTCTCTTTGGAGGGAGCTGATCGGGCAACTCCTCCAGCATAATCTCAAAGAATTCTTCAATAAGAGGTCGCACTGTACTAGGGATGTGGTGGGGGTGGAATCAATGTCAGATAACATACGTTACTATCTTCATCTCCTACTGAAATTGTGGCTCAGTCAGTAACATGGTGGCGGATGGGAAGGATATCACGAAAACAGTGGTATGGGTGTGATGGGTATCATAGTACTATTAGTGATCCACGATAGACTGTAATGTTTTCCTAATGGTTGTGTTTTTAGTTTTTATTTGTCAATCATGTGCTGAGAAATAGTTTTTCATACTTCCCTTATCAATAAAGATGGAATAAAACTGTTTTTGTATGTAGGCGGTCATGCAAAAAATCTTGTTCCTCGGTCATTCATCCTCAATAGGGGCTGTAGGGGTCAGTAAGCTGTGGTGGACAACACAAACTAGTTGGTCAGATTGTTCTCTTTCTACCTCCAACTTGCTCTCTAACTCGGACTCTGAAATAGGTCGTGTTGGGATTTGGGAATCACTAAGGAAGACTCCATACTCAGATTCTTGCCCATTTTCAAAATCAATAATAACGACAAAGTGACGTCACAGGCACTCAGATGACTCGTGGCCCGGCTCCGTACACTTAAAACATCTAAACGCACCAGGCTTTGGTCTAGTTCCTATAGTCTCCTTGCCTCTATAGAGTACAGTAGGAAGTACAGGGGCACTCAGGGGCATGGCCGAACGAGAGGGTCCGACATTACTAACTGTAGGGGTGGAGGTTTGAGTAGGTGGGGGTCTATCAGTAGACCTAATTCCGGGTGTCCTCTTCTATAGGGCCTCTACTCTACGTGCACGTCTTGAGATCTCTCCTAGGTTTCTATAATCTTGGAGCTCTAACTGATCTCTAATGGAATATTGTAACCTGTTCAGATAACAAGATGTGATCATGTCATCATCCTCTCAGAGGTCGGGGTGAGACTGGAATATGAGAAACTCATTCGTGTTTTAGTCCACAGATAATTTGTTTTGTCGTAGGTTATGAAAAATACGATAGATGGTTTGCAAATAATCAAGTGTAACATATCTTTTTCGTAGTTATGTTTTAAAATTCTGCCCATGTGGTGATGAGGGCATGCCAACGCTCTATCTGTCCCCACCAAACTGAAGCGAACCCTTTCAGCTTAAGGGTTGCATACACAATTTGCCTAGCTTGGGGAAATTGTTTCCAAGCCATGAAATGATCCATCCTATCACACCAAACTAAACAACTTTCGGGTTCTAATCGCTCTTCGAAAGCATCAACGTCTAACTTGACTCCTAAATTCCAGCGGGGTGGGTCTATTACAGTTTGGTGCCCTTGTTCAAGGTGTCATGGATTAGGGTCATTCTCTAATTGTCTAGTGTAAGAATGATTTGATTTGGTGTGGAGTAATCCCTAAATGTCGGTTGACCTCTAACATGTTGGCCTCTAACATGTTAATACTCGTACGTAATCCATTTATCATTTGTCCCAAATCTCGTATGTTCGCATTTACATTCTGTCACCTATAGATTCATCTTGCGTCATAATGTCTTGTAAAAAGATGTTTCCAATTTCCAAGCTATTAGATGATCCCTATTTATTGTTACAGTACATGCAGTCATGTATAGAGTTTTTCTATTTGTCATCTAGTATGTTTGGGATCTCATTAACTGCAACCCCCGTAAATCTAGCATACTGATTTTGAATTATCTCTGCTTATGTTTGATTTCAGTTTCTTTTTTGCTTTTGATGTTCACCGAGCGTTCAAATAATAACTGTCTGCTTTCCTTCTTACAAACAGACACCCTTGGAGTCAAAATCTGTTGATGTTGCCGTCTTCTGTCTTTCACTGATGGGAGTCAACTATCCCAGTTATTTGAAGGAAGCTAATAGAGTCCTCAAGCCATGGTCTGCTACATAATCTGATAAATTCAAATGGTTCTCACATGATTCCAGTAAATGCAATCTGGTGTAAGACTATTATTATGATTAGTATTACCATGCTTATTGGTGCAGTGGCTGGCTTTTGGTAGCAGAAGTAAGAAGTAGGTTTGATTCAAACAATGGAGGTGCTGATCCAGATATATTTTCAGAAGCTGTAAATCAGCTTGGATTTACATTAAACTTTAAGGTTCCTTATACGGTCCTATTTGTCAACGTGACTTTAAACATTATGCTCTCAGTGCATACTCATCTATTTATCCAACTCGTGCAGGAGTTGACTAATAAAATGTTTGTTCTCTTCTTTTTCAAGAAAAAGGTAAATGTTGCATCTTTAAATTGATGACGTTTCTATTTTATTTTTTTAATTTCAATCGTTGATTTATGCTCAACCTATGATTGGCTATGCCGACGATTACTGCAGGATAAATGTGTTTCGAGCAAAATTGCAATTGATTGGCCAGAGCTGAAACCATGTCTATATAAACGACGATGAACATGCGCATCTCATTCATTTATTGCCGATAACATTTGGAAGCAATGATATCAACATGTAAGGATCTAATACTCCTTTCACCCTAAGCTCACAGTTCATCCACTACAACCTGGTTTATATTTATGGCTCAAAAGAGTTGGATACTAAGCCGGTTTGACTTCCTTTTTGTAGCATAAATGAGATGTTATATCACCATGTGTGCACTTTTTAGTTTTCTAATTTCTTGAGGTTTTGTGTAGCTTATACTCTTCAAGTGCTAATTTCTACTTAATTGCCAATGCCATCTTTCGCGGCAAGTTGTCACTATTTAAGTTTTTTTTATAAACAATGTTTATCATCTAATAGAATTAAGAGGCTCCTGATGCTCTGTATGGTGTATAGTTATGCACATAGTATGTTTGATTAAGAATCATTCTGTCGGTCTGTATTATGAACAATGCTGTGCAGGTAGTTTGTATTAGTTATAGAGTAATTTTTCTATTTGCTTCTGGTCTATTATTCAGTTGTTTTGTGTTTGTTTATGTCTTTATGATCAATACCAAGAATTTGATACCAAGTAAAAATTACCTGTGCAGTGATTTATTCACCATGCACAGACTAATAATTCAGATTAAATGAGAAAAATATAGATAATATCGATAACTAATTCATTTCACTTGCACAATTAATTTGCAATCCATGTAGTGTTTTACTTTCTTTTGTCTATACGTAAAAAGTATGACCCAGCAAATGCATTTGAAAATCTGGAAGCTTTATATAAATACCTACAGACAAAATTTGGATCATTATTTGACTGATATGGTCAATTGGTGTGCTCGTTGACTGGGTTTCAACTGTGATGTTCCCTATGTATGAGACCATCAAAGCAAGAAGCTTTTTTTGGGTTGAGTTGGATGAGCAAGAAGAGGAAGAGTTGGGAGAGCCTGAGATTTTTGTCCATGCTTTCTTGCTATCTCGGGAATCAGAGCCCTTCGATTTTCAGATCAAGTCCTTGGCGGTGGCTAAACAGATATTCATCTTAGTGGTCTCGTGGTGCACATATAACTCTATTTGCTTGAGTGTCACTTGCCTATTGGACCTTATCTACTCCAGGCATGGCATGCAAATCATCGCGGCCAATGGGGAAAAGGCGACGAAGGGTAAGATCCTATAGGGGCTAGGGGTTTGTACTCTACGCAATTGTATTTTTTCATCAATATAAGTTATTTGCAAGAAATTTTAGTTTATTAATCAAACTACTTATTGTGACAACACGCTTACTGACAATATCTATAGATAACTGGCTCACTTTTCCATATACCTATGTCAAAAAAGGCTTTCGCGTCAAAGCCCAGGATGTTCTCCCCTATCTTCGGTCTCGCAAAAGAAAACTCAAAATTAAAATAATGGTTCAAGAGTTCAAAACAACAATTACAAAAGACTTACTTTTTGAATATGAAATAACGCTCAATTCAACACATAAAATTAACTCCAAAACAAATAAACTCACACGGTAGTAGTCGTAGAAGGCTTGGAGAGGATCTTTTGGAGCGGGGACAAGGAGAAGTACTGAAATTCAGGCTCCCGATGAACCTTTTAACTGTTGGACAGTGGGCAGTGGGACTGTTTTTGGAGTTTCCGGGTCTGTAAGGGGGTTACCGGCTGTATGGAGATCACCAAGAGGTACTGGACTGTGGTGGGCAGCAGGGATGAGAGGGGTCCTGAGGTAGATGTCTGCGTGCTGTAACTGTGATCTTAGAGTCCCAGAGGTTGTTGGTGGGGGGGGGGTGCGGATGTGTGGAGAACATAGTAGGGCTAGACATCGATGGGGAGAAGGGAGGAGTGGGATGATTTGAGGGGCTGCCCTCCTGTAGGAAATAGGAATCCTGGTTGTTGAGTTTGGTGAAGTGGGGTTCAGCTGGGTGAAGAGTGATCCCACGGGAGAGGGGAAATGTGCCGAATGGGATTGGGAGTTGGGAGGTTTTGGTTGGAGGTGGTTCCACGAGAATGGGTGGAGTGGAGTGGTGCTCGGTTTGCGGGATAAATGGGGTGAGTTGTCTGCAATAGTGAGAAGGATGGTTGGACTCCACATGAAAGAAAAATGGGGGTAGTGAGGAGTTACGGAGGTAGTGGAGGAGGTTGTTGCGGTATTTATGGGATAATGGGGTAGTGGCTTTCTAGAGTTGGCTAGAGGTGGTCGCTGGAGAGGTGGCCGGTGGTGGAGGTGGTCGAAGGTGTTTTCTTGCAACCGCCGGAAAATTGAAAATGAAGGGAAGGTTATGGTGAAGGTTCGCCGGAAGTGGTTTGGGAAGGTTTTATGGTGATCACCGGAAGTGGTTGGGGAAGGTTTTATGGTGATCGCTGGAGTTCGGAAACGTGGAGAATTTTGAGGAGAAATGGGGGCTATTTTTGTTGAGTTTGGGGAGGGATTTGATGGTGTTCGGACGGTGGTTAGAGGTCTGGTTTGGGGTTGCCAGAAGGAGGTGGTGGTGGGGTGGTATGGGATTCTTGGTTGTGGGAGGGAGAATGGGATATGGGGCAGTTGGGGATGATGTGAAGGTTCAATTGCAGGGGGAAAGGGGAGGGATATGGCCGGCGGCCAAGGGAAGTTGGGGAGGTCCAAGCGTCGCACCCGGAGATGTTTCGGCTTTAGCATCTGTTGATCAAAAGCTAAGTTTCTTGGCTTCAACTTTCAGTACCTCTCATTAGAGCCTTCTACCTCTATATATAGATTAGACGAGGGGCAACGAATGGTCATGATTCTCCGTTCATTGCCTACCTCAAAACAAACAAAATTACAATGTAAAATTAAAAATGCAAAAAACGAAAAATACTACGATCGGCAATCCGCACAAGATGAGCGATCCCGATCGTCAATGTGTTCGTGGTAGGCGAGAATATACCTTAACGGGTCGAGTGGTGTGATCCCCGTAAACTCCCACCCGTCTCAAAATCGATCATCTCTGAAGAATGGAGATGGTCGTAATGTCGTTGTAGGGCCGGGGCGAGTCTATCAAGCTCTGCTGCAGAAATCCAGTTTTCGTCGATAAAAGTGTTGCCCTCCCAACGGATCAAGCATCTCACTTTGTCTAGTGCGGGTGTGAGCTCATGGGTCACGATCTGGTGATGTCGTTGAACGGTCTGGAGCCTGCGGACGATGAGACCGGTGCCAAATTAATTGGTACTATTGTGGAAGAAGCTGTAGCTGTAATTGGATTAGTGATGGCTTCGAATGGTATGGTTCCTGCAGACGGAGGAACCTATGTCGATGTACGTGGTATTGCTGCAGAAGTAGCTGGAACTGTGGCTAGATCGGTGATGGCGTCGAACGGTCCGATGCCTGTAGACAGTGGAACTTGTGTCAACGAAAGTGATACTGCAATGGAAGAAGTTTGATGATCAATCTTTGTTAAAGATTCAGGATGTTATGCAGTTGTCAGTGGGAGCTGGGGCCTGGGAGTATAACTGAGTAGTAGGCATGGGCTGAGGCTTAGGAGCTGAGGTGGTTGGAGGGTATGGGTACATGTAGTCGTGAGGCTTAAATAATGAAGTTGAATCCTCAACGGTGAATACGGGTGAAATCCCAATATTTTCGAAATATTTAATTCGTAAGCATTGTTTCAATTTTTTTGAGGACACTGTAAGCACCCATTGACATAAAATTTAACTTTCGAGCAATTCCCTTAGGGAACCTCTCAACACGTAAACAGACCATCACATGCTTTCCTTCTTTGAAGCTTTGTAATCTTATGTGTATATCAGTATAAAATTTATAAATATATTATTGCAAGTATTATTTTACCGGATAGACTCATATGGAGGTGTCTAGCAAAAGACTCGACAAACTCGCTATGGTGTGACTCTATGGGTAGAGGAATAAGATCAACGAGCTTCCTAGGCTCATATCCTAAGACTACCTAGAATGTATTAAAATTCGTTGTCCTATTTATCGAGCTATTAAATTGAATTCTGCCATAAGTTATACTGAATCTTAATAGTAGGTGTGGTCACCGACAAGGCATTGTAAGAGGTTTCCTAGACTTCTTACTACTTTAGTCTGAGCATCTGCCTATGGGTGGTAGGCAGATGAGAATTCTAGTGTAGTGTCGGTCTTCTTTCATAAGGTTTTCTAAAAATAGCTCATGAATTGAACATCTCGATCAAATACAATTGGCTTAAGTAGGTCTTGGAGTCTAAAGTTGTCCCAAATGATTATTGATGTGACGTGAGACACATCAACTAGCCAAATAGTACCTAACACCTCTGAGTGACCTGGATCACCGTCTTATCTACCCAGACGACTCGATATGGGTGCGGGTGGGGATCTGATTTAATCTTCATTCATTCAAGCCCCTTTTAGGCAATAATATTCACATAGTTGACACCATCAATAGTGAGCTTGAAGGCTCCGCCTGTGCTCGGGAAATAGGTGTAAAAATAATGGTTGCCTTCAGTCCTCCTATTTGCGGGGAGTGTGGAGTAGGTGGCGGATAAAGCCCATCTCAAGTGCTCGATCTACTTCGTCCTCTCAACCCTCTATGGTCAACAATCTCTTCTTCCGGAAGCTTTATGGAATCAGTACTACGGTTTGAATCTTCCTCTATAAGCAAATTTCATGTGGGGCATTGTGCCGCCACATGGCCTCTACCCTGACAACGGTAACACTGGATTCCTCCGGGCTTTGAGGGCACATTGGCAGTAAATTTTTCCCTTCGTATCTACGGGACCACGAGTCAACATGGATGGACTGGGTCCTTGCTGAGGAGGTCTCCTAAGTGCAAAGCTATCGGGTTGTCGGTTAGCTTCCCTCAGACCTGAAGTGCGTAAATATTTTTAGTATTCTAATGCGAGCTGAAAGATCCGCTCGACGGATTTCAAGTGGTGGGGAATAAGTTCCCTACAATTTTCTGCTCTTAATTCGGCCCGAAAGCGGGAGGCAGTCACAATGTGCTCTTCAGTGATATCGCTCGCTCCTACAACAAGCTCATCAAAGCTAGTCATATACTTGATGACCAAGAGGGTTCCTTGGCGTAGGACTTAGAGCTGACTACGACATGAAGCAGGGAGATACTTTTTTAAGTTTTTGCTTCATATCGTCCCATCAGGCATCAGGGGATGGGATAATTGTCATCTCTATCTAACAAGCATTCTAAGCTAGTCCAGTAGATCTTAGCTTGCCCAAATAATTTTATCTTGCCAAGCCACACTCGTCGCTCATCCGATATTTTGTACCAATCAAAATAATCGTTTATGTCCAATAACTAATCACTAAAAACCTTAGGATCTAATTATCTGTCGTAGAATGGGGCATCGATACGAATACGACGCGTGATATCTTCTTCTCCTACATGACCTCTTCGGGGTTCATGATAGTCCATATAGTCATCTCTACCTTGGTCGATTCGTATGTGGTGACCAGGGAGATCTCTATGCATCCGATATCGGGGTTGTGGTCGCTCTTCCTGTGGGTAGTGGTGTCGACCAATGGTGTGATCTCTACGATGCTTATAAGGTAACTCCGGGCCCTCAGGGAATGGTGGAGGAGCCCGTGCTAGTAGGTTAATGAAGAAACACTCAGGAAGTCCTTCAACATCTCGATGACCCTCGTGGTGTGTAACATAGAGCCTAATGGGTTCTAATGGACGTGTATTCCTAACGGGATCTAAACCATCTACCCTACTGGTGTGGACTTTAAATTGCTCCCTAAGATCATGAAATTGTCCATCTATCTGATCGAATTGATTTGCCAAAATTTTTTGGAAATCGGATATTGATAAATTGGAATTAGAATTGGCGGTGGCTTGGCTATCTAAAGGGAGAGACCTTGCTTTGATATGCCTAAATACCTTACTGCTACGAAGCATGCCAATGACTCTAACCTGGGCTCTAATACTAAACTGACGCAACGCAGGTAAGATCTTAGAGGGGCTAGGGATATGTTCTCCATGCAAATGTACTTTTCGAGCAATATAAGCAATGTTTTAAATGTCAGATGTCGGGTACATATTGGATTGGGTTTTTTAATGTCGGATGTTAGATGTCAGAGACATTAGAAAATGTCGGGTTTTATATTTTATATTTTTTATAGCTTTTTATTATTATTTATATTGACAAAACAATGAGAAATGACAAATATTTAACATTTTTTTATTTGCAGGTTTGCTAGGGCTATCAAGTAAATATTTCTACAGAGATATAACATCAAAATACAACAATAAATGAATATGATGAAAATGTAATTTCACAATAGTATAATACTGAATTGCAAATACCTGAGAGTTGAATAGATTTGTGCTTCTCATCTTCCACACCATCATTTTCAAGAGATTCATTAAAGGCCACTGCCATCATGTACACCAAATATGCTCCATTAGAATTACTCCCAATCACGGTGTCCTAAAGATACACAAAACATAAAAATTACTAGTTTATTGAGTATGTGTAACACTGTAACTGATTACTGTTATTTATTAATTGATGCTTGACTTTTTTTAATAGTTCATATTTTAACTTTTGGATATCTTAAAAGAAAACTATGCAGTCTTTTCAACAACATCAACAACAGTAACAATCACAACATAATCAACATGTAAGAAGGGCTGAAGGAGAAGACCATAAGAATTAATTTTGATAATGAAATTCATTCAACTACTAAAGTATCATAAGAATTAATTTGAGACATTAATAGATATCTTTCCCTCATTCTGTCATTCATAGTAAACCAATTTTGAAAAGATGGATCAATCAGTATCTAATAGAAAATGAAGGAGTGCACCTACTGTTTGAAATAAAAATGCATAACTTTGCCAAATGATGTTGAAATATAAATGAAAATGTCTACCTTCTGCTTCAATCTGCAATTCCTTTCATCTCGAAGTTTGAGAGCATGAATAATCCTCACAATTTAGGGAAAAAGTTCTGTGAAAGTTTATCGAAATCATAAATTATTTTGGCACAAATAATATTCAGCAATCTTTAAAATCCAACAAAGCACTATATGCAACTAAAACACCAAAGTTCAGTGCAATGCATGAATTCCATTAGCAACAAAGAATATTAAACCTGGTTCAAAAAAATCCGATATGAAACTGCTACATCCAGGATCTATACGATAGTAGGAGTGATAAAAGTGGAGGGCTACATGATTGAAATTGTGTAACATATAGTTGCTATTAAATTAAACATAAAATAAGCATAATTAAAATTTATAATGAAGAACCAATGCAACTGTTGGATTATACCTACGAAGAACCAATGCAGTTGTTGCTTAACCTTATATCCAAAACGAAGACTTGATGCAACAGGTAGGCCGGTTTGTTGATGCCGAGAGCTGAAGCAACGCCCAATCTAGAGCTGAAGTCAGACAACTCTGGATTAGTCTGATTCAAAGCTGCTGCTGTTTAGAATATGGTGATTAGCCTGATTTTTTCTTCTCTGTGAGAAATTAGCCATTGTTTGAGGAAGAAGGGGAATGAACCTCTTCGACAACTGAGCACCAAAAACCTTTGGCACAGTTCGTCGGACGTTGTTCTCTGCTCACCGCCGACGAAGGTGGAGGGAGGAGCAGGGCTTCTGTTACGCCCCCGGACGGATCCGAAGGTGACAACGGGGCTGAACCAACTGGTTCAGCCCCCACTTTCTAAAAGGCGGCCTTCGGGGGCTGAACCCACCCGGTTCAGCCCCAATTGGGGCCGGCCGGCCCCCTTGGCCGGCCGGCCTTGGTCCGGGTATAAATGTACCCGGATCCTCTATTGGAAGGGATCATGCAAGTATTATCAAAGGTAATCTTCTAGCCTCCTCTCAAACCCTAGAAATCTCTCCTCCCCCCCTCAAATCTCATCTAATTCCTAACAATTGGTATCAGAGGATTCTTCCTCCCAAATCTTTTTTTCCTTCCGGCATCGATCCCGGCTTCGTTTCCACCCGCTGCGCATCGACGAGTCCCGACATCAATCCCGCGTCGACCCCCGCGCATCGCTCCCGCGTCGACTCCCTACGCCGATACCGCGTCGTCTTCAACGACAAATTCCAGCGTCGACGCTGCCTGCGGCCTTTGCCGCATCCTGCTCGCATCCCGCTCGCATCCCGGCGTCGATTCCCGCTCGCATCCGATTGCGGCATCCAGTGCTTCCAGTGCTGCATCCGATTGCGACATCCAGTGCATCCAGTGCATCCGATTGCGGCATCCAGAGGTCACCGCCTCCACTTGTTGTTATTTCACGCACGCCCCGGGGTTCCACCATGGTGACTCGCACCCAAGAAGACTCCAATCGGCTCGCACATCTCGAAGAAAACTACATCGGGCTGACTGCCACCGTGGCAGCCCTCGTCGATAAGTTAACGGCATCAGAACAACGTCTCGAAGAGAAATTGGACGCCCGCATGGACGAGCTTAAAAATATGTTAACTCAACACCTTAAAGGAAAAGCTGTTGTGGGCGAGGCCAACGCAGTCCAACTTCCCCTCCCTACTCCAGCATCGGGGCACGACGATCGGGCCTCTAGCCTCAATGGGGGGCTTGTAATTGACAGTGGAAGGGTAGGAGGCTCACGACGACCACAAGCATGGTCCGAGGCAACCCAGTTTGGCGGCATCGCCGCGTCTGCCTTGGATTTTCCTCCTTACCGTGAAGACCTCCAGGAGGACCAACGACCCAACGGGATCGGGTGCCCACCTCGTGATGGGCTCCTCCCTATTCCAGGAGAACCAGGACACGTCGCGGGCGGCAGGGGAGGAGGCAGATGGGAGTTTAGGCCGCCAGTCTTGGGGAACCCCTATGGAAGGGATTGGGGGTACCCACACGTGGCCGCTGATCGACGACAACCGCTTGGACACGGGCAAGAGTACGGAGGACCCGGGCACCAACTACCACGCGCCTATCTACCGCCGAAGGTTACCCGTATGAACTACCCCTAGTTCAAAGGAGGAGATGCACTCGAATGGGTCCAAAAAACAGAGTTATTTTACAGTTATCAGGAGATACCAGAGGCACAGTGGGTAAGGTTGGCGTCCTTCCACCTTGAAGAGGACGCATACCAGTGGACCCAATGGTTCCTCCGGGGACGGGATCACGCGCCATGACACGAGTTTGTCGACGGATTCATCGCCCGCTTTGGTCCACTTGAGTATGAAGACTTCGAGGCTCTTCTTCAGAAATTGCGTCAGAAAGGGACGGTGATGGAGTATCGAACCGAGTTTGAACGGTTGGCCAACCGGGTGCAGTGGGGCGAGAGGACATTAACAAGTTGTTTTATTTCCGGCTTGCAGGAGGACATCCGAGATGAGGTGCATGCCTATCTACCGCGCAGTTTGACACACGCTATCAACTTGGCCCGGATTCAAGAAGAGCGTATCCATCGACAGAAGTCCAGGGGAGACACTCCGAGGAACGTTACACACCTTCCCGACACCAAAAAGGATCACGCAGCTACCGAACGGGCGACGCTGAAGAAATTGACTTGGACAGAGCTACAGGCTAGGAAGGAACAGAGATTGTGCTTCAACTGCGATGAGAAATTTACCCCAGGCCACAAATGTCAGAGGATCCAGGTTTACATGTTGCAGGAAGGTCCGATGCCGGATGTAGACGGAGGGGAACATGAGCACATTCTGGATACAATCGAGTATGGGGTATCTTCCCTTGCCATGGCGGGAGACTCCGCTCCGACCACTATGAGTATTGCGGGGCGGATTGGCCAACAGCAGGTTACCTTTCTGTTTGACAGTGGGAGTATGAAGCAATTAATTAAGTAACAGAAGGAAAAACAGGGGAGAGAGCAGAACGGCCATGGCCAACAGAGGAGAGAGAGAGAGAGTACGGGGAAGAGAGAACTATTCATTAATAACCTTCCTGTCTTTATTACCATCAATGAGTCTATTTATATTATATTTTCTAGCCGTTGGCACATGCGCCATTTATACTACTATTTACAATATCTTTTAGCTATAGCTTTTGTAGCTTCCTCTGTAGCCATGACCTGTTACCCGTAACATCCCTACCCTGCCCAAAACCTTGCTGTCCCAAACCGAAAAACAGTTGTCTTCCACAATAAAAACATGAGGGAGCTTGGAAGACCCTAACTTGCTTCAGCTTTATGTATTCTAGAACGACGACGCCTTGGTACTTTAGGAAGATGAGAAAGTCTTCGCATCAAGCTTGAGGCAGTTCTCTGGGATCGTCGTCGGGGTTGCACATTAATTATGGCAGTGTCGGCTACTAAAGCGGATCTCCTAATCCGCATGTCTCCTGGTACAGTTGTATTCTGATTGACGCCCTCGGTCTGTTCTGCTAGTGCTTTCTTTTGTTCCTGCAATGTAGATGCATTAGATATTTGTGTTGTTAATGTTAAAGGGATGACTAGTGTTTCATTAGGAGCAAGTTCGTCCCTATTTTGGTCTTGCAAAATCGATTTTGAGGTACGATTTGACACTGTATTTCTTTTGTTGTCCTGGGTTGGAGCTGATATCGCAGGCTTGTGCGTTGTTTCTTCCTTGTTTGATAGTAGTAGAGTCGAATCTGACATCCCGGAGTTGTGTTGAAGTTCCTGTGGCAACAACACAGTATTTGTAGAGTTTGGAATAAATGAATCAGAAGGGATGACATCCATAATAGGTAAAACATCCCTGTTAAATGTCGCAGAAGCCAAAACTGGGGATTCTGTTTGCGGATGGTCCTGCAATGGACGAATAGTGATATCAGATTCATACATTGGAGTGTTTAATGGGATGACATTTACTGAGGTTATTTCCTCTTCCCTGTTAGAAGTCATTTGAGGACTTGTTGTTGTAGGGTTGGAGGAACTTTGACTTGGCTGTAGCTGACAGTCACAGTGTTGTTGGAGCAGTTCTTGAGTGTCCTTGTCCCAATCTTCGAGTGTCTCCCAAGACGCTTCTTCTGGGAGGAATCCTTCTCGGCGTAGCAAACCTTGTTTCACGTGTTTACCATTTTCCTCTATAAAATGAATTTTTAAAACTTCTACTGGAGCCGGTCGTTGGTATGTTTTGAGACCAACGTCAGGTAGTTCATGTGTAATAAAATTGTTATTTGGAAAGTATGGTTTTAACAAAGAAACATGAAATACGGAATGTATTTTGCTTGACGGAGGTAGATCTAATTTATATGCTACGTTTCCGATTTTCTGAAGAATCGTGTAAGGGCCATAATAACGAAGTTTAAATCTCTTGCAAGTTTTCTTATGCAATGAAGTCTGTTTATATGGATGAAGCCGTAGCAAGACTAAATCTCCGGGCTCAAAATTAATTTCGGACCTCTTCTTATCTGCTAACTTTTTCATTTTGGCCTGGGCGTCCAATAGATGATTTTGTAATTGTAATAATAAAGATGAGCGAGAGAGGGTAACAGGTGGTAATATAGCGGGAGACTGTCCCCCCGTGGACATTGGAATGAAACAGGGTGGTGGTCTGCCGAACATCGCTTCGAACGGTGACATGCCGGCTGCTGCATGATACGAAGTGTTATAATGATACTCAGCCCAACTGAGTAATGTGGCCCAATGCTTAGGATGTTGAAACGCAAAGATGCGTAGATACTGATTAATGCAGCGGTTTACACGTTCCGTCTGACCATCAGTTTGTGGATGGTATGCGGAACTGAACCGAAGTTTTGTGTCGTTTGCCCTAAAAAAGGATAACCAAAAGGAACTTAGAAAAATGGAGTCCCTGTCCGAAACTATGGATTCGGGCAGCCCATGTAACTTGCCACAGTAGTCCCAAAAAACTTGGGCTACCGTAGGACCGGTATAATGGGAAGGTAATGGGGCAAAGTGGGCTCCCTTAGACAATCGGTCGACCATCACGAGAATTGTAGTGAAAGTTTTTGAAGAAGGAAGATGTGTAATAAAATCTACGGTGATGTCAGCCCAAATTTGGGTCGGGATTGCCAAAGGTTGTAAAAGTCCATATGGTTTGGCATTACGATCCTTAGCCTTTTGACAGAGGTCACAATGTTGTATGTACTGGAGAACATCTTCGTGTAAACCCGACCAATAGAAGTGTTGGGATAGTCGTTTAGAAGTTGGCAGAACGCCAGAGTGACCACTTGTGCGCGTATCATGTGCTTCACTTATTAAAATAGTGCGTAACGAGCTTTGCGGTATATACAACTTGTGTTTAAAAAATAAACGTGTCCCGTGGAAAGACCAATTGGGAAGTTGAGCCGGTGTGGAACCAAGAGACTGTAAAATTTGTTTTGCCTTAGGGTCATTTTCATATAGGTCAGTAATATTCTCAAACAGATTTGAATATGTGAATGATATATTTTGAAAACTATTAATTGAGCTATGTTCTGATGAGTCATCGATGCGTGAGAGAGCGTCAGCTACTCTATTATCTTTTCCCGGTTTATACTTAATAGTGTAATTAAAGCCCATCATTTTTGATAAAAATTTGTGTTGCTCCGGCATTGTAATTACTTGAGATTGAAGATTATGCAATGTTTTGTGGTCGGTTAGGATGCAAAAAGAAGATCCAACAAGATAATGTCTCCATTTGCTTACGGCTGATGTGATAGCCATCATTTCCCGAATGTATGTTGACTTTGCCTGATCCGGGGCAGTTAACTTTTTACTATAAAAAGCAATAGGGTGGCCCTGTTGTTGTAACACAGCGCCTATACCGATACTAGATGCGTCACATTCAATTGTAAAGGGTAGAGAAAAGTCTGGTAAGGCCAATGTTGGGGCAGAAGTAAGAAAAGTTTTTAAGTCTATAAAAGCTTTGTCCGCCTTTTCTGTCCAAGCAAATTTTTCTTTAGATAATAGATCCGTAAGGGGGGCGGAAATATGTGCATAGTGATGAATAAAGCGGCGGTAATAACCCGCTAGACCTAAAACGACCTAAGTTGTTTTACATTTATCGGTGTGGGCCAATTTTGTACCACCTCTATTTTTGATGGGTCAGGTTGGACCCCATTAGGAGTAATTTTGTGGCCTAAAAAATCTATGTTGGGCTGTGCAAAGGAACATTTTGAAGCTTTTAGAAATAGGTGATTTTGTGCTAGGATTGTGAAGATCTCTTGTAGATGAAGTAAATGCTCCTTTTTAGAATGACTATAGATTAGAATGTCGTCAAAGAAGATAACGACAAAACGACGTAAATAAGGTTGGAACAGAACGTTCATCAACGCCTGAAATGTCGCTGGAGCATTAGTGAGGCCAAACGGCATTACTAAAAACTCGTAAAGTCCATGGTGAGTCCGAAATGCAGTTTTATGAATATCTGCGGGATGCATTCGAACTTGGTGGTAACCAGAATGTAAATCTAATTTTGAGTAAATTGTTGCACCATGTAGTTCGTCTAATAGCTCGTCTATGGTGGGCATCGGGAAACTATCCTTGATGGTTAAAGTATTCAAAGCTCGATAATCGACGCAAAAGCGCCAAGTACCGTCACGTTTCTTAACTAACAAGACAGGGGAGTTAAATGTCGAATTACTAGGGCGGATCAGACCATTTTTTAACATTTCAGCTATAAGACGTTCGATTTCATTCTTCTGAAAATATGGGTATCGATAGGATTTTACTTTAGCTATTTGTGATTCGTCTACTAAGGGGATTTTGTGATCAATGGACCTAGTCGGGGGTAGTCCAGACGGGTTTTGAAATAATAATGAGAATGTGGATAATAAAGCTTGAACCGATGATGACGAAGTGCTTGGAAGGTTGTCAGATAAATGTTGGGGATCTGTTGGGTTTGTTTGAAAACATAACAACATTGATTCCACAGCATCCTGCACCACCAGCTTGTGAAGCTGGGATGAAGAGACCGATGCCGAGCATAATTCTGAAGGTTGAAGTGCTTTAATAACACAGTGTTTGTTTTGATATGGAAAGGACATTTATAAAACCGACATTTCTAAGGTTTTATAATTGGTGGTAATGGGACCCAACATCTCAAACCAATGAAAGCCTAATATAACATCCGCTCCATGTAAATCTGTAATGAATAAATCTAATGTAAAAATAATTTCCTGAATTGTTAATGAAACCTTTGAACATTTCTCTCGACAAATCATGGTTTGACCATTTCCGACATGAATTTTAAAGGAAGGAATAGCCACAATAGGTAGTTTTAAAAACAGGACTGTGCGTTTTGTAATAAAATTGTGTGTACTTCCATTGTCCATAAAGATGTGAACTTCCGACTGTCCTATTCTTCCTTGAACACGTAATGATTTGGTTGAGAAGGTCCCCATTAAAGCATTGAAACTAATGGTAGAATTTTCTTCAGGATTCTCCATGATTTCGATTGGGTTCTCTATGGGTAATTCGTCCAGGTCATCACCATGATCTCCTTCTAGTATATATAAATTTGCACGATTTCTACATTTGTGGCCAGGTGTGTATTTGTCATCGCAAGTAAAGCAATGCCCCTTATCTCTTCTAGTCTGAATTTCAGCTGGAGTTAAGCGTTTTAGTGGGATTTTATTTTGTTGATTTGATTCGTATTGTGTTCTGTGAGTGTTTTGACGAATTGTCCAGTTTTTTGGGGTTCGTGTCTCTTCATGAAATTGGTCTTCGAATAGGCGAGCCATTTTAAAAGCTTGATAAAGTGAATCAGGATAATGTGCTGTAACTTGACGACGTATATGAGGTTTTAGACCAGATATAAAATTACGTTTAAGAGTGTCTTGTGAAAAATGGGCAACATGACAAGAAAGTTCTTCAAAAGTTTCTTGGTACGCAGAAACAGAGGAGGTTTGTGTAAGTTTCATAAATTTACCTATGGGGTCTTCATAATCTGATGGGCCGAAACGGTCCTGAATAGCTTTTGTAAATGTGTGCCAGTCGGGGCACAAGTTTTCACGTAACAACCCTTGGAACCACCGCGATGCTGCTCCTTCAAGATGCATTGAAGCAAAAAAAACGAAATCATATGGGTTAGTATTGTTGTACCTGAAAAAGAGTTCGATTTTATAGATCCATTCAGTGGGGTCTCCAGATGTGAATCTTGGGCATGACATCTTCGCTGGGTAAGGATTAAAGCTATCTGGACTGTATTGCTGGACTGATGATTCCGGCTGATGCCGATTGGTCTGATCCGGCGGAGCAGAGTATGAAGAAAACGGAGGATATGATGTTGTCAGCGAATTATTAAGAACTGGAGTGAGTTGACGTAATTGCTCGGGAGCTGCAGCTGCCTGTGGTGGAAAAGAACCAAGAATTCCAGGCTGTGATGACTCGGGTCCGCCCGTATTAATTATCGGAGCTCGGAACCGGGGAGGTCCTTCCGAGAGGGCTGCTGTCGAAGTTGAAGTTGAAGATGACGGAAATCTCCCATGGATGCCTGGCGATGAAGGACGCTGTAACACAGTTTGATCCGTATTCTGAGCTTGTGGAGGTTGTTTTTCCGCCATTGCCGCTGCAGACATCGAACGCATGAACGCTTGTAATTCTCCTCTAAACTCTTTAAATTCTTGATATAACGTATTATGAGATTCCTGGAGTCGATCTTGAGTCTGCTTGATGTGTTCTTGTCGTCGTTCTGAATTCGATAAAGACATAGTAACTTGTTGTAGATCTTGTGCCACACGATCTTGGGTTGCTTGAAGGGTGTCGCAAACTGTGGAATGTTGCTCCATGTACAAAGCATGGCGCCGATCCATGTCTTGCCAAGTGACTGGCCGTGAGGATGGAAGTGGTGGGGGCTGAGCGACGGTGGCGGTATCCGGTGATGTCGTCTCCATTGGAGGCGCTCTCAACGAGAGCACCAATGAAGCAATTAATTAAGTAACAGAAGGAAAAACAGGGGAGAGAGCAGAATGGCCATGGCCAACAGAGGAGAGAGAGAGAGAGAGTACGGGGAAGAGAGAACTATTCATTAATAACCTTCCTGTCTTTATTACCATCAATGAGTCTATTTATATTATATTTTCTAGCCGTTGGCACATGCGCCATTTATACTACTATTTACAATATCTTTTAGCTATAGCTTTTGTAGCTTCCTCTGTAGCCATGACCTGTTACCCGTAACAGAGTACACATAACTTCATTAGCCCGACGGTGCCACAGACATTGGGGCTAGAGATCATCAAGGATGCCGCTTCCCAGGTTGTGGTGGCCTGTGGCCACGAGCTGCAGTGCGAAGGAGTGCTTCGGGACGTGGAAATCAGTGTGCAGGGATACACCGACAACATGAATGTCTACTTATTGCCCATCCAGGGGCCAGATGTGATTCTGGGGGCCCAGTGGTTGCGACAGCTGGGTAGGGTGACTCTGGATTGTGAGAAGTTCACTATGGAGTTTGCTAAGGGTGGGAGAGAGTACTGTCTGCAGGGAATCAACATCTCACCAGTGCCGTGGGGCTCTCTTTGCTGTTTGGAGAGGCTGCAGGGACAAGGGCATGACGTGGCTTGGGTAGACCTGAGCGGACGGACGGAGCCACCAGATTCCCACCTTGAGGACAAGCTGGGTCTTGATGGGGAGGGGAATGTTACGCCCCCGGACGGATCCGAAGGCGACAACGGGGCTGAACCAACTGGTTCAGCCCCCACTTTCTAAAAGGCGGCCTTCGGGGGCTGAACCCACCCGGTTCAGCCCCAATTGGGGCCGGCCGGCCCCTTGGCCGGCCGGCCCCCTTGGCCGGCCGGCCTTGGTCCGGGTATAAATGTACCCGGATCCTCTATTGGAAGAGATCATGCAAGTATTATCAAAGGTAATCTTCTAGCCTTCTCTCAAACCCTAGAAATCTCTCCTTCCCCCTCAAATCTCATCTAATTCCTAACAGCTTCATTCACTGCTCACCGTCGACGGAGGAGGGAGGAGGGAGGAGGAGCAGGAAGTGGATTCGTTCGCTACTCACCGACGGCAGGAGGAGGGAGGAGCAGGACGTGGCTTTGTTCGTTGCTTATCGTCGACGGAGGAGGGAGTACCAGTGCCTGCTTCGTTTGCTGCTCAATGCCAAAAGGAGGGAGGAGCGAGCTTCCTTCTTTGCTCCGCACCGCAAAAACAACTCAGGAGGCCTCGATGAAAATTTAGGGCAAAACCTCAAATGTTAAGTTTTACACGAAACCAAAAACCCGAAAAGAATCAAATTCGGCCAAATTGGTATTTTTCGGATTCGGCCGAAATTTCGATTTTGACCGAAATTTCGGACGAATTTATTAAAAACGATTTTTTGGCTTGAATTGAAAAAATAGACCGTTTTCCCTTCAAATCGGACATGTCGGCCGGCATGTTAGACATGTCCGACATTTAAAACACTTAATATATGTTACTTGCAATAAATTTTAATTTATGATTCAAACTACCAATTGTGACACAAGAGATAAAGCACACGAACAAGGAGACACGACACAAAATATATGCGAAAGAGTACTCGAAATTCAAATAACTAGTAAATTGGAAACTCGCAATGTTTCAAGTGTTTGAAACAACAATTACAAACTCCTTGAATATGAAATAACACTCAATTCAACACTAAGAATTAACTCCAAAATAAAATAAACTCACATGATAGTAGTCGTAGTAGAAGGCTTGGAGAGGATCTCCCGGAGTGGGGACATGTAGAAGTACTGAAATTCGGGCTCCCGATGAACCTTTTAACTATTGGACAGCGGGCAGACTCTTTTTAGAGTTTCTGGAGCTGTAGGGGGCTGCCGGTTGTATGGAGATCACCAAGAGGTGTTGGACAGTGGCGGGCAGCAGGGATTAGAGGGGTCTTGAGGTGTCGGCATATTGTAGGTGTGTTCCTGGAGTTCCCAAGGCTGGGGGTAGGGGGTGTTGTCGGCTGTATGGAGAACACAATAAGGGCCAGACACAGGCGGGCAGCAGGAGGAGGGGGAGGATTTGAGGGGCTGGCCGACTGTAGGAATCCAGGCTGTTGAGACTGGGGAAGTGGGGTTTGGTTGGCTGAAGAGTGGTTCCACGAGAATGGGTGGAGTGTAGTGGTGCTCGTTTGTGGGAGATGTGGGGTGAGTAAATGGGTTGTCCAGATGCAGTAGTGGGAAGGATGGGTTTACTCCACGTGTGAGAAATGAGGGTAATGATGTAGTGGGGAGTTATGGAGGTAGTGTGGGGAGGTGATTATGGGGTAGTGGGGTGGTGGATGGTCGGAGGTGGTCGCCGAAGAGGCTGATGATGGTGGTGGCCGAAGGTGTTTTCCGGCAACCGCCAAAAAATTGAAAATGATGGCAAATTGGAGGGTTATGTCCGAGGTTCGTCGGAAGTGGTTGGGGAAGGTTTTCCGGCGATCACCGGAGATTTTCCGGCGATCACCGGAGTTTTTCCGGTGATCACCGGAGATTTTCCGGTGATCACCGGAGATTTTCCGGTGATCACCGGAGATTTTCCGATGATCACCGGAGATTTTCCGGAAACTGTGAGAATTTGGAGAGAGGGGTTGTTTCTCGGGAGATTGGGGAGGGGATATGGTGGTGGCCGGTCAGTGGTTAGGGGGCTGGTTTGGGGCTGCCGGAAGGAGGTGATGGTGGGGTGGGAAAGGGTTGTTAGTTGTGGGAGGGAGGATGGGATATGGGGGTGATTGGAAGGTTCGGTTGGAGGGGTAAAGGGGAGGGGTATGGCTGACGGCCAAGGGAAGAGGGGAGATCCAAGCATCGCATTTGGAGGGATTCCGGCTTCAACACCCGTTGATCAAAAGCTAGGCATCTTGGCTTCAAATCTCAATACCTCTCATTAGAGCCTTCTACCTCGACTAGAGGGGGGGGGGGGGGGGCAACGAACGGTCATGATTTTTCGTTTGTTGCCTACCTCAAAACAAATAAAATTACAAAGTAAAATTAAAATTACAAAGAACAAAAATCACTACAATCGGTGATCCGCTTAAGATGAGCGGTCCCGATCGTCATTGTGTCCATGGTTGCCGGGAATAAACCCTAACGGGCCAAGTGCTAGGATCCCCATCAAAAGGTTGTGAGTTCGTGCCTCTGTTAGAGTATTCATACATAGGTCCTCGACATTCGTTTCTCACTTGATATTTTTATCGTCTCTCTTGACGGATTTGACATTGCGTGAATTTTCAATTGGTCAGCAAATAAATTATTTGGAAGGGCGAGACACATGGTACTTGATACGTGTTCAGGCAGCGCAGGGCCGGAAGACCACCATAGGCTTGATGAATAACTTACTGCATTATTTTCTGATGTTTTGTAGATCCGTTGAGCCTCCTTCCACCACATTGACATGATCACTGCATTTACTTGCTACTAGGTACCCTTCAATAGTGGTGTGATCGTATCCTTATCCTTCTGTTAGAAGGACGAGATTGAATTTCACCAAGATAAGATTCTCCAACTAGGGATAATCATGCCAATGAGTCCTTGTTCTCCTCTCCCGTGCTTTTTGTTTAAGTGAGGGGAAACGACACTTCTATTTTGACTACTGCCTGTTGAATAAAAAGAATGTGAAGGACAAGTTTTTGATCGCAGTGGCTGATGAACTTTTGGATGAAGTGATGAACCATATCACACATGCTTATTCACAAGATTATGTCTCATGCTACTAACACCCAGATGATAACACTAAGTTGATCTTCCAAACACATCATGATCATTTTGAATTTTTAGTGTTGAGTTATGTGTCATTATTGTGTTTTCGTGTTAATATCGTGTCAGGTTATGTGTATGTTGTAACTATAAATATCCTTGGTATATGGAATGAATGAATCTTTTTTCCCCTTTCAACATGGTATCAGAGCCTTAGGGCTTTCGATACTCCTCGATCTCGTTTCCGCCGACCCGCTTCCAGCGCTCGATCCCGCCTCCAGCGTTCGCGCACTTCCGTCGATCCGTCCGCGTCGGGCTAGGGCTTCGTCCAGCCGCTCCCGTACTCCAGCGCCACCGCCCTCCGCCGCTCCAGCAGCTCACGCACTCCACCGCTCCGCCGCTCCAGCCGCTCCAGCCTCTCCCGCTCCCGCTCTCCGCCGCCCACTGCTCCTAGCCTCCAGCGGTTCCTCCTACTGATTTCTTGGCACTGGAAATGTGGTGTTCCCTGTGATGTCATTTCCGGTGTCCATTCTACTATTGGGATTGTTCCTCTTTCTATGAGGAAGCCCTAGTTTCTCTCTCAGTTGGTGTGTTGCTCCCCGGGGATCCTCCATTTGTATTCTAGGTCTCCACGGCCAGGATAGATGACTCTCCTACCCTCTCTGTTGCCACTGGTGCTCCTTCGGCTACTATGATGTCTAGCAGCTCCTCCTGTTCTGGCCATGACCACAACACCCCTCAGATCACGACGATCCGTCTGGATGGTACCAATTATCTCCCGTGGTCTCGGGCTCTTACTCTTGCCTTGAAGAGCAGGAGGCTGTTTGGGTATGTCATGGGCACTACACCGCCCCCTCCTTCGGATTCCCCTAATTGGTTGCACTGGGAGTCGGAGAATTCCCTCGTCATGTCCTGACTGACTAATTCCATGATTGACTCCATCGCTCGGAACTATCTGTTTTTAGATGCTGCTGCCGATATTTGGCGGAGGACCGAGTCTACTTACTCCTGTCGCGGCAATGCGGCCCAGATATTTCAGCTCCGACAGAAGATTTTTCTTCTCCGTCAAGGCGTCCGTCCTCTGTCTGCCTACTATCTCGAGTTCACTCAGTTGTATCAAGAGTATGATCATTTTGACTCTCTCACTTTGGTGTCCCCTGAAGATGAGATCCTTGTTCCCGCGCGGGAAGATCAAAATAGAGTTTTTGAGTTCCTACATGGACTGCATCGGGACTTCGATCAAATCACTGTGCAGATTCTTGGATGTTCTCCCTTGCCCTCTCCTCCTGAGGTGTTCAGCTTGGTTCAGCAAGAATTTGATCGGCGGCAGACTTGGACTCCTGATTCTCCCCCTGATGGCTCTGCCTTGGCGGCTCAGTTTGGGGTTCGGGCAAATCGTGACTCACGACCCAAATCCAGTGACAAAGACCACCTGCTCTGTGTCTATTGTGGGAAGGCCCGTCATACTCAGGAGACTTGTTTTCGGCTTCATGGATTTCCTACACCCCGTGGTGGTTCTTCCTCTCGTGGCGGTCGTGGTTTTGGGTGCTCTTCGGGTCGCTCTACACAGCCTCGCTCCACACATCTGTTTGATGGTTTCGACAAGCCGCAACTTTCACCTGTCTCGTCCGCTCCCACATTGGGTCTGTCATCTGATGATATTCTTACCTTCCGTCGCTTGATGCAGGGACAGTCCTCTGAGCCTCCTGTTTCCTCGTCCTCGTACGCCCATCAGGGACCACCAGGTGCTCACGCTTCCTCCTCTCATCCCTCTACTCACTGGATCATCGATTCTGGAGCAACGGATCACATGACCGGCTACTCTTCAGGTTTTGTGTCCTACCTTCCTTTCTCTGGTCGAGACAAAGTGAGCATTGCAGATGGTTCCCTCTCTCCGATTGCCGGAAAGGGTTTCATCCCCTGCTCCTCTCTTACCCTCTCTTCTGTTCTTCATGTTCCGAACTTTACCCGAAATCTCCTATCTATTAGTCATTTAACTAACTTTATGAACTGTTCTGTGACTTTCTTCCCTTCCTCTTGTATATTTCAGGACCTGAAGACGAGAACGGTGATTGGAACTGGTAGTCTGGTGGATGGGCTCTATGTGTTCTGTTAAAAAAGGCCCATTTAATCTAGACCCATTTTGTAACATTTATTGTTTTTCTCTCCTCTCTTTAGTCCCACATCTTGTATAGGACCTTTTTCTCTCTTTCTCTCATCTATATATTTGTACTCATTATATGTATTTTACACAAGTGAACATATATACAAGGTTGGCTTTTTCCATCTCTACCTGGTATCAGAGCCAACGATTCTCTTTGAGCGGCTTCCCCTTTCTTCCCACGCGGTCTGTTTTTTGTCCGCTACCCGCCCGGCTTCTTGCGGCCTGCCTGCCTGACCGCTCCGCTCCTCTTCTTCCGCTTCCTCTTCTTCTCCGTGGCTCCACCCCTCCCCTCCGGCATTTTATAGCCTTCCCCTTCCCTCTCTCTCGTCGGGTCCACCTTCCCTCTCTCTCCTACAGACCGCTGTCTCTTGCGGTCCGTTCTCTCTCCCTCTACGGCCTGTCCTTCTTTCGGCCTTCTTCACCTCGCTGCGGCTTGACTTAGCTCGCCGCGGCCTGCTCCTCCTCGCTGCGGACTACCTCTCTTGCGGCCTGCTCCGGCTGGCTGCGGCCTGTCTCTTCTACGACCTGCCTCTTCTGCGGCCTGCCTCTCCTGCGGGTTGGTCCCGGGTGTTGCGGTCTCTTCTCTCTTTCCGCTCGAGTCTCCCTACTCGCGGTCTCTTCTCTCTACCCGCCGCCGGCCTCCTGTTTCTTGGACCGCTGCTGTGCTCCACCAAACCGTGCGGACTCCTGCCTTCCCGCATTTTGGTCGCGGTCTTCTCCTCCTTCCTTTCTTCGCAGCCTCTCTCTGTTCGCTACGCCCTCTCTCTGTCCACTGCGACCTCTCTCTCTGTGTCTGTTGCGGCCTCTCTCTGTCCGCTGCGGCCTGCTCTCTCTCCCGGTCTCCGCCTTTGGTCGCGGGCTCCTCTCGCGGTTGGTTCCTTCCCGTCGTGGCTGGCGGTTTCTGCTCAGGTCGCGCGGTCTTCTTTGTTGCCCGGTCTGTTTTTTTCTAGCCGACTTTCTTCTCCATGACCTCCTCTGTTGATTCCGTTGGAACGGCGGTTCCTCCTGCTGACCGCCCGGCCTCTCTCCTGTAAGTCCGCGATGAGCTTCGTTTTACCACAATCTTTGACCGGCAAGAAAAACTTTGTGGAATGGGCACATTCTGTTCGCCGTGTCTTGCAATCCAAGGGATTCCTTCATCACTTGACTCAGGCCGTTACCGGTACTCCTACAGATGAATGGTTACGCAATGATGGTCGGGTGCAGACTTGGCTTTTTAATTCTCTTGATGACGAATCTTATCGCCTGACCATGTACCATGAGACGGCCAAAGCCATGTGGGACGAGCTCCACACCCTCTATTCTGGCAAGGATAGTCTTCACAATCTGTATGACATTATTACTGCTCTCCAGGCCCTTGATAGCAGTGACGCGACTGATCTGACGTCGTTTGTTGCTCAGGCTCGGTCTCTGGTCGAGGCTTGGATCCACCATCAGCCTCCTACTCTGGATCTTGCTGCCCAACGTGCCCAGAAGGAAGCTGTGGGTATCGCCATGATGATGGCCCGGGTCCCGCATCATCTTCACAGTGTACGGGCTCACATCCTCTCCTCTACTGTTACCCCATATTTCTCCGATGTGTGCTCTATGCTTCTCAAGGTCTCCCCGCCTCCGGATGTACCCGTGCCACCTTCTCCGGCCCTTGTTCAGCAGGCCCCTGCTCCCTTATTGCCTCTTCCATCTTCTGCTCGTGGAGGCCACTCTGACTCTCGCGGCCGGGGCCGAGGTGGCCGGCCTCGCCCTAAGTGCTCGTTCTGCGGCAAAGATGGGCATCTTGAAGCCACGTGCTACCGCAAACATGGCCGCCCTCCTCGTCCGCAGGCCGCTGTTGCGGCCACCGACTCCTCTTCCGCTCATCCTGACCTCGACGAGGTTCGTCTTCAGCTCCAGCATCTTCATGGACTGCTAGCCGCCCTCCTGCCTCGGTTGCCTCCGCTGCCTCCATCTCCAATGAAGGCATCGCCTGCCTCTCCTCTGGCCCGCGATGGATCCTCGATTCTGGTGCCACTCATCACATCACCTATGTTCGGCCGCCTCAGTACTTGTCTTCACCTCACCCGAAGTACATTACTGTGGCCAATGGGGCATCTGTTCCTGTCTCTGGATGTGCTGATATTCCTCTCACCTCTGGTGCTCCGGCTCTCCGCATCCACCACTCATCCGATGGCAGATTACGTCTCTCTCCATCGCCTTTCTCCACCTCTTCTTCACTTTGCCACTTCTTTATCCTCTGTTTCTGCCCCTAACTCTTTGCAGGAGACACTTCAACATCCGGGCTGGCGGGCGGCCATGTACGAAGAAATGACGGCCCTTTGGGCTAACCAGACCTGGGTCTTGGTTCCCTTACCTCCAGGTCAGCACCCGGTTGGGTGTAAATGAGTTTTCGTCATCAAGCATGCTCCAGATGGCACTATTGCCAGATTGAAGGCCCGTCTTGTGGCCCGTGGCTTCACGCAACACGAGGGTCTTGACTATGATGAGACCTTCTCTCCGGTGGCTAAGCTCAACACCGTCCGTGTTCTTCTCTCCGTGGCGGTGCACCGCCACTGGCCCCTTCATCAGCTCGATATCAAGAACGCCTTTTTGAATGACGACCTTCAAGAAACTGTCTACATGCGTCAACCGCCCGGGTTTGAGACCACGGGGGAGTCTCGGGTGTGTCTTCTTAAGAAATCCATTTATGGTCTCAAACAGTCCCCTCGGGCGTGGTTTGACAAGTTCAGCAATGTGGTTCGGGACATGGGGTTCACTCGGAGTTCTGCAGATTTCTCCCTATTCACCCGACACCGGGCCACTGGAACTGTACTTCTGCTGGTTTATGTTGATGATATACTACTCACTGGGGATGATTCAAAGGGGATTCACGAGGTCCAACAACATCTGAGCACTGTATTTCAGACCAAAGACCTGGGGCATCTTCGCTACTTTCTTGGTCTCGAGATCGCACGACGGCCGGACGGGCTGGTCCTCTCCCAACGGAAGTACTGTCTCGATCTTCTCAAAGACGCTGGTCAGTCCGGTTGCAAACCTGCTTGTACCCCGATGAAGGCAAATCACAAACTGTGTGCTCATGCTTCTGATGACGATTTGCTTCTTCAGAACCCAGAATACTAGCGACGCCTTGTGGGCAAATTGATCTATCTAACGGTCACGAGGCCGGATATATCGTTTGTCGTTGGGGTTTTCAGTCGGTTCATGCATGCCCCCCGGGTGTCTCATCTCCAGGCGGTTGAACGGATTCTCCGATACCTTAAGGGAGCTCCGGGTCAAGGGCTGGTTTACAAAACCTCCGACTCGGCTCCCGCATTAGTCGCTTATTCTGATGTCGATTATACCGGTTCCCTGGACGATCGGAGGTCAACAAGTGGGTTCTGTACTTATTTTGGGGGTCATCTCATTACATGGAAAAGTAAGAAACAAGTTGTGGTCGCTCGTTCTTATGCGGAAGCTGAATACCGATCGATGGCCTCGGTTGTCTTAGAACTCTCATGGCTTGAAAGTCTCCTTACTGACATGGGAGTAAAACTCCCTTCATCTGCTGTTCTATTCTGTGATAGTCAAGCCGCCATACACATAGCAAAAAATCCGGTGTTTCACGAGCGCACAAAACATATCGAAGTTGACTGTCACTTCGTTCGAGAGAAAGTTCAATTGAAGAAACTTGAGTTAAAGCATGTTCCGGGCACTGATCAAGTTGCTGACATTCTCACAAAGGCCTTATCAAGTACCCTGTTCTACCAGAGTTTGTCCAAGCTGGGTGCATATGACCTATAAGCTCCAGCTTGCGGGGGAGTGTTAGAAAAGGCCCATTTAATCTAGGCCCATTTTGTAACATTTATTGTTTTTCTCTCCTCTCTTTAGTCCCACATCTTGTATATGACCTTTTTCTCTCTTTCTCTCATCTATATATTTGTACTCATTATTTGTATTTTACACAAGTGAACATATATATAAGGTTGGCTTTTTCCATCTCTATATGTTCGATTCTTCCACCCCGGTCTCTTCTCCTCAGGCTCTTCATGTGGATCAGGCTGCTACTTTGGAGTCCTGGCACTGTCGGCTGGGACATCCATCTATCCTTTCTATGAAACGCTTATTTCCTACTTTCTCTACTGTTTTACTTGATAAGTTTAGTTGTGATGCTTGTGACCGTAGTAAACATCATCGTGTTTCTTTTCATCATGCTTCTTCTCCTAGTACTGCACCTTTTCATTTAATACATAGTGATGCTTGGGGCGCTTGCCAAGTTGCATCTATTTCAGGTTGTTTTCGGTTTGCGACTTTTATTGACTGCTACTCCCGCACCACTTGGGTTTACCTCATGAAAGCGAAAAATGAGGCTTTTACTTTGTTTCGGCGTTTTCATAACATGGTTTCAACCCAGTTTGCCACCCCTATTAAAATTCTATGCACGGATAATGGTCGGGAATTCATTGATTCCGCCTTCGAGGAATGCTTGGCTGATCATGGGATTCTCCATCAGACGTCTTGTGCCTACTCCCCCGCCCAAAATAGGGTGGCTGAACGCAAGAATCGTCATCTCCTGTAAGTTGCCCGATGCCTCCTTCACATGCACCTTCCTAAATACTATTGGGGGGATGTTGTGCTCACCGCGGCCTACCTTATCAATCGTATGCCCTCCCGTGTTCTCGGGTTCAAAACTCCTCTCACCACTCTTGGGGTGCCACTTACCACTCTATAACCTCGTGTCTTTGGATGCGTTTGTTTTGTCCATATCTATCACTGCACGAAACTTGATGCTTGTGCGCACAAGTGTGTTTTCATTGGCTATTCTCCTACCCAGAAAGGGTATAAGTGTTTTGACCCAGTCCGCAAGAGGGTTTTCGTTACCATGAACGCCACCTTCCATGAGTCTGAGCGCTACTATGGGTCCTCACTTCAGGGGGGTCTCCTTCTACACCGGAAGTGAGTCCCTTCTCATACTTTGACACTCAATCTTCCACTCCTCTACCTATTCCTTCGGGATATCATCCCTCTCTGCCTACGTCTACTACTCTGTATGTCCCACCTGTAGAGGCCCCGGTTACTAAACCTCTGCAGGTTTACTCTCGTCGTCCAAAGGGATCAAACACACGACCTGCCATCTGGATTTCAGAGCACCCACCTGACCCGTCGCCAGGATCCATCATTCCTACGGAAGATACCTCTACTCGACATCCCCTATCTCAGTTCGTTTCTTACTCATCTCTAACAACTTCCCATAAAGCATTTGTTTCCTCCTTGTCTTCTGTTTCTATCCCAACTTCGTGGCAGGATGCTCTTTCCCACGACCGGTGGAGGTCAGCTATGCTTGAAGAAATGGATGCCCTGGAAAAAACAGCACATGGGACCTTTTACAACTACCACCAGGAAAGAAAGTTGTTGGATGCAAATGGGTATTTGCTGTTAAGCAGAACACCTCGGGAGTCATTGAAAGATACAAGGCAAGGCTAGTGGCAAGAGGCTACACTCAGTCGACGGGCATTGATTATCAGGAGACTTTTGCTCCTTTTGCAAAGATGAATTTGATAAGGATCCTCATGTCTTGTGCTGCCTGCAAGGGATGAGAGCTTTGCCAATTGGATGTGAAGAATGTTTTTCTTCATGGAGATCTTGAAGAAGAGGTGTACATGACTCTACCTCCAGGGCTTACTCCTAGTGCATCAGAAGGGAAGGTCTGCAGATTAAAGAGGCCGCTCTATGGCCTGAAACAATCTGCCAGAGCTTGGTTTGGTAGATTCCACAAAGCCATGAGTAGGTTCGGGTACCTTCAGAGTAATGCAGATCATACCCTGTTTATCAGAATCAACAATGGAAAATTAGCCGCTCTGATTGTTTATGTGGATGATATTATGATAACTGAGGATGACAAGGAGGAAATCCAGGCTCTGAAAGGAAAATTGGCAAAGGAATTCAAAGTAAAAGATTTGGGTAACCTCAAATACTTTCTCGACATTGAGGTTGCGTGGTCAAAGCATGACATCTTCATGTCTCAAAGGAAATACATACTCAACCTCCTTGAAGCCACTTGGATGAGCGGATGTAGATCCGCTGACACTCCCATTGAAGCCAACCACAAGCTATGAAGGGATGATGGCGACACGATTAAAGACATTCCTGGTTTCCAGAGGCTTGTTGGAAAATTGATTTTCTTATCTCACACTCACCCAGATATTTCCGATGTTGTGGGTGTTCTCAGCCAGTTTATGCACTCTCCAAAAGCCCGTCATATCGATGCTACACTTCGTGTCCTCCGGTACCTCAAGTTCACACCAGGAAAAGTCATTCTGCTCTCACAAAATAAAGAGTTGACTATTGAGGTTTACATTGATGCATACTGGGCTGGATTGCCCTCTGATAGACGTTCCACGACTGGATATGGCTCTATGGTTCGTGGAAATTTGGTTACCTGGAGAAGCAAAAAATATGTTGTGGCTAGATCCAGTGCTGAGGCCGAGTTTAGGGCAATGGCTCACGGCATCTGTGAAGGGCTATGGATCTCAATCATTCTGAGAGATCTTGGACTTAAAGGAAGTGAGCCTATCCGGTTATATTGTGATAGTAAGGCTGTCATCTCAATCGCTCACAATCCTGTGCAACATGATCGTACAAAGCACATTGAGATCGATTGACATTTCATCAAGGAAAATATTGACAGAGGAACTGTGGTGACCCCGTTCGTACAATCTGGTCAACAACTGGCCGACGTTCTCACAGAGGGCCTGAGTTTCAGTGTGTTCACAGACCTTATTGGCAAGTTTGCATGACAGACATTACACGCCCAACTTGAGGGAGGGTGTTGAGTTATGTGTTATTTTTTTGTTATCGTGTTATTATCGTGTCGGGTTCTATGTATGTTGTAACTATAAATACCCTTGGTATATAGAATGAATGAATCCTTTTTTTTCCTTTCAACATTTAGTAATGCCTTTTAGGCTCAGTAATGTGCCATTCACCATTCAATCTTAGATGAAAGAGGTATTCTGCCCTCACATATGGATAGCAAGATGAATATCAAGTCTATAGTGAATCATTTACAACACGTTCAAATAGTTCTAGAATTTATCAGTCCATGAACTCTTCCTACGGCAGGGTGCATTCAACAACAATTTTGTCGTCTACCTCCATCATATTTTCCATACAACAGGAGTTCCAGCAGAGCCAGATAAAATTAGTATCATCGAGGACTGGTTTGAACCACAGCGGATGATTAGAGCATTGTGAAGTTTCCTTGGTCTCACTGGATACAACCTCAAGTTCATCAAGGACTACAACATCATTATGGCTCAGTTTGCGAGGACTTATTTTCACCGGTCAAGCGGTTACGACCACTTGAACCGGACCTTAAAGGTCCGGTCCATGTGGTCGTAACCGCTTGACCGGTGAAAATAAGTCCTCCCAAACGGAGCCTATATCTCCGCTAATAAGCCTCCCCGGGAAAGGATCCTTCCAATGGACGTGGCTGCTCAATAAGCATTTAGGCAATGCAAGACACTCTCTTGTAGGCAGCTATCCGCCACTTGCTTGACTTTCAGCAGGATTTCGAACTCAAATGCGACGCCTCAGGGTGCTACGTTGGCCTAATAGGAGCATCAAAATGTACTTGTATTGCATCATAGGGGAAAAAATCAAGGAGTGGGTCAGCTGGTTGGCACAGATACAATATTGTTACAATGCTTCTGTTGTAACAGCCCAATCAAACCAAGAGGCCCAAATCTGCAAGCCCATATCAGTTATTATTAAGAAAAGAAAATCATGTAAAATCTAGAAAGTACTGTTACTAGAATGATCTATAAATTTCTATATTGCCGTCTATAAAATCAGCCATCTGTATCAGTAAAATTTGGGAATGAATGAAATAGACTTTTTCTTCTTCACTGCTCTTCCATTCTCTCCCGTTAAAAACTCCCACCAAAAGCATTTTTACAGTTCCATCAGTGGTATCAGAGCCCCGGTTGAAGACAATATCATAGAGCTGTATTTCACCATCAATGGCCTCGTCATCTACCAACATGTCCATATTTTCACACCCCTCCATTCCCATGTTCAATGGAGAATTCTATGAACAATGGAGTGACAAAATGGAGACTCTATTGATCTCACAAGACTTGTGGGACATTGTAAACGACGGCCTCACTTCCACCGGCAAAGAAGCCGATGGAGCAACCCCCAAGTTCAAGAAGGAAGACAAGAAGAAGGATGCACTGGCATTACACTTCATACAGCAAGGAGTTTCAACAGCCATCTACCCGAGGATTATGGGATCCAAATCCTCAAAGGAAGCATGGGAACGGCTCCAGACTGAGTACAAAGGGACTAAAAAGGTAATTAAAATCAAGCTCCAGACATTATGACGTCAATTCGACGATATTAAAATGAAAGAAGGAGAGAAATCCCAAGAATACTTTGCTAAACTTACCAGTCTAGCAAATCAGATAAAAGCTTTGGGAGGAAACCTGGAGGAAACACAAATTGTAGAAAAAATACTCAGGTCGCTGCCAAAAACATACAATCACGTTGTTTCTGCTATCATGGAGGCCCACGATATAGAAACAATGTCCGTCACAGAACTTCTGGGATCACTTCAATCCCATGAGGACCTCTTCCGGCGCGATGACTCTTCCATAGAGAAGGTTTTCCAAACAAAAATGGCACTTAAAAATAAAACAGGGAAGAAGAATTCCCTCAAAAACTTCAACAGTCAAAAACAAGAAAGAAGTGAAGAAACGGGATACTATATACAGAAGGAATCCAACCCAGCTACTGGTCTTTCCTGCAGGATCTGCAAGAAACAAAACCACCACACCAAGGACTGTTTTTTCAGATGTAAAACATGTAAAATTCAAAACCATTCAGAGAAGAATTGCTGGTTCAAGCCAATGGAAGAAGCAAAATTTACTGAAGCAAATGAAAGTGAGCAATATCTGTTTGCTTGCAAACCACTAGAAGACAAAGATGCCTCACATTTCTGGTACATTGATAGCGGCTAGCCATATGGCTAATAACCGAGATTACTTCACCAGACTTGATGAAACCTACAAGTCAGAAGCAATTCTGGGTGATGGAAAGAAAGTGAGAATAGAAGGAAAGGGAACTGTCTCAGTAATCACACCAGAAGGTGTTCAGAAGCTGATTGCAGAGGTACAATTTGTCCCTACTCTATCACAGAATTTGCTAAGCGTCGGGCAACTGCTCAGAAGGGGATTCAAGGTACTATTTGACCAAAACACTTGTTCAATATACCACCCCACATCCAAAGCACTCATTTGCAATGCACAACTCAACTCAAGCAACATCTTTACACTTGAGTTGAAACCTCAAAAGAGAATGACCTTGACTTGCTCACAAGATGACAAGTCTCTTCAACTTTGGCACAATAGGCTTGGGCACACAAATCTTACCACGATTCACCATATGCACCAACAACAATTGGTTGAAGGCCTGCCAAAGTTAACAAAAACACAAGTAAAATGTGATTCTTGTGCTAGAAGTAAGACACATCGCTTGCCATGCCCAAAGACAGCACAACGAAGAGCCACACAACCTCTGGAATTACTTCACATTGATCTGTGGGGACCATCCAGAGTGCCGTCACTAGGAGGCAAACGATATTACTTACTCATTGTCGACGACTTTAGCCGCTTCATGTGGTTAAAGCACCTGGAGGAAAAATCAGAGAGCTTTCAACATTTCATTTCCTTTCAAAGACAAATAGAAAAACAATTGGAAAAATAAATAAAAGCTCTAAGAAGTGACAGAGGAGGAGAGTTTCTATCAAATGAATTCAACAACTATTGTCTAGTAAATGGAATACGAAGGGAATTCACTGCACCTGCCTCTCCTCAACAAAATGGAACAGTAGAGAGAAGGAATCGAACAGTAATAGAGATGGCAAGAGCCATGATGATACACAAATCACTCCCAAAATATTTTTGGGGAGAAGCTGCTTCCACAGCAGTTTATGTTCTTAATCGAGCTTCAACCAAAGCTTTACACAACTTAACACCGTATGAAGCTCTATATGGTCACAAACCTACTGTTGCACATCTTAAAGTGTTTGGGTGTATTGCCTATGCACACAAGATAACTGGGAGACAAGACAAGCTGTATGAAACCAGTCACAAGTGCATCTTTCTGGGTTATAGTTGTAGAAATGGAGAAAGCCAACCTTGTATATATGTCCACTTAGTACAAATACAAAGAATGAGTACATATATATAGATGAGAGAAAGAGGGAGAAAAGTCCTATACACAATGTGGGACTAAAGAGGAGAGAAAAACAATAAATGCTATACAAATGGGCCTAATTTAAGTGGGCTTTTCCAACACTCTCCCGCAAGCTGGAGCGTATAGGTCATATGCACCCAGCTTGGACAAACACTGGTAGAACAGGGTGCTTGATAAGGCCTTTGTGAGGATGTCGGCAACTTGATCAGTTCCTGGAACATGCTTCAATTCGAGTTTCTTCAATTGAACCTTCTCACGAACAAAGTGACAGTCCAACCTCGATATGTTTTGTGCGCTCATGAAATACCGGATTCTTTGCGATGTGTATGGCGGCTTGACTATCACAAAATAGAACAGCAGAGGAGGGGAGTTTTACTCCCAGGTCAGTAAGGAGACTTTCAAGTCATGTGAGTTCTGAGACAACCGAGGCCATCGATCGGTATTCAGCTTCTGCAGAGGAACGGGCTACCACAGCCTGTTTCTTACTCTTCCATGTAATAAGATGACCACCAAAATAAGTACAGAACTCACTAGTTGACCTTCGATCGTCCAGAGAACCCGCATAGTCGGCATCAGAATAGGCAACCAATGCGGGAGCAGTGTCAGAAGTTTTGTAAACCAGCCCTTGACCCGGAGCTCCCTTAAGGTATCAAAGAATCCGTTCAACCGCTTGAAGATGAGAAGCCCGGGGGGCATGCATGAACCGACTGACAACCCCAACTGCAAATGATATATCCGGCCTCGTGACTGTTAGATAGATCAACTTTCCCACAAGGCGTCGATAGTATTCCGGGTTCGGAAGCAGCAAATCGTCATCCGAAGCATGAGCGCATAGTTTGTGATTTGCCTCCATCGGGGTACAAGCTGGTTTGCAACCAGACTGACCAGCATCTTTGAGAAGATCGAGACAGTACTTTCGTTGGGAGAGCACCAACCCGTCCGGCCGCCGGGCAATCTCGAGACCCAGGAAGTAGCGAAGTTTCCCCAGGTCTTTAGTTTGAAAAACAGTGCTCAGATGTTGTTTGACATCTTGAATCCCCTTTGAGTCATCCCCAGTGAGAAGGATGTCATCAACATAGACCAACAGAAGGACGGTGCCAGTGGCCCGGTGTCGGGTAAAAAGGGAGAAATCTGCAGAACTCCGAGTGAATCCCATGTCTCGAACCACTTTGCTAAACTTGTCAAACCACGCCCGAGGGGAATGTTTGAGACCATAAATTGACTTTCTGAGAAGACAGACCCGAGACTCCCCCGTGGTCTCAAACCCGGGCGGTTGGCACATGTAGACGGTTTCCTGAAGGTCACCATTTAAAAACGCGTTCTTGATGTCGAGCTGATGAAGGGGCCAGTGGCGGTGCACCGCGACGGAGAGAAGAACGCGGACAGTGTTGAGCTTGGCCACCGGAGAGAAGGTTTCCTCATAATCGAGGCCCTCCTGTTGTGTGAAGCCACGGGCCACAAGACGGGCCTTCAGTCGGGCAACAGTGCCATCCGGAGCATGCTTGATGACGAACACCCATTTACACCCAACAGGGTGCTGACCGGGAGGTAAGGGAACCAAGTCCCAGGTCTGGTTGGCCCAGAGGGCCGTCATTTCTTCGTCCATGGCAGCCCGCCAGCCAGGATGGTGAAGCGCCTCCTGCAAAGAGTTAGGGACTGAAACAGAGGATAATGAGGTGGCAAAGTGAAGAAGAGAGGGAGAGAGGCGATGGAGAGAGACGTAGTTCGCCATTGGATGAGCGGTAGAGACGGGAGCCAGGAGCAGCAGGGAGCAGAGCACCAGAGGGCGAAGCCGACTGCAGAGGGGCGACGGGATGAGGAGAGCGACGAGAGTAGACCCGGATAACCGGGGGGGGGGGGGGGACGGACAGGAGGTAGAGAAGGCAGAGTGGAGGAGGAGTGAGGAGCAGGAATGACAGGACGAACGACGGGAGCTGGACTCAGAGCGTCATCGAGAGCAGGGAAGAAGGGAATATCTTCACGAAAAGTCACGTCAGCCGAGACAGTAACTTTGCGGGTAGCAGGCGAATAACAGACATAACCCTTCTGAGTGCGCGAGTACCCCACAAAGATATGCTTGGTGGCACGAGGGTCCAATTTGTCTGTGGAGGGACCGAGGTGGTGAACGTAGCAGGTACACCCAAACACCCGGGGAGGAACGGGAAAAGGTGGAGTTGTGGGAAAGAGGAGGCTGAAGGGAGTAGCATACTGGAGGACGGAAGACGGGAGACGGTTGATGAGGAAGCAAGCCGTGGAGAGCGCGTAGTTCCAATATGGTTTGTGGAACCTGCATTTGAAGCATAAGGGAGCGAGCGACATCAAGAAGGTGACGATTCTTGCGCTCGGCGACCCCATTCTGTTGTGGAGTGTATGGACACGAGGTTTGGTGAAGAATGCCGAACTCAGAGCAGAGAGTGGCAAAGGTATGGTTGGTGTACTCCCGCGCATTGTCAGTACGAATAGTGCGAATAGGCGCAAAGAACTGAGTGCGAGTCTCAAGTATGAAGGCCCGGAATACGCGGGGAAGTTCAGAGCGATCCCGAAGGAGATATAACCACGTCATGCGAGAGTAATCATCAATAAAAGTAACAAAATACCGATAGCCAGAAATACTAGTAAATTTATATGGACCCCATATATCGGAGTGAACTAAATTAAAAGGAGCGGAGCTCCGAGTACAATGAGGAGGAAATGATGAACGGGGCTGTTTGCCCAAAATACATGTGTCGCAGCGAAAAGCAGGGAGAGTAACATCAGGAAGAGCCTTCCGGAGGACTGGAAGAGGAGCATGTCCCAGACGGCGGTGCCAATCCGAAGAGGAGATAGAGGCGAGGACAGTGGGAGAGTCGTCAAGAAGATAGAGCCCATTCTGCAGCCGTCCTCTACCAATGATAGTCCGCGTCTGCTGATCCTGTATGAGAAAAGAAGAAGAAGTAAATGTCACGGAATAATTAGAATCAGTAGTAAGGCGACCAACAGAGAGTAAATTGAAAGGAGAGCCCGGAACATGTAGAGCCGAGCGCAGGAGGAGAGAAGAGGTGAGAGAAATATCAGCACATCCAGAGACTGGAACCGATGCCCCATTAGCGACAGTAATGTACTTCGGGTGAGGTGAAGACAAGTACTGAGGTGGCCTAACAGAGGTGATATGATGAGTGACACCAGAATCAAGGATCCAGCGCGTGCCAGAGGATAGGCAGGCGATACCTTCATTGGAGATAGAGGCAGCAGAGGCAACCGAGGCAGGCGGACGGCTGAGCAAGCCATGAAGATGCTGGAGCTGAAGACGAACCTCGTCGAGATCAGTACGAGAGGAGGCAGAGTCGGTAGTAGCAGCAGAGGCCTGTGGACGAGGAGGTCGGCCATGTTTGCGATAGCAGGTGGCCTCAAGATGGCCATCTTTACCGCAGAAGGAGCATTTAAGCCTAGACCGGCCACCGCGACCCCGGCCGCGAGAGTCAGAGCGGCCACCACGGGCAGAAAGGGGAAGAGGCAACAAGGGAGCTGGTGCCTGTTGAACAAGGGTCCGGAGAAGGAAGACCGGGAACATCCGGAGGCGGGGAGACTTTGAGAAGCATTGAGCACACATCGGAAAAAGATGGTGTAACGGTAGAGGAGAGGATGTGAGCCCGGACACTGTGAAGATGAGGAGGTACCCGGGCCATCATCATGGCGATACCCACAGCTTCCTTTTGGGTACGTTGAGCAGCGAGATCCAAAGTGGGAGGCTGATGGTGGATCCAAGCCTCAACCAGAGACCGGGCCTGAGCAACAAAGGACGTCAGGTCGGTTGCGCCACTGCTATCAAGGGCCTGGAGAGCAGTGATGATATCATAGAGATGGTGGAGACTATCCTTGCCAGAGTAGAGGGTGTGGAGCTCGTCCCACATGCCTTTGGCCGTCTCATGATACATGGCCAGGCGATAAGATTCGCCATCAAGAGAGTTGAGAAGCCAAGTCTGCACACGCCCATCATTGCGTAACCATTCCTCAGTAGGGACACCAATAACAGTCTGAGTCAGGTGATGAAGGAATCCTTTTGACTGAAGGACACGGCGAACCGAGTGTGCCCATTCCACGAAGTTCTTCTTGCCAGTGAGCGAGATTGTAGTGATTCGAAGCTCGTCGCGGACTTCCTGGATAGAGGCCGGTCGTTCAGGAGGAGGAACAGCCGTCCCGACTGAGTCTGCAGATGTAGACATGGGGGCGACCTGGATGAGGTCGCGGCGAGCTGGAGGAGGCCGCGGCGGACTGGCGAGCTGGCGGGCTGGAGGAGACCGCGGCGAACTGGCGAGCTGGCGGGCTGGAGCAGATCGCGGCGGGCTGGAACAGACCGCGGCTCACTGGAGCGAGCTGAGAAGAGAGGACAAGCCGCGGCGGACTGGCGAGCTGGCGGGCTGGAGGAGACCGCGGCGGACTGGAGGCAGCAGCTAGAGGAAGCGGAAGACTGCGGACTGGATGAGGTCGCGGCGAGCTGTAGGAGGTCGCGGCGAGCTGGAGGAGGTCGCGGCGGACTGGCGAGCTGGCGGGCTGGAGGAGACCGCGGAGGACTGACGAGCTGCGGACGCTGCGCTTACGGCGGACGAAGGAGACCAAGGGATTGAGGTCGCCGAGGTCGCGCCGGACAAAAAGAGGCCGCAGCGGACAAAGGGGAAGCAGTGGACCCCACAGGATGGCTATAAAGAGGGGGACAGGGGAGGAAGGAAGAGGAGGGAATAGAAGTGGATCCACGGGAGGAGAGGAAGCGGACTGGACAAGGGAGGCCGCAGGAGAGAAGCGGACTGGACAAGTGAGGCCGCAGGAGAGAAGCGGACTGGACAAGGGAGGCCGCAGGAGAGAAGCGACTAGAAGGTGCGGACAGAAAAGGGAGTCCGCAGGAGTCCGGAACCTGCCTCTGATACCAATGTAGAAATGGAGAAAGCCAACCTTGTATATATGTCCACTTAGTACAAATACAAAGAATGAGTACATATATATAGATGAGAGAAAGAGGGAGAAAAGTCCTATACACAATGTGGGACTAAAGAGAGGAGAGAAAAACAATAAATGCTATACAAATGGGCCTAATTTAAGTGGGCTTTTCCAACAATAGTGATCAAACCAAAGGTTATCGTCTACTAGAACCAAACAACAACAAACTCATTGTATCCAGAGATGTCATCTTTCATGAAGAAGATGCATGGCAGTGGGGATCAGATCAGGAAGTTCTTAAACCGTCTGAGTTGCCGGTTGAGTTGGAATTCCCACCACACTCCATCCAGGTCAACACTGAAGAAGCAGAGCCTGCAGAAATAGACTCGGAATCTGATTCATCATCTCCCCAGAAATTCAGATCATTAAATGAAATCTACCAAAATGATGAGTTTGCACTAATGGCTTCAAGTGTTCCAGCAACCTTTGAAGAAGCTAAAAACAAGGAGTGGCGCCAAGCAATGAATGAAGAAATTGAAGCAATAAACAAGAACAAAACCTGGAAGCTGGTTTCAAAACCTCCAAACAAAGAAACCATAGGCCTAAAATGGGTCTACAAACTGAAACAAGACGAAGAAGGAAAAATAACAAGGCATAAGGCGCGACTTGTGGCCAAAGGGTATACTCAAAGACCTGGAGAATATTACAATGAAACATTTGCTCCAGTTGCGAGAATGACTACAATTCGTTTAATCCTCGCAATCGCTGCTTATTTTGGCTTCCCCGTATACCAAATTGATGTAAAATCGGCGTTACTCAACGGAGAGCTTATAGAAGAAGTTTATGTAACTCAACCACAAGGTTTTGAAATCAAAGGAGAAGAAGATAAAGTATACAGGCTTCTCAAAGCCCTCTACGGGTTGAAGCAAGCTCCGCGGGCCTGGAACCACAATATAGATTCTTATCTTCAACAAGAAGGTTTTACCCGATGCGCCATCGAGCCCACACTATATCTGAAGAGAGATAATGAAAGTACGATCATTGTAAGTTTATATGTCGATGACTTAATACTTACAGGATCAAACTCAGGAGAAATTGCAAGGTTCAGAGAAAGAATGAAGACAAAGTACGAGATGACTGATCTTGGATCCCTGAAGTTCTTTCTGGGACTCCAGATCAAACAACTCGAAGACGGAATCTTCATCTCCCAAGAGCTCTACACTAATAATCTCCTAAAGAAATTCAACATGGAAAACTGCAACCCCACAGTTACCCCCATGTCAGCCACTGAAAAATTGAGTCCCAAAGAAGAGGAAGAAGGAGTGGATAAAGAGAAATATAGAAGTTTAATCGGAAGCCTCATGTATCTCACGAATTCGAGGCCAGATATAGAGAATGCAGTAAATATTGCAGCAAGATTCATCAGTAATCCATCCAAGGAGCACTTTGATGCAGCAAAGCGCATCCTACGATACCTGCAGGGCACAAAGGATTACGACATTCTATACAGACCCTGCCAAGATAACACTCTACATGGCTTCACGGACTCAGACTGGGCCGGTGATCTTGGTGATCGAAAGAGCACGAGCGGTTTCATTTTCTTTGCAGGATCTGGACCCATATCCTGGAGCTCTCGAAAACAGAGGACGGTTGCTCTTTCGACCACCGAAGCCGAGTATGTTGCTCTCAACGATGCCGCCTGTGAAGCAATTTGGCTTCTACGCCTGAAGAATGAGATAGAAGGGGATAGAGAGGGAATAAAAGAAATAGCAAAGCTTCACTGCGATAACAGCTCCGCCATTGCTTTATCGAAGAATCTGATTTATCACAGCAGAAGCAAACACATCGATATAAAACACCACTTCATCCGTGAACTCTTGGAGAAGAAGATGATTGAGCTTCATTTTTGCCCTACCGGAAGACAGCTCGCTGACCTAATGACAAAACCGCTGCCGAGAGATCGATTCGTCGAACTGAGAAAGAAGATCGGAGTATTAAAGCTGCAGATTTAGAGGGGGTGTTGTAAAAGCCCAATCAAACCAGGAGGCCCAAATCTGCAAGCCCATATCAGTTATTATTAAGAAAAAAAAATCATGTAAAATCTAGAAAGTACTGTTACTAGAATGATCTATAAATTTCTATATTGCCGTCTATAAAATCAGCCATCTGTATCAGGAAAATTTGGGAATGAATGAAATAGACTTTTTCTTCTTCACTGCTCTTCCATTCTCTCCCGTTAAAAACTCCCACCAAAAGCATTTTTACAGTTCCATCAGCTTCTTATCACATGTCGTTACATCGGATACCATTTAGACTCATGTTTGGGCGTGATCTCCCATACTTCAATCCTACGTTCTAGAGTTAACCACTATGGACTGTGGACTGGGCACTACAAAGTTTTGAACGCATAATCAACAACATTTGTGCCCACTTGGTCTAAACCCTGGATGAGCTCCATTTTGATGTAGGTGTTTGCATCTAGCTCAAGATTCAACCGCATCAACGTCTTCATCTTTCCAGTCGAGTGAGTTGTAAACTCTCGCCAAAACTCTATGGGCCCTTTAAGATACTCGGCAAATGTTGAGCCTTATGCTAGTCATGTTCTGATCGTAGCCATCTATCGTTCTCCTACAAATGCTATTCCATAATTGTTAGCTGGGTGACTCATATGGTTAATGAGGGATGTTTTATTGGTTGTGCTAGTACTCCACATTCTTGAGAGGTTCCATAAGACGTGTGATCTTTGCATTTTGTTGGTTCTATGAATTTGATGATGGTTGATCCTAATCACGCAGATCTTAAGTTGATGACTTGTCTAGTGGACTATTGTGTTTTCATGATGTTGTTTTCCTTGGAGCCGAAGAAGATGGAATCGGTGTAAAGTTTAGAAAAGGAGATCTAGTTTGGTGGTGGATATTGAATGAGAAGATTTCTTTTTGAGGTGTTCATTTCAACTTTTACATTTATCTATTATGTGAGGGTTGAGCTCAGTATATTGTACCGACATCCATCGATGATTTTAGAATATGAGAATTTTCTTCCCTAACTCTCCATGTCCCAAAAGATGGTGACTTCGAAGGATAAATATTGATTCATGTTTTTTTGTGGATGCATCAAGGTGGTGAAGCATGAAGAAGCTACTGTTTAAATTCGTTAAGAGTCCAGAAAGTGAACGAATGATGGTTCTCAGTCAAATGGCGGTCAATACTAGGAGCCTTCTGCGAATGGATCTGATCAGTACAATGAGCTTAGAGATAGTTATTCTTGATAGTTCTTACTATGAAGGCCATCAGAGAAAATCATATGCTTAATTAAGAGATCTCTTTGTTGCTAGATTGCTAGTGGATGGCTTATTATTATTTTGGCAATTACTTGGATTTATTCAACAATAGTGTTTTTAGTGTGATGGTATTTCTGCTGATTATCTTACCTAATTAGTAATTGATGGAATTGATTTTTTGCACTTATTGTATTTACTTTGGTGTTTATTGTTTGCAGTGCCAGGGTCTAATATAAGATCCTTGATGGATGACTCCTAAAATATTAAAATATAGTCAAACAATACCTCGACTGCTCAATATATATAATATTAGTTACTGACAGAGGATTAATATTGTCCATAACATCTCCTCCGCCTTTGAAATCAGCTTGACCAAGCTGATATGCGGGGATGTCAGTGCATTAGGCACCTTGAAAGGATGGATGACTCCGTCAAACAATACCTTGGTGTTTATTGTTTGCAGATGATATTGTTTTGGTCGATGAGACGAGCGAGTGTGTAAACGCGAAACTTGAATCATGGCGTGACACTTAAAAAAAAAGATTTTAGGTTGAGCAGGACAAAGATGGAGTATATGGAGCTTAAATTTAGTAGTGCAAGGAGGACATATGACTCTGTCATTAAATTTATCCCACTATAGTGGGGTCGGCTATATGGATCCTTTGTCTCCATTGTGCCCTATTGATGCAGTGGTAGACCGGCTAAACTTAAAGAACTCTAAAAATGCAACTAATGAGTATGAGACCAATGTTCCGTGCACGTGCCAACATGAGAGCAACCCAAGTAGATCAAATAACAAGTGATAAAATTTTAATAAAACGCTAAATCACGACCTCCACTATTAAGAGCAACTATTAATCGCAAGACATTATTATAATTTGCCAACGAGCGAGGAGCGATTCGATTAAGCGCGCCGGTAAAGGTCCGACAAGTCAAACAACATATAATATGATAGCATATATTGATCCCACAACCACAACAATAGTTCAAAACCTAGCATCCAAATAAGAGAGATAAGACGCCATATACCTTGATTAGCTCATGCATGCGGCGGCTCGGCTTCGGGATGGAGGGCCGTGGGCGGGGTGCTTCCGCTGCGTCGGTGGGATCCTTGGGGGGCTGCGGTCTGCGGGTGGTAGAGGGAGGGGTGGATTTGGGCTATTGGGGAAATGGTAGGTTGGCCGGGGAGGGGTGTTTGTGACTGGGTGAGGGCGGCGAAAAGGCTGCAAGGGGAGGAAGGGACGTTTGCGGCTAGGTGTGGGCAGCGAGGGGTAGGGTTGCTGGCGGATGCACAGATCTGGACGAGGGAGTGGCCGGCTGCGGGAGGAGGGGGTTGTTTGCACGGATCTGGTGGATGCACGGATCTGGACGGAGAGGGTGGAGGATTGCGAGAGGGGGGAGGGGACGGGCCAAACCTGGGACGGGAGTGGCTGGACGGAGGCGGCGGGCTGGGCAGGAGCGAAACCGTGAAGCGCGCTCTTCGGAATCCACCGAGAGGAAGACCGGTAGGTTGCAGCACAAGCAACTCTGATCCCTTGAACCGGTCACCAACAAGCATATAAATAAGAGAAGGCTAAAGTAAAACTAGGGTTCCCGATCGGGCGGCTATAAATGTTCGACCCGATTGAGGGCTAAATACATCAAAATTTAAAAAACTAATATATCAAATTTGCTCGGAACGACCCCCTGGACGCATCTGCGGACTCGGATCGCCCAGTCGGGTCGTCGATCACCGCCTCCTGCGGGAATAGACACGCGCGTGTCGTCGATCGTCATCAACTCCCCTTGACTTGAAAGCACTCATCTCCAGTGAGTGAAGATGATCGTACTCTCGACGCAAGTCCGGGGCGAGTCTCTCGATCTCCTCAACAACAATCCAAGAGTCGTCGGAAGTCAGGCGGACAGACCAATGGACCAAGTACCGCAGGACCGTCAATGCGCCCATCGTCGTGAAGTCATGGCCAACGATCTGTAGTGTATCTCCGGTAGGCGACTGTCGTAGCGATGTATCTCCGTCAGAACGAGGTGCCACAGGAACTGTCGGATGTAGAGGGGGATCCCCCGAGCGGTGCTCCATCGTCTGCGACTGCCTGGGCGAGGTTGGTGTAGGTGCACTGGAGGGGTGAGGGTCAGGCTGGGGCTCAAGGGCCGGTGGAGATAACGGATCCGCGTACACTCGCTCCTCATAGTATGGGGTCAGATCCTCTACATTGAACACCCGGTGAATCCCCATTGCTGGTGGTATGTCAACTTCATACGCGTTCGTACTAATCCGTCGAGTGACAGTGTAGGGGCCCATCCGACGAGCACTTAACCTTTTCGCAGCCCCCTGGGGGGACCTCTCAGGACGAAGACATATCATAACTTGCTCCCCGACGTCAAATGTTTGCTCTCTCTTGTTCAGATCGGCCTGAGCCTTGTAGTTTTCCTTACCAACCGCAATCTTCATGGGGACTGTCTCATGTAGTGTGTGTATATGCTGGATGAACGACTCGGCGGACTCACTAGGTCGGGCTCCTAACGTGACGTCCACTAGGTCAATGAGTTTCCTAGGCTCATAACCTAATATGAAATGGAATGGACTCAGACTTGTGGTCTTATTGACCGAACTAGTGAATGCAAACTCCGCAATAGACAGGATCGAATCCCATGTGGCCGAACTGTCCCGAACTAGACAACGCAACATGGTCGCAAGGCTTCGGTTGACAACTTCAGTCCGTCCATCCGTCTGTGGGTGGTAGGCGGTGGAGAACTTCAGTGTCGTGCCAGTCTTCTTCCACAATGTCTTCCAAAAATAACTCGTGAAGCGAACGTCACGATCAGAGACAATAGAAGTGGGCAGCACATGGTACTTGAATACCTCCCTGAAGAACAGGGCTGCCACGTATGGGGCGTCGTACGTCATATGACAAGGAATGAAGTGGGTCATCTTCGAGAAGCGGTCCACGACGACGAAGATCGAGTCGAACTTCCGCGGAGTGCGGGGGAGTCCAAGTACAAAGTCTAGACTGATGTCTGCCCAGGGCCGATGAGGAATAGGCAACGGAGTGTATAGGCCTGTCGGCTGTCGAGTTCTCTTCGCCGTCTGGCAGATTCGGCAATGTCGAACGACCCGCGTGACGTCCCTCTTCAGGCCAGGCCAGGCCAAAAGAAGCGGTCCTCAACTAACGCAATCGTCTTATCCCGCCCAAAGTGCCACGCGGCTCCGCCCGCGTGAACTCCCAGATGAGAAAATCCCGAAGAGAAGTCTGGGGTATACAAAGGCGAGACCCAAAAAACAGGTAGCCCTCAGAAATGATAAAACACTCGCGGGGCTCGAGGGGGTCCTTAGATATGGTAGAGAAGATACCGCAAAAATCAGGGCACTCCAGGTAGTCCAGGCAAACACGCTCAAATCCCTCAACTCGCACGTCCATGGTATGGAGGATGGTTACTCGGCGACTCAACGCATCGGCCGGCTTGTTCTCAACACCAACGCGGTGTTTGAGAACGTAATGGTATTCCTGCATGAACTCCACCCACTTCGCGTGTCGGTGTCCTAACTTCTTTTGTGAATCCAGGTATCGCAGGGTTGTTGGTCAGAGTACCGGACAAACTCCTTGTGTAGAAGATAGTGGCGCCAATATCGGAGCGAATGTACGACAACGTAGAATTCCCGATCATAATTGGAGTATTTCTGTCGGGCATCATTCAGTTTCTCACTAAAGTAAGCAACTGGATGACTCTCCTAACTCAGTACTCCCCCAATGCCTGCCCCAGACGCGTCGCCAGCCACCTCGAAAGCCTTGGAAAAATCCGGAAGGCACAATACGGGGGCAGTCGCTAGCCTTTGCTTGATGCTCTCTAAGGCTCTGGTGGCTGCTGCAGTCCAGGTGAAATCTCCCTTGCGGAGGCAGCTCGTAATAGGGGCTATGATCGAACTAAACCCCCGAACAAACCTCCGGTAAAAGGTAACGAGGCCGTGGAAGCTCCGGGCCTTGTGGATATTGGTCGGGACGGGCCACTCGCGAATAGACTTGACCTTTTCGGGGTCAACGAAGATGCCGGACTGTGAGACGATGTATCCTAGGAACTGTATCGAGGATGTATGGAATGAGCACTTATTCAAATTGATGTACAAATGCTCCTTCCAAAGGAGATCAAATACCAGTCAAATGTGGTCCAGGTGCTCCGTGCGGTACTGGCTAAAGATCAGTATGTCGTCAAAATAGACCACCAGGAACTTGCCCATGTAGGGCCGTAGGATCTGCGTCATCACCCTCATGAACGTGCTCGGCGCGTTCGACAGTCCGAACTGCATAACCAACCATTCATACAGACCATCCTTCGTCTTGAAGGCCATCTTCCACTCGTCACCCTCTCGTACCCTGATCTGATGGTATCCACTCCGCAGGTCGATCTTCGAAAATATTTGGGCACCAGCCATCGCATCTAGGAGGTCGTCGAGGCGTGGAATCGGAAAACGATATTTCACTGTGATCTTATTGATGGCCCAACTATCGATACACATGCGCCAACTCCCGTCCTTCTTAGGGGTAAGGAGGGCTGAAACGGCACACGGGCTCAAACTCTCCCGAATAAAGTTCTTCCTAAGAAGATCGTCAATTTGTCGCTTCAATTCGGCATGCTCTGTCGGATTTAGGCGATAGCGGGGCAGGTTGGGCAAAGATGCCCCCGAGACTAGATCAATTGCATGTTGAATATCCCTCGTAGGAGGGAGCTCATCAGGGAGTTCCTCTGGCATGATGTCAATAGATTCGGCTAGCAGGTGCCGAATGTCCGGGTCCACACTCTCCAAAGCTGTGGTGTCACCAGATGTCAAGGCAGCGGTCACCACAAACATAACTCCCGAGTCTAAACTCTCACGAAGAAAATCGCCCCTCCTCAGGACGTGCACTGGTCTAGTCGACCCCGCACTAATAGATGACTCTACTTGGCCCTTGGAGGGATCCCTGGGCTGGGTCGGAGTGAGGGTGATCTTTCGTCCCTTGTCAAAGAAGACACACGTGTTGGAGCGGCCATAACACATGGCGTCACGATCGTAAAGCCGGGCGGCCTAGGAGAACATGTGCGACGTCCATCGGGATGACGTCGCACCAAACCTTGTCTTCAATGGACGCTAGGCGGACCGACACAAGACATCTTTGCGTGACCTGAATGACCGACTTGTCCACCCAGTGGACTCGGGAAGGATGCGGGTGTGGCTCGGCGGAAAGCTGCATCCTCTCTAAGCCCTTCTTCGCTACGATGTTCACACAACTACCGCTATCTATGGCGAGCTTGCAGGGGCCGCCCGCACTCTGAAAATAAGTATAGAATATCGAGGTACGTCACCAATCTTCCTCAGTACGAGGTGCGTGGAGGAGTTGGCGGATGACTCCCAACTCTAACGATCTCTCCGCGTCGCTCTCCCAATCGTCCTCGACCCCCGCGGTAATTTCTTCCACTATAGCATCGTCAACTTCAACACCCGCCTCATCGTCACCCTCCATCAGAAGGTTCCTCGTAGGACACTGTGCAGCAATGTGCCCCCTGCCTGAGCATCGATAACACTGTCCGGGTCCGGGTCTCGGGGCAGTCGGGATGATAGCCTTGCCCTTCGCATCTGAGGGGGCGCGGGCTGAGGCGTCTGAGCGATGAGTGGTTTGCCTCGATCCTGTGAGGCGCAGGTAGTTCTCATACTCGAGTGCTAGTTGGAACACCTGCTCGACCGTCTCTATGCGGTGTGGTATAAACTCTCTCCTAATCTCAGCTCGAAGTCCCGCTCTAAATCGTGAAGCGGTCGCAATAGGCTCCTGCAGAATGTCGCTTCTCACTACTAACTCATCAAATCGTGTCATGTACTCGGCAACGGAAAGTGACCCCTACCGCAACGCGTAGAGTTGGTCGAGGAGTTGATCGCGATATGATACAGGGAGGTACTTGTCCCTCAATCACTGCTTTATCTCATCCCATCGGGTAACAGGATAATATCCATCCCTCTCGAGCGACCTCTCCACACTAATCCAGAACATCTTGGCTTGGCCCAGAAGCTTCATTTTAGCAAACCGAACTCGCCGTTCGTCATTCATCTCATACCAATCAAAGAAGTGGTCCATGTCTAGGATCCAGTCACAAAAGGCCTTCGGGTTCAGGTGACCGTCGAAGGAGGGCGCATCAATTCAGAGGCGTCGGATGAGGTCGTCCTCAACCGGAGTGCGCTCTCGGCGAGGTGCCACATACTCATCGCGTGGATGGTCAAAGTCGTACTCGTGTCGTGCGGGTGGGCCACACCCATGTCGGGCCGGTGGTAGGCGTGGCTCGTAGGGTGGCCGAGGGTTACCCCTCGGTGCGGGGTCGCGACGGTAATCATGTACCGCCTCAGGGGTCCGTCTCCGTGCAGCGGGGTCCCGACGTGGTGGCTCTCTACCTCGCCGATCAGGTGGAGGCGGGGTGTCCCGTGGGTCTTCCAGGGGTTCGTCATAACGGGGTGCTACAGCTGGACCTCTAAGGGCTCCTATCTGATCGACTCTAGTGTTGACCCTAGCAATCTCGTTTTTAAGGGTGGCGAACTGCTCGAGGATTAAGCGCTGGAACTCGGGGGCCGCCATGTCCGAATTTGAACTGGTGGCCCGATCATCAGTGACGATTTGGTCAGACATCGGGGCTCGAAACTACCTACCACTACGGAGCATGCAAATGTGATTCAAAATCTGGATCTGATACCAAATGATGCAGTGGTAGACCGGCTAAACTTAAAGGACTCTAAAATGCAAACTAATGAGTATGAGACCAATGTTCCGTGCACGTGCCAATATGAGAGCAACCCAAGTAGATCAAATAGCAAGTGATAAAATTTTAATAAAATGCTAAAGCACGACCTCCGCTATTAAGAGCAACTATTAATCGCAAGAGATTATTATAATTTGCCAACGAGCGAGGAGCGATTCGATTAAGCGCGCCGGTAAAGGTCCGACAAGTCAAACAACATATAATACGATAGCATATATTGATCCCATAACCACAACAATAGTTCAAAACCTAGCATCCAAATAAGAGAGATAAGACGCCATATACCTTGATTAGCTCATGCATGCGGCGGCTCGGCTTCGGGATGGAGGGCCGTGGGCGGGGTGCTTCCGCTGCGTCGGTGGGATCCTTGGGGGGCTGCGGTCTGCGGGTGGTAGAGGGAGGGGTGGATTTGGGCTATTGGGGAAATGGTAGGTTGGCCGGGGAGGGGTGTTTGTGGCTGGGTGAGGGCGACGAAGGGTTGCAAGGGGAGGAAGGGACGTTTGCGGCTAGGTGTAGGCAGCGAGGGGTAGGGTTGCTGGTGGATGCACGAATCTGGACGGGGGAGTGGCCGGTTGTTTGCACTGATCTGGTGGATGCACAGATCTGGACGGAGAGGGTGGAGGATTGCGAGAGGGGGGACGAGACGGGCCAAACCTGGGACGGGAGGGGCTGGACGGAGGCGGCGTGCTGGGCAGGAGCGAAACCGTAGAGCGCGCTCTTCGGAATCCACCGAGAGGAAGACCGGTAGGTTGCAGCACAAGCAACTTCGATCCCTTGAACCGGTCACCAACAAGCATATAAATAAGAGAAGGCTAAAGTAAAACTAGGGTTCCCGATCGGACGACTATAAATGTTCGGCCCGATCGGGGGCTAAATACATCAAAATATAAAAAACTAATATATCAAATTTGCTCGGAACGACCCCTCGTGCACATCCGCGGACTCGGATCGCCCAGCCGGGTCGTGGATCACCGCCTCCTGCGGGAATAGACACACGCGTGTCGTCGATCGCCATCACCTATCTTTTGTCATAATCTCACTAATGCCTAAGTACATCATGTCTTTCCTTATAGTTTCATTCCAAGTCTTTATTGGTCTACCCCTCCCTCATCTAACATGTCTAGTGACTGGACTCTCACAACGTCTAACAGGTGCCTCTAATGGTCTCCATTGTACGTGTCCAAACCATCTTAGAGGAGCTTCTCACATCTTCTCTACAATTCGTGCTACTGCTGTCTTATCCCTAATACATTCATTCCTAATTTTATCCAATCTTGTGTGTCCACACATCCACCCAATCATTCTCATCTCCGCAACTCTCATTTTTTGCGCATGTACACAATTCATTGCCCAACACTCAGAACCATAGAACATCGCGGGTATAATTGCAGTACGGTATAACTTAGCCTTAAGTTTTAGTGGTACTTTACGATCACATAAGATCCCTGACGCGTCTCTCCACTTCAACCAACCCGCTTGGATTCTATGTGTCACATCTTTATCAATACCTCCATCCTTTTGAACTATCGATACAAGATATTTAAAACACTCAATACGGGAAATATCTTGACCAACTTAATAACGAAGTCTTCCGTCCTTCTTGTTCTGCTAAATTTAAGCTTCATATACTCCGTCTTTGCCCTGTTCAACCTAAAACACTTCTTTTCTAAAGTATCTCGCCAAGATTCTAGTTTTGCGTTTACACCCTCGTGCGTCTCATCAACCAAAACAATATCACTCGCAAATAATAAACACCAGGGTATTGCTTGTTGGATATGTCTGGTGAGCTCATCTAAGAAAAGGGTAAAGAAATAAGGGCTTAAAGCTTAACCTTGATGTAAGCCAACAATGATAGGGAATTCCTGTGTTAATCCTCCAGACCGGATAAAATTAGGAATGTATGTATCATGGAAAAAACATGAGTGACACCAATTGTAGAGAAGATGCAAGAAGCTTGATTAAAATGATTTGGACAAGTACAAAGGAGATCATTAGAGGCACGTGTTAGGCATTGTGAGAGTTTAACCACTAGGCATGTTAAACGGGGGAGGGATAGACCAAAAAATCCTTGGAATGAAACTATAAGAAAAGACATGATCTACTTAGGCATTAGTGATATTTTGACAAACAATAGGACGCAATGACGACAAAGGATCCATATAGCCAACCCACTATGGTGGGATAAAGGCTTGAGTGCTGTTCTTGTGTCGCATTACTTTGGTGGTCGTTTAACGATTTTATTGATGCATAATATTCTCATGTTGTTTTATACCTCAGGAAGGGCTATTTTTGCCACACCAACTGATGTGTTTAACGATTATATTGATGCATAGTATTCTCATGTTGTTTTATACCTCAAGAAAGGCTATTTTGGCCACATCAACAGATGCGCCGGCTTAACATATCACAATATAATACATGACTAGACATACCAACTAATTGCACTATCAAAGCTATCCTCAAGGAGTATTCAATAAAAGATAACTTAAAATTGATAGTCAGCAAGTTCATCACTTGTGGGTCCTGATTCGCCACTGGCTCGATTTAACAAATCACACTCAAGATCAATTGTCAATGCAAACCTAGAATCACAAACATTACTATTTGTCAACCAATCCCAAAATGTGCCGATGAGGTTGTTCAACAACCTAAAACGTGTATATTAGGAAACATGAGACAAATCTTGAGGGGATCATCTAATAGCAAGGATTTGGGGTGCGGTGGAGATGGGAAGGCCAACGGAGCTGGCGGCGTCGGGCTGTGCGAACGCGGGAGAGAGAGCGAGCGAGGGAGAAAGAGGTGGCTAGGGAAAATGAGAACCGCTGGGTCGCTGGGTAGGTTTCCGTTTTCTTAATTTCCAAATCACATGCCAATTCAAGCATACAAAAACAGATTACATATCTTCCTTATATAAGGAGAGATCAACAAGGTTCCGATTGGCCAAACACACACTGCAAAATAAAATATAAAAAGATAAATAGATACTAGGCCCGCCAAGTGTCGCGCGGGCTCACTCCATCTTCATCCCTCATGCGCGCCTAGTATAGACGCGCGTGAAATGTCTTCCTTTGACCGGGTCCGTCCAGTCTGTATCAACTACCCCTTGGTTCTCAACGACCTTATCCTCAAGGTCAAAATCTGAAAACTAGGCCTTCACTTTCGCTAATATCCATGTTGCCTCATCCTTGGCTTGTCCCTTCCACTGAATGAGAACCTGCCTCACGGGTTGGCCTCGAGCATGTTCAGTGTGGTCGCCCAACTCCGCCTTGGGCTCATAATGTGGGGCGACGTCACTACTCGGGCCTTCAGGCAAGGTGTCCTAAAGGGGGTGATTCCCCAACGCCCGCTTCAACTGCGACACATGGAATACTGGATGAATTCGACTGTTAGGAGGAAGCTGCAAACGGTATGCCCCTAACCTATCTTTTCCACGACCAGGAAAGGGCCAAATACCGCACAAAAAGCTTGGGATGGAGGCGACAAGTCAAGGAACTTTGGCGATGCGGCCGCTACTTGACGAACACATGCTCGCCCGAGGATAGGAGAACCTCGCGGCGGTGTCGGTTGGCATGCTGGGTCATTCTCTCTTGGGCGCTGCGGAGATGATGCTTCAACTGCCGTAGATCCTCATCCCGATTTTGAAGGTCCTCTGCCAAAGATTGAACTTGACCTTCCCCGCCGAGACCGACTGATATAGTCGGGGGCGGCCGCCCATTGACTGTCTGGAAGGGGGTGTCGCCTGCCGCCGATTGGTAGGTGGTGTTGTACCACAGTTCTGCCCATGCCACCCACTGGGTCCACTGACGGGGTTGCGCGGTAGCAAAGCAGCGAAGGTAGGCGCCCACGCAGCGGTTGAGGACCTCAGTCTGTCCGTCAGACTGATGGTGATATGTCGTACTGAATCGTAACTTTGTCTCCTGCAAACAGAACAATTGATGCCAGAAAGTGCTCATGAAGACTAGGTCGCAGTCGCTAACAATGGAATGGGGAAAACCCGTGTAGGCAGACAATCTCGCCAATGAAGATCCAGGTCACCGAGCTTGCCGTGTATGGATGCTTGTCTGGTATGAAGTGTCCGTACTCGGAGAGGCGGTCGACCACCACCAATAGACAATCGTACCCCTTGGATCGTGGATGGCGGGTATTGAAATCCAATCTGATGTCCTCCCAAATCCGATCAGGCACCGACAGAGGTTGCATCAAGCCGACGGGGGCGAGGGTCTGGTATTTGGCCCTTTGACATACCAAACAGTCGGCCCCGAACTGTTGTACCGTTCTCATCATGCCTTTCTAGTGGAGGATAGCCGCCAACAGACGGTAGATCAGATAGCCTCCTAAGTGTCACGCTGTCGGTGTGGAATGGAACTCCAGTAGGCGCGATATCCATGGTGATAATGCTGCGAGGACCAGGTGGTCGCGGTAGTAGAGTCTGTCTCCCACTAGTCGGAAGGGAGAGCGCGCATCTGGCACGCTCAGTAGCTCGTTGATCATGCGGCCGTAACGGGGATCTACCCGTATCTCCTCCCGGAGGACCGTCGTGTCCCGCCACTAGCAAAGGGAGATCGCCGCCAATGTGCCGCCATGCTCGCGGAGGGATAAGGCATTCGCAGTCGAGTTTGTGCTCCTGGTATTATACTATATTGGGAATTGGTATCCCAAGAGCTTGGCTATCCAGAGTTGTGCCGGCTCCATAGATGCTTCTAGCTGTGGTGGTCGGCTCTGACGGTAAAGGGCCGCGCAAGAAAATACGTGCGCCAATGTTGGACTACTAGTACCAAAACATGTAGCTCGCTATCATAAGCGGAAGCCACCTTCCGTCGGTCGGTGAAGGCCCTGTTGTAGTAAGCGATGGGGCTGCCCTCCTGCATGAGGATGACATCAAACCCCTTCCCGGAGGCGTCACACTCCACGATAAACAACTGGAAAATCGGGCATGCTCAGGACTGGTGCTGCAACGAGAGCGCGCTGCAAGCTGTAGAATGCCTCTTGGGCGGTCGAAGGGAACCCGCGCACCTCCTTCATGAGGTTTGTCAGTGGCCGTGCCAAAGCCCCGTAGCCGCGGATGAAGCGGCGATAGTAGCCGATGAGTCCCAAGAATCCCCTCACGGCCCGACGGCTCGTCGGCGTCGGACGGTGCCGGACAACCTTGATCTTTTTCGGGTGCATGGAGATCCCTTCGTTTGAGATGATGTGACCCAGGAACTCGACCTGCGGCTAGCCGAAAGTACACTTCTTCCGATGGGCCACGAGCCGGTCGGAGGCAAGGAGGCGGAGAACGGTGGCGAGATGGGCTAGGTGGAGCTGCCAAGAAGAACTATAAACCAAAATGTCATCAAAGAAAACCGGATGAACCTATGCAAGTGCGGGCGGAACACGTCGTTCATGGTGGAATGAAAGGCGGTCGGGGAGTACGTCAAGCCAAACGGCATAACGAGGAACTCGTTGTGGCCTTTGTGTGTCTGGAAGGCCGTCTTAGGCACGTCCTCTACTCGCACGCGAATCTGGTTGTAGCCCGAGCATAAGTCCAGCTTGGAGAAATAGCGAGCACCTCGCAGTTCATCCAACAGCTCCTGGATGATGAGAAAGGGGTACCTGTCCGGCACCGTGAGCTAGTTTAGCTCTCTGTAGTTGACACAAAACTGTCAGCTGTCGTCCTTCTTTCGCACGAGCAGCACCGTGTAGGGGTGCAAAGTTGTCCCGGGCCCAGTCACCCGGCCCGGCGTCTGAGCCCGGTAAGGCCCGGTCTGAGCCTCCTAAGGCCCGGTCTGAGCCCGGTAAGGCCCGGGTTTGGTTAGGCCCGGACCAGTCCCAGACCGGGCCTAATGAGGCTCACCAGGCCCCCTTATTTGGCTAAGGCCTGACCTGGTGCCTGGACCGGGCTAGACCCAGGCCTGGCCCGACCTGAAAGCCCTGCTCCCACCATTAAAAAAATGTTTGGTTGAGCATTAAAAAATGTTGGTCCAACATTTTTTTAATGCTGGACAACATTAAAATGCTGGGCACGGTGCCACCAACTTCATTATGCACGGGTAGGTGATGTCGCGCACCGAGTAGCAAGAAAATTCCAGGCGTTGGAAGGTGGCGCCCGGCTCGGCTATATTGGTCCCGTCATCCTCGAGCTCGAGGGCCTCAAAATCGGCCACGACAATCTCTTCTTCCTCGGCTCCTAAGAGCATCTGGAGGCCCCTGTTGGGACACTTGTGGGTCGGTGAGTACTGGCCCTTGCAGCGGAAATAGAGACCCTTGCCCCGAAGGTCAAGGTACTCCGTATGAGAGATCCGATGGGGGGGGGGGCCCGTGGTGGTGGCGGCTGCGAGTGTTGCAGGGGACGTCCTGAGGTGGAACAATATCCAGGGCTGGCCGACCAAGAGGGGCCGACAGTCGGGAAGCGGCGGGCTGGGGAGGGCCCAGAATAGGTGGTGGGAACCGGATGTCGGGAGACGGCGGCGACGGTGGCGAAATTTGCCTCCACAAAACGTGCTTGCTCCATTGCACGAGACAGGGTGGTTGTCTTCTTGGACCCGAAGACGGTTACGAATGTGTGGCCGCAATACGGCGAGGAGCGTGCCCAAGTAGTGGTCCGACGATAGGCCGGGGACGTGCGTGGCCACCTCGATGAAGTCGTCTATGTAAGCGTCCACGGAGTCGGCTTGGCGGACATTGCTCAAGCGCTCATACGGGTTGCCGACGATGATTGGCAGAGCCAACGGTCCCAATGAAGGGCCGAGCCCTCCATGTAAATCGTGGCGAGGGGTACCATTTGAGCCGTGGGCGTTCCCTGGATGTCAAAGTAGTGCTCGACCCGTGCGAGCCAACCCAAGGGATCGGTCCCGTCGAAGACCGGCAGTTCGAGGCGGCGGAGGGGGCCAGAGGAGAGCTCGAAGTGAGGACGGTCGTGGCCGGAAAAGCGCCGGGGTTGCTGGCCGACGCCGCGGTGGCGAGCGGTTGGGCCGGCGAGGTAGTCGATGACGGGGGGCGGGCGGCGAGGAGTGCGTGGATGTCACAGACGGCCACTTGGAGGTCTGATATGGTCGTATCGACCCGGTCGAGGCGGTCGGAGAGCGCCGCCGTGACTGCGGCCGGATCGGGATCACGCGCCATGCTGCGGGTGAGGGGCATACGCCGGGCTGAGGAGAGGAGGCCGAGCTGTCGGCCGGAGGCGAGATCCACGGGAAAGGGGCGCCGAAAGGCCCCAAAAAGTCGCACGTACGGTCGGCGGGCAGCGCCTGTGTGCGGCACAGCGGGGCGCAACGCGGCAAGGGGGGAGGCGTGCAGAGGCAGGCAGACCAGTTGATATCGAGGATTTGGAGTCTGGGCGAGGTGGGAAGGCCTGTGGTGAGGTTGTCGAGCGGGCGGCGTCGGGCTGTGCGAACAGAGGAGAGAGAGAGAGAGCCGCTGGGTTTGTTTCCCCTTTCCTTAATTTCCAAATCACAATCCAATTCAAGGATACAAAAGCAGATTACATATCACTCTTATATAGAGAGGCCTACAAGGCCGATCGGCCAAACACAAACATATGCAACAAAATAAAATACGAAAAGATAAATAAATATTAGGCCCGCCAAGTGCCGCACGGGCTCATGCCATCTCCGTCTCTCGCGCGCGCTTACTATAGACGTGCATGAAACTTCTTCCTTTGACCTGGTCTGCCCCATCCGTATCACCATCTATCAAGGGTGAACAAATGTTCCTTATTTCTTAATCAGTGTGACGCATTATAGATTTATTGTAGCGTGTTATCCTATAAAATCAGTATATATAGTTCCCATAAAATTGTAATATGCTTCATTTATTGATTTTTTTTTTTTACGTATTATGCCGTGTTTCATGAAATGCTCAAAATTCTAGTATAAATAATTTTCAGTTTGAAGGAGGGGATTCCAAACTTAATTTCTGATCTTTATTCCTTAACCCTTGTGGTATTTTTGCTGTTTGGAGGGAAGTATTCTTTACATCTCGTGTTAGATAAGAGACAAACAATTAATACAGTATTCCATCATTTGCTAGTATTTTATGTCTCTCTTTCTATTGATGAACGACTGATAATGATGGTGAATGGCACGACATAGGTTCGAGAGCGATTTTCATCAAAATCACTCGTAGACACTTCACCTTATTTATCACTTCCTCCGGTGTGAGCAGCAAGCTGTCAAGAAGGAATGACTTGATGGTGAGGATAGAAGCCACTTTCTCAGGTGCACTAGTACTCGTCCTGATCAGTACAATGTCTTGAATGAGTATGGTTAAATGAGATATGATGCATTTATTATTTCTAGTTAGCTCCATACTCTCATTCATAATGAATTGCTCCACAATTTTATCCATCATTTTGATGCTCTCCTTCGGGGTTGCGATTTCACCCTCCATAACATGATCACGAGTATGTGCAGTACTAATCACCTAGGCAAGAAGAAGAGTAGCAAGAAGGATCAGATCATTATAAGCATGCCTACATTAAATATATGATGTATACTAGACCTCTAGGAAGGTCAAGCTATCCCAAGCTCTCTTTAGTTGGTAGTCCAGTTGCCGAGGCATATCTGCAGGAGACGAATCCCACTCCTTGCCTCTTGTTCTCCTAGAAGTGGGAGTTGCAAAAAGCTTACTTGCCCTCAGAAAGGGAGTTCTTGTTCTATCAAAAATCAAGGGAGCCAATTTCCTTGCATAAAGGGAAAGAAATTACCATAATATTGAGTGTCAAGACAAACACAAAAGAATAACAGAGATAATAGGACACTAACCATAGTTCGTTGTTGCCTCCTTTTCTAGATGTTGATATGTGATCTTTCAGGGTTGGAAGTTTATCAGGCATCGTCACCTCATGTGAGATGAGCTAGTTCGCACACAACAAGATAGGGTGTTTGTTACATTCGACACAACAAGATTGGGTGCTTCATATAAGTTCTCTTACCTAACAAAGTTCAATGTTTTTTTCCTTTTCTTGGGAGAAGATTTGTTGGAACTGATGGCCGAAGAAGAAGATGAATCACCAAAAGAAAAGAAGGGTGGATAAGGCAAGAACATTAGGTCTATTTACTTACTTTTCTTAAGTGTATATGGTCATTTTGATAAAAATGCCCTAAAAGTGATGACAGCTGGATACTCACAAAACTACCAGTCTTAGGCATGTTAGCATAAGTGCGAACTCAACATGTCTGGAGATGACATTTGACATGTGAAGTTACCTAGGCACACTAGTCATCCAGAGACTTACTAATCATAAATAATTACCATTGTTAGAAAAGCCTAATTAAGGGCCCATTTAGGGGCCCATTTTTCTCTCTTTTCTCTCTCTTTGTATTAGTCCCACATCTTGGATTGGGATTTCTCTCCTTCCTCTTTTCCTATATAAATGTATTCATACTTGTAACGATTAATTCAATAAGTGTATACAAGGTTTGAGGCCTCTTTTTACATGGTATTACAGGTACCGGTCTCCTCCTTGGGTTTTCGGTTTCTGTCCGCGGGCTCTCGCGGTCTGTTCGCGGCTACTCGTGGTCTCCCTTTTTTCCTAACCGCCCGAGCTAGGTTGTCTGGCCTGTCTGTTTGGAAAGCGCCTGTTCTCCTGGCTGACCGCGCGTTTTTTTCCCTTTTCCAGCTTCGCCGCAGTGTCGTGCGACCTGTCTTTTTCTAGCCGCTGTCTCCGTAACTCTGTTTCTCTCGTGGCTTCCATGTTTCCTCCTCCTACCTCTATTTTATAACCTCTCTCACACGTGGAGTCCACCCTCTCTTGTTTCTTTCTCTGACCGCCCGGTCTCCCTTGCTATCTGCGCGGCCTTTCTCTTACGTTTCATTCTCTTCCCGCTTGTCGCGACCTCTCTAAAGTCGTCGTGGTCTCTCTCTTCTAGCCGTACGTTGCGCATCTTGATCGCTGTGGTTTCGTCTTATTTTCTCGCCTTAGTCCGCATCTAGGTCGTGGCATCTCTCCTTGCCGCTGGTGGATTCACCTTGACCGTGCAGACTCCTCTTTTAACCTCTTCACCGCTAGTCGCTGCGACCTGTCTTGTCCCTAGCGGTCTCTCCTCTTCCCTTAGCCGCACCCTGGTCGCGACTTTCCTTGTCGCTGGTGGACTCACCTTGATCGTGTGGACTTATCTTCTAACTGCTTCACCGCCAGTCGCTGCGACCTGTCTTGTCGCGAGCGGTCTCTCCTCTTCCCTTAGCCGCATCTGGGTCGCGACTTTCCTTGTCGCTGGTGTGTCCGCCGAGACCATGCGACTACTTCCTCTGCCGACTTCTCTCTCTTCGTTCTCTTCTCCTTCTAGCCGCTCGGCTTCTCTTGCTAGCCGCCCAGCCTTCTCTGTCAAGCCGCCCGACCTTCTCTGCCAAGCCGCCTGGCTTCTCCTGCTAGCCGCCTTGTCCAAACCTCGCTTTGCCGCCCGGCCGTCTCTGTCAAGCCGCCCGACTTCTCTTGCTAGCCGCCCGACTTCTCTTGCTAGACACCCGGCCTCCTCTGCCAGCCGCATGGCTTCCGATGCATCCACTGCTACTTCTGCTCCGCCAGCCAGTACGGCTGCTACGGCTTCCGAACTCCGTGATGAGCTATGGATTACTACCATTTCTCTGACTGGGAAACGAAATTTCGTCGAATGAGTTCATTTTGTTCGTCGTGTTCTGCAGACAAAGGGTCTTCTTCACCACTTGACTCGAGCTACCCCCGATGCTCCCTCCGATGACGGGCTTCGCGATGATGGTCGGGTCCAGTCCTGACTCCTCAAATCTATGTACACCGAGCCCTACAGGATAGCCATGTATCATGACACGACCAAAGCCATGTGGGAGGAGCTCCACTCTTTTTACTCTAGGCACAACAGTCTTCAGCACTTATATGATATCCTCTCCGACCTTCAGAACCTTACTCCTGGTGCTCCCGGCGATATGATCTCTTTCGTTTCCCAGGCAAAGACTCTCGATGAGGCTTGGATTCAACATCAGTCTCCAACTACTGATCTACCTACTCAACGAGCCCAGAAAGAGGCTGTCACCATCGCGATGATGATGTCCTGTGTTCTGTCCCACCTGCATAGTGTTTGGGCCCAGATCCTTTATTCTACGACGACTCCTTCATTTTCTGATGTCTGCTCAATGCTGCTTAGAGTTACGCCTCCTACTGAGTCTCCTCCCGGATTTGCACCGACTCTTCTTCAACAACCACTCCTTTCGACCCCCTCCTGCTCGTGGATCTTCCACTCGAGGGGGCCGACCTTCGTCTCGGAGACGAGGACGTGGTGGTTGTTCGTCTATGAAATGCACATATTATGGGCGGGGTGGTGTGTCGAATGTGGCTTTGATTATGAGGAAACCTTATCTCCAGTGGCCAAATTGGATACTGTCCGCGTTATTCTCTCCTTGGTTGTTCATCGTCACTGGCCTCTTTATCAGCTGGATGTTGAGAACGCCTTCCTCACGACGATCTGCAGAGACTGTTTATATGCACCAACTCCCGGTTTTGAGACCACGGGGGAGTCTCGGGTCTGTCATTTTCGGAAAATCTATTTATAGTCTCAAACAGTCCCCGCACACTTGGTTTGAAAAAATCAGCAAGGTTGTCTGTGATATTGACTTCATTCGGAGCTCGGCTGATTTTTCTCTTCACCCGACACCGGTCAATCGGAACTGTGATCCTACTTGTCTATGTTGACGATATCCTCATTACTGGCGACGGTACTACAGAGATACAACATATCAAACAACAGTTGAACTCCGCCTTTCAGACCAAAGATCTTGGCAACCTTCGGTATTTTCTTGGGCTTGAGGTTGCACGACGCCCTGATGGTCTTGTGTTATCCCAAAGGAAGTATTGTATGGACCTCATTCATGATGCCGGCTATTCTCGATGCAAACCTGCGGATACTCCTATGGACGCTAATCACAAGCTCTTGGCCCACATCTCTGACTCCGATAAGCTGCTTAAAAATCCGGAATACAATAGACGTTTGGTTGGGAAGCTGATCTATTTTACGGTTACTCGACCAGACATCTCTTTTGTCGTGGGAGTTGTGAGTCGTTTTATGCATGCTTCTCGAACATCTCATCTTCAAGTTGTCGAGCGCATTCTTTGATATCTCAAGAACGCTCCAGGACAAGGGCTTGTGTATAAGCCATCCACATCTCTATCTCTTGTCGCGTACTCTGACGCTGACTATGCAGGATTCATTGATGATAGACGTTCCACAACTGGTTTCTGTACTTAATTCGGTGGACATCTCATAACATGGCATAGCAAGAAACAGACTGTGGTAGCTCGCTCTTCTGCTAAAGCCGAGTACTGGGCTTTGACTGCTGTTGTTTCCGAGTTAACTTGGCTTGAGAGACTTCTGGGAGACTTGGGTGTTCGTCTCTCATCACCAGTGACCCTATTTTGTGATAGTCAAGCAACATTACATATTGCCAAGAATCCGGTCTTTCACGAACGCAAAAAGCATATTGAAGTTGACTTTCACTTTATTCGGGAAAAAGTACAGTCAAAGAAGATAGATTTGGAGTATGTTCCTGCTACAAACCAAGTTGCTGACATTCTGACTAAAGCTCTCTCCCGGCCGCTATACTATCAGTTTTTATCCAAGCTTGGTGCCTCCGACTTATACGCTCCAGCTTGCGGGGGAGTGTTAGAAAAACATAATTAAGAGCTCATCTAGTGGGCCATTTTTCTCTCTTTTCTCTCTCATTGTATTAGTCCCACATCTTTTATTAGGATTTCTCTCCTTCCTGTTTTCCTATATAAATGTATTCATATTTGTAACTATTAATTCAAGATGTGTATACAATGTTTGAGGCCTTTTTTACAGCCATTAATGATACCTAATATTCATTAGCTTGGCATGGGGAACAGCATTTAGATCCCCATTCATCATCAGTTGTTCAACACATGAGGTAATCATCAATTCGATTCAACAAGGCACACCCACAAGGCTATTTGTCAATCTGATTTGGCAAAATGCATGTAAGGCAACTACCCTCCCACTTCCTAATTAAGGGTGTACATTTATGGAGGTGCATTGGCCTAAGGAATTAGCATGCTTTCCATAAATCCACAATTTCAATGCAATGATATCTCTTTCATTTATTAAGGCGAGGTTCACAAAATGCCAGAAATTCATGTATAATATTTATAAAACCAATATCGACAAGTGTTGAACATGGGCAATGGAGATGTGTCAAGGGTCATTACTATTGGAGATGTGCGTCTAATGACTAACCTAGGTTCCTTTTTATTTCTCTCAGAATTTTGTGTGCCTGATATTCATTTTTGGGTGTGTATTGGGGGGAAGCTCACCAGGTGCTCAGTGCTTACAGTTAGGGGATGCCAGAGGTTCAACCTCTTCAATAGGGATTTGAGTGTCATTTGTGTAGATGAGGTGAATGTTGTTAGAGATGAAGTTGAGGGGAAGCGTTACTTGGTGACTACCGAAGTGCTTTTAGAGTTGAAGTTGAGAAAAAACGAACAACATTTGGTGTCATATTGTCTTCTTCAACAAGATCAGTTGTTGCTCGAGCTGGTTCGTCCGAATCTTTGCATCCCATTGAAGATGTTTCTTACTTTGTGATGAAAGGTCAAGTATTAGCATTGTGCTTAAAAACTGAAACATGAAAAAAAAACCTGAGTTCGACTGCCGTATTTCAGTGCCATGCATGTCAAAATTATATAATGAATTAAGGTATGGTCTAACTTTGGGTTTTGAGATTCCTTTTTTGGTTTGAGAAATGAGCGTAGTTAGACAACGGGCTCACGAGCATTCTTCGACGTGTGCATCATCATTGTGGCTTCTGTTATGAGCGGGTTTGAGTCCCTTCTCCTGCGGATGTAGAGGACAAATTAGAAGCTGAGCCACACAATTCTGTGTGTGATTTTAAGTTGAATTTTCTTTTATGATTAATGGGCTTGACATGAAGCATATCTCCTCCAGCTACTTGGAGGTTGGGTTGGCTCGTTTCAAATTTGATTTTGCAGCATTCGTTTTTTTCTCATCCGCCTGTCTTTTTTGTTTTCTTAATTGAAATGAGAGGCGGTGGTTGGATTGACGAGGAAAGCTTGTCGTGGTTGCACTCTGATCATCCCTTAAATTTTATCCGCTCGTGTTAAAAATTCTCGTGTTTCTGTTTTTTTTTCTGCAGTTGTTATTTCATAGTTTGCAAAGTGTGAGCTTTTTTAACAGGCTGCGCTGTCATGTGCCATTCATAATTTTCGCGGCACCTTTCCATTTGGTTCGCTCGAGTCTGGCTCTCTTGGGCTTGTTTTCTGTTAGATGATGTGTTATTTTCTGGGGCTACTGATTATTATGTTATTTTATGTGTTGTTATTGTGCTTCTTGTGTTTCTCTAGTGCCGCCCGCCCTCTCCCTCGCCCTCCCCCTCCCCGGGTCTTCTCCCTCATGCCACGCTCGTGCCTTCTTGAGCTCTCTCTCTCTTTCTTTCTTATTTGAGAATGCTTGATGGTCTGAATTTACTGTATTTTTGGAGAAATTCCTGTCCATTTTTAGTGAATGGAAAAATGTTAGGTTATCATAACTCTTCAATTTAACAAGCTATTTGCACCTTCTTTTTTATGATTTTAACTGTACTAGTCATGCATGGACTTCCCCAGTATGTAGTATGAGACAACAATAATACATGACCGTCACGCTAGTGAAGATCGAGTACTATTGCGATAGGGGCTTTATTCACAATCACTACTATTATAATTTTTTATTTTTATTGTCGCCATCACATTTCGTTAGATCGGAGAGGTTTGCAAATAACAGCCGACTTATGTAATTATAGGCTAATGGAAATTGAGGAAGACTTTCAAAGACATGCAAATGCACATTTCTACACAATAGCACGGTTGGCTCAATCGTCAACACCATAGTTCATCGAAGATCCTACTCTCGGGCATCTCTCCCATGCTCGTGCTGAGCATCCCTACATTCTGATGATCCCTTGATCTATTGAATAACAATCGACGAATCTCGCCCTATCTCTGCCATGGTAGTGTCAAAACGCCTTCGTGCGTGTGTGTGTGTGTGCGTGTGTGTGTGTGCGTGTGCGGGCGCGCGCGCGCGTGCACCCGCGCGCGTGCATCTCCATGGTAATTTCTATCATCAGTATAAATATTTGTTTTTGAACCTTAGGTTGAAATAATATCAAAGTTTATAATTTTTTAAAATTATTGTTCAAATCTTAGTAATAAAATTTTCAATAATTTCATTAAAATGTCAAGAATTAGATTTGAAAAAAGGTTCAATATTTATCGCAATCACATAAAAGAGAATATACATGTATATTGGAAATATGAATATCCGCGCAATGCGGATATAACATTTTTCCGTGTCTTTTTTGTGACAACCGTTGGATCTAATCCAGCGGTGGGATTAAACATTATTCGGTAAAAGGGGTGGAGCCTAAGCCCAGATCATCGAGGTTCGCTGGCGGGCGCGAGAGAGCGGGCTTGCGCAACCAAGTTTTATTGTTTACAAGAATTTTGCTATATAAAGAGCAAAGACGGCGTTGTTCCAAGCGGTGACACCACTTGGAGCCACGCCGCCTTTGCCCTTTATATAGCAATCTCCACTTTTCCTGGAAAATTGTTCGATTACGAGTGTGTGGAGCTCGAGCTCGATTACGAGTCGAGCTCGAATGTTAATGTTCATGAGCTCGTGTGCTGGCTCGCGAGCTTTTTATACCAAATTTTTTAAAAATATATATATAAAAAATATGAAAACATATAAAAAAAATGGAAAATAAAACTAATGAGCTAAAAAGCTCGCGAGCAGCTCGAGCTCGAGCTCGCGAGCTCGAAACTCGAGTTCGAGCTCGATAAGTTGCCATTGAGCTCGAGCTCGAGCTGGGAAAAATGAGCTCGTCGAGCTCGAGCTCGAGCTCGAGCTCGAGCTCGAAATGAAAAGCTCGAGCTCGAGATTGGAAATTTTGCCAAACTCGACGCGAGCTCGACTCGTTGGCCCCCCTAGGACCAGGATTTGATCGGGCTCGCTCTTGCCTTTTTACTAGTCCGCGTTTAATTACAGTCGTTGGATTAATCCAAGGGCTATAAGGAGGAGCGCGTATATTGAGATAAAATGTGTCGCACATACACACATATATATGGAGATTTTTGCATCTGGGTTCCGGACACCAGCAAAGGAGATGAGGCTCATGTATTTTGTGGCTTCTGTCATACACTTTTGTGCGGGAGCCATGAAGTTCTGGCTTCTCATTGATCCCAGATGGATCGGGACCCAAAAAAAAATCTATATATATATAGACTATTAGAAAATCAGTCGTGAAAAAAACAAAGTTATTAGAAAAATAATTTTAGGAAAAATAGTACGGATAGAAAGCAGATGTGGACCTACAAAAAATAGACGCATGAAAATGTGAAATATCTATATCTATACTATTTTATAAAAAAGAAACCATCTTTGGTGCAACATTGGGCTTTCCAATTTTGCCCTTGCACCAAAGGGTGATTCACCCTTATGCCTTGGAAATTGCGGCTAGGCCGGGCGGGTTGGTGCTGGCTTCGCGCGGGTGTGCGGGCGAAGCCCGACTCGGTGGGCTGGTGCCAGCTTCAGGCAGGTGGGCGGGCGAAGCCCGCCGTGGGCGGCTGGGTACTGTCGCGCTTGGCCGTAGGGGCGGAGCCCCGTGTCGGGCACTTGTATATATATATATATATTTACTACTATAAATAAAGTATAAACTCATGAGTTCGAAATTACAATAGCCATCTGATTATGGTTTGATAATTCTGCTGCCGTCCGATCAACCTAAATCATACTCCATCATCTCTACATATTTTAATAGGTCTCCTAAACTTACTAATTAGGTTATGTAAAATTACATTTTTGCCCCTATATACTTCTAAAAATAATGAAAGACTAACTGAAAAGCAAGGACACGGACATTGGACTGACAACACACTCAAAAAGGCCCACTCTGGCCGGCCCAACTCAGCACAAGATAAACCAATTTGCTCAAGGAAAACAATTCAGAGGTGGTATACTGCATCTTTCTTATAAACACACGGTTTAACATTAGAACGGACGGTGTGGGACTATAATAACTAAGGTATGGGCGTACGGGCAAGAGAATTTGAGGGTCAAGATGGTCTCAAAACGAAAGTGATCAACATGAAAGTTGTAGATCTCGGCGAGACGAACAACTTTCATGTTGATCACTTTTTGATTTGGAGCCGATTTAGAACTCGATTTGGGCCCCGAAATCGGAGGCGGCGGAACTGCTACAGTAAACCGTTCCGTCGCCCCCGATTTCGGGGCCCAAATCGAGGTCCAAGACGGGTTCAAATCAAAAGATGATCAACATGAAAGTTGTTTGTCTCGCTGAGATCTACAACTTTCATGTTGATCACTTTTCGTTTTGATACCATCTTGACCCTCAAATTCCCTTGCCCGTACGGAGCAGACCGCCCTTTTTTTAAAAAAAAATTACAAAAATCAAATAAAAAACCAAAAAGCCCTGCGGGGGGCGGGCGAAGCCCGCCGTCGGTGGCAAGGTATTTTGACGCATAGCCATTGGGCCGGAGGCCCGTGCCTGCGACTCGTATATATATATATATATATATATATATATATATATATATATATATATATATATATATATATATATATATATATATATATAATATATATATATATATATATATATAGACATGAACTTTAAATTCATTTGAGAGATTTGGGCCATCTGATCTGAATCCATTTTGCGGCAGCCATCTCCTCTCTCCACTATTTCGTAGGGTCCTAAACCTACTAAAGGAGTCCTAAAGTTATGTAGGTCACTTCAAAAAAACTTAGAACAACACCACCTGCTAATGCCCGCAAGCCACAAGCCCACCAAGTTCACACAATTTAAGCACAAGCCGCCACCCCATCCGGATCGTTTTGAAAGCCCATAAGATTTAGGCCCCCCAGAACTCGCATTAAACTATTGCATCGCGCTGACTTAATATACAACAGAAAATAAAATTTTTTCCCGATATGGGACTTTTCTCCGCCACCGCGGTGAATCAGGTGCGGGCCACAGGATTTCATACACTTATAATATTAATATAATTTTTAATCCGCATATAATTAGTAATATAATTAAAACAGGTCATGGGGATGAACAATGGATTAACTGTTCATCCACATACTATTTTTCTTATTACAATAATTAATATAATATTAATTAAATTTAAATTGACCAAAAGCCGAAGGCGGGGGAGGGTACTGTCGCGTGGGGCACGGGGGCCCCCCGTGCACCGTCACTTGAGTGTCTCTATATCTCTCTCTCTCTCTTGCCGACCGGGTACTGTCGCGCGTAGCCATCGGGCCGGAGGCCCGTGCCTGTCACTTTTCCTGGAAAATTTTTCGATTACTAGTCTGTGCAGCTCGAGCTCGATTACGAGTCGAGCTCGAATGTTAATGTTCATGAGCACGCGAGCTGGCTCGCGAGCTTTTTATACCAAATTTTTTTAAAAAAAATATATATATAAAATATGAAAAAATATTAAAAAAAAGGAAAATAAAACTCATGAGCTAAAAAGCTCGCGAGCAGCTCGAGCTCGAGCTCGCGAGCTCGAAACTCGAGCTCGATAAGTTGGCATTGAGCTCGAGCTCGAGCCGGGAAAAATGAGCTCGTCGAGCTCGAGCTCGAGCTCGAGCTCGAGCTTGGAAATTTTGCCAAGCTCGACTCGAGCTCGACTCGTTGGCACCCCTAGGACCAGGATTTGATCGGGCTCGCTCGTGCCTTTTTACTAGTCCGCGTTTAATTACAGTCGTTGGATTAATCCAAGGGCTATAAGGAGGAGCGTGTATATTGAGATAAAATGTGTCGCACATACACACATATATATGGAGATTTTTGCATCTGGGTTCCGGACACCAGCAAAGGAGATGAGGCTCATGTATTTGTGGCTTCTGTCATACACTTTTGTGCGGGAGCCATGAAGTTCTGGCTTCTCATTGATCCCCGATGGATCGGGACCCAAAAAAAATCTATATATATATATGGAGTATTAGAAAATCAGTCGTGAAAAACCAAAGTTATTAGAAAAATAATTGTAGGAAAAATAGTACGGATAGAAAGCAGATGTAGACCTACAAAAAATAGACGCATGAAAATGTGAAATATCTATATCTATACTATTTTATAAAGAAGAAATCATCTTTGATGCAACATTGGGCTTTCCAATTTTGCCCTTGCACCAAAGGGTGATTCACCCTTATGCCTTGGAAATTGCGGCTAGGCCGGGCGGGTTGGTGCTGGCTTTGCGCGGGTGTGCGGGCGAAGCCCGACCCGGTGGGCGGGTGCCAGCTTCGGGTGGGTGGGCGGGCGAAGCCCGCCGTGGGCGGCTGGGTACTGTTGCGCTTGGCTGTAGGGGCGGAGCCCCGTGTCGGACACTTGTATATATATATAACTTTTCTAAAACTATAAAGTTTCACTGTTTTTCAAAAAGTCTCAAAAACACTTGAAGTTTTTTTCCCATCCCTGAGAAATTAAGGCTCCTTTTGGCAGGGTGATGACAGTCATAAACATGAGAGTTAAATTATCATTTGAGCATCATTTAAGAAACTTCATTCATTTTTATGTTCAAATCTATGATATTTGTTAGATGATCCTTAATGAATGACGGTTTAGTCCATGCGTTTCTGACCACCACCACCATGCCAAACGGAGCCTGAACACCACTCAAACAACAATAGCTGTGGGAGTAGAACTTTTCTGAAAGCTGCTAACATTCAATATCGTTAAACAAATTTAATCAACTTTTTTGGTAGAAGTGGGTGGAGGAGAGGAGGAAAATATTTTCGGTCTCCTAAACTAATAAGAGATACTAAAAAGATGATTAGACCGAAATAGTCAACCACAGGGATTCCTTTGCCCATGTGCCAGTCCTTTTTTACAAGGATTTGCCCTTTTTATCATAAGGCTATATTCAAACCGTACTATTTAATATTTAAATTTTTCTTTGAATTCGTTTTCTAATCAAATAACATTAGGGCTGTAAGCCAATTGAACCGCCTAATTAAATTGAACCAAACCAAACTGCCCAATTCAATCACGGTTTTAATTTTTGAAAAATCATGTGTTTTGGTTTGATTCATGATTTTGAAAGGCGCCAAACAACTAAGTTGTACCAAACCGTGCCGTATTAGCACTTGTGTTAACATTAGTAGTTTTGTATCGTAATATGATTGATTTATTCGGGCGTCACGGTAAAAGTTTAATAAAAACTTAATTTGTGTTAAATTAAGTTATTAACTGGAGTCATGCATTGCTTCTCTTCTCATGCGAGTTATGGTGATAATCATCATATATGCAAGTATATGACTGTTTTTAAAAGTTTTCTTTAAGATTATGGCTTAGTTTGGCATGGTGGTGGCGGTTGTGAACATGGGGATTCAATTTGTTATGACGCTCGAAGTATTTCGGTTGGTGATCAACGTGGAACTATCTTTCTTTTGTCCCCAACTTGAGTTTTATAGGCAAACCATTGGTTTAATACGGGTATCAGATCGATATTCCGGTATCCGAACAAGACCCGGTAACCCTCTGAACACGTTATGTACCCAAATATTTATTAACAAAATTGTCATTCGTTAATGCACACCTAAGAACCTCATCCACCTTTATTTTCAAACGGATATATTCTTTAGGTGGGCGTTAACGAATGACCGTTTAACCCCATATCAAACGGAGCCTATATATTCATAATTTTTTTTTCAAACCACCAAAACTAAATCATGTACCGTTCAGTTTGGCCCAATTATTTTCACGACTCCCATTTAAATTTTTGAAATCACTAAATCACATACCGTTCAGTTTGGCTTCATTTGGTTTAGCTGTGGCGGGTCGATCCGGCAGGTGGAAACGGAGTGTTCGAATCGGAGCGGGAGGTGGCAGCTCCAAACGGAACTGTTTGGGGGCATTTCTCAAGGCAGACGGGTGGAAACAGAACAAACGCCGCCGGAAATTCATTTATTTACCCTCCTTCCGACAAAATTTGCGCAAAACGGAGCAGCGAAACACCCAAACAAATAGAACCTAAGAGTCCTATGCAAGATTGCAAGACTTTATGCTCCTACATTAATGCTTATAAGTTATAACTACTTAAATACTTGTATAACAAATTGTTGGACAAATAACCCCCGACCTTCTCTGAAGAAAAAAAACAAAAAATAATAATTTCAAACAAATAATATATTATTTTGATCTCGCACGAGTCTTCTCCTTTCACATCCTCGGTATCCTCGCCCATACATTCATGTACGCCGCATTATTATTATTATCATATTCATATAGAACCCTATCAATCCCGAGGAGAGAGAGAGAGAGCAAAGAGAGGTCAGGGAGGACTCTCTATAGGAAGGAGAGAGAAACCCAAAAGAGCAGAGAGAGAGAGACAGCAGAGAGAGAGATGAAGAGTTTAGAAATCGAGACCTACACTCTATAGGAAGGAGAGAGAAACCCAAAAGAGCAGAGAGAGAGAGACAGCAGAAAGAGGAGAGAGAAAGAAGAGCTAGAGAGGGAGAGAGTCGCATAAAGTTGATGTGAGGAAGCTAATAACTCAGTCGTCCTCTTCTACCTCCCGCCTCCATATCTCAACAGCAGCAGCAGCAGCACTCAGCAGCGTGCTTCTCTTCCCTGTTGCTGTTAGAACAAAAAGAGTCCCGACAACACCAGCTTTTTCCTTCAATATCCTTTCACTTCTCCGAAAGCTATCCCCCCGCTCGGCCCTCGTCATTATATATATATTTTTTATTTTATTTACAACTACTTTTATTATTTTGCTAAAAATGGATAGTCAACTTAAAATACACCTCTATACATTTAGGTCGCTCGCTCTCTCTCTCTTTCCATCTCCTAAAGATACATAAAACCGCATGCAGTCTACATTATTCCCATCACTCTCAATTTCTCAATCACAATAAATTCTTCCACTTTTATATTTATTTGTATATATAAATATAAAGTTAACAAATAATATTTGTGATGATTTTAACCATCGGTGTCATAGGAGATATAGATGTTGGGCCACTTTAGGCAAAATGCTATCATTGGACAGAGTGCAAGGCAAATAAATAGTCATGGGAACTAGCTCAACTTCCTAAATTAATTTGGGCGCTGATATTAGCACAGCAGTTTTGACTATCCGCACTGAAAAATTAAAAAAGGGGATGAGCAGAGCACCATTATTAACCTAGAAATCGGCGATCCTTCCCAAGGTAGCCAGCTGGCTAGTCGCGACCCTTAGATTTCTCCCTTTCGATCGCGACGAGTCCCAGCGTAGGCGGACGGTTTTCCCTATTCGCCTAGATCTCGTAGCGACCGCGTGCCCTGCGGGACGGCGAGCTATTCCCATGGCTCACCCTCGCGGGACATGCGGCTAGGTCCGCTAATCGTGCAGTACTTTTCCTTGCAGGAGTCCGCCAACAGCACCGCCAGGAGCGGCCTCCTAGTTAGCCCAAGGGGCGGCGGTCTCCTGTCGCCGTCCGCCGAGGCCGCCCACCAGGGGCGGCCTCCCTGCTGCCCGAGGGGCGGCGGCCTCCAGCCGCCGTCCGCCGAGGCCGCCCACCAGGGGCGGCCTCTGCCCGCCAGCCGGGCGGATTCCCCCGGAATCCGCCCAGGCCGCCCGCTAGGGGGCGGCCCCGGCTTCTGCCGGGCGGACTCCCCCTAGAGTCCGCCCAGGCCGCCCGCTAGGGGGCGGCCCCGGCATCCAGCTGGGCGGACTCCCCCAGGAGTCCGCCCAGGCAGCCCGCAAGGGGGCGGCCCGGCCTGCCGGGCGGACTCCCCCCGGGAGTCCGCCCAGGCCGCTCGCTAGGGGGCGGCCCCGGCATCCGACAGGCGGACTCCTCCCGGAGTCCGCCCAGGCCGCCAGCTAGGGGGCGGCCCCGGCATCCGCCGGGCGGACTCCCCCTGGAGTCCGCCCAGGCCGCCCGCGAGGGGGCGGCCTCCGGCCTGCCGGGCGGACTCCACCCGGAGTCCGCCCAGGCCGCCCGCTAGGGGGCGGCCTCCGGCCTGCCGGGCGGACTCCACCCGGAGTCCGCCCAGGCCGCCCGCTAGGGGGCGGCCTCCGGCCTGCCGGGCGGACTCCACCCGGAGTCCGCCCAGGCCGCCCGCTAGGGGGCGGCCTCCGGCCTGCCGGGCGGACTCCACCCGGAGTCCGCCCAGGCCGCCCACTAGGGGGCGGCCTCCGGCCTGCCGGGCGGACTCCTCCCGGAGTCCGCCCAGGTCGCCCGCAAGGGGGTGGCCGTTCTCTCCAGGGTCTCCTGATGCTTCATCGGTCAAGGTGGCGGACGCAAATTCCCAGTCCGCGGAGTCCGCGCAGGTCGTCATGCTGACGTCACTGGGCCCTGCTTCTAGAAGAACTTCTCTGGACCTATAAATAGCCCCTGGTGCCTCTCATTCTGCATCGCTCCAGAGGCCAGAAGGTGGATACGAGTCTTGCCAGCAGACCCTGCGGACTCCATTTTCCAGTCCGTGCAGTCCGTCATCAGCCTTGCAGCAGACTCTGCGGACTCAGATTTCCTGTCCGCGCAGTCCTCCACAGCTCTTCAGCAGCTTGCCTGCAGACTCTGCAGACTCAGTTTCCCAGTACTCCAGCAGCTGGCAGACTCTTTTACTTAGTCTCTAGCAGCTTCTCTTCTCTGCTTTCTGGCATTTTCTTCTCTTTTAGCCGCCAGCTTCTCCTTGTACCCCTTTAATGCTTTGTTGTAAAGGTGTACTTGCAAGCTTGTAACCTCTCCCTATTAATCAAAGGAAAGCCCGTCGCAAGAGTGGCATTTAAGCCGCGGCGGGCGAAGTGTGTTGTTGCCGCTGCTAGCGGCCCCCTTCTTCTTCTCTCTGCTCAGCAAGCCTTGCTCCTCTGCTCAGCAAGTCTTGCTCCTCAGCTCAGCTCAGTTCTTCTCGGCAACCAACCTGCAAGCACAACCGTCATATTAGCCGTCTGCTCGACAGCTACTGATCAACCTCCTTCTCCTCTCTTGATCAACCCGCTCTGTTGATCAAGCTTCTCCTCTCCTCTATCCCCGCAACCCTCTTTGACAGGCCGTTTGCTCCACTCTCGAGCACTCAGAGGCTTCCTTCCTTCCCTCCTCTCCTCCTCTCCTAGCTTGTGAGACCGAACACCCCCTCCGTGTTAGCTGGCTGGTGCCCCGCGACGTTTCCACACATCAACAACCATTGTCTGGAAGTAAATATGAGCACTCAAAAATTCAATATAATATCGTATTGTTATCGAAATAGCGGAGCACCGGCAGCAAGAGGAAGAGAGATCGTCGGATGTAAAAAAGATAGCCGCTTGATAATGGAGGAGAACACGTCGAGTAAAGAACGCCTCTCGGAAAATGGAGGAAGCACGAGAGAGGCGAGTGTGAATAAGGAATAGTTTTTGTGAAGTGCTTGCTAATATGAGGGACGAGAGGGGCGAATGCGAAGAAATGATGAGATATCGTATTGTTATCGATATAGCTGGTCATATCATAGATATGGATTTATTGTCTCATAATGATCATAGCCATGATGATTAATTTTTTGTTGAATGTAAAATTTTGTGAATTGTTGAAATAATTAAGCATTTGCAAGCTTTAATGAAATACTTTATTTCTTTTAGTATGATGAATATCCTTTGTAGATGCTTATACATTCTCAATGCATTTACTTGGACAAGTAAATTGACAGTATTGAGCTAGAAAATTTCCAATTGACATTGAGCTTTTCCACTCAATACCCATGAATTGTAATATCTTTTGTAAATCCCTCCCTAAAAATGCCAACTAACAGTAGATGCCAATACAATAATTTCAATTTATAATATCATTTGTAAATGCCTCTCTAAAGATAAATGGTCCTACTCAATTGGCAGTGCTGAGCTTTTCCAATGTAGATGTCTCCTAGCAACATCAACACCTTCACAATATATATCTCTCATTCTATGATTTTGCTTCAATTACTCCTCCATGATGGATATTGGGCATTATCGATGATTATATTGAATGTTGTGAATGGTTCTACTATCCCCTATTTTAGTATGTGGGGGTGTGTTGTACTGCACCGTGCAGTGCATCACATTCAACGACTGCGAGTGCATCCATCTCACGCACGCATCTCAGCACGAGTGTTGATGCACCGACAGTCATTGGATGACGCACTGCACGGTGCGAGACTTCATGTTGTTAGGGCTCAGCGGCATCTGGCTGACCACATATGCTCTGCAGGTCATTCCTTCCGCCCAATAGGCCCTGAGAATTCCTTTGGAGTGAGTCAATACTTGCAGGTCTCCGTCAGATGACAGATCTTCTTTTCTGCAACTATGTTCTATTGTGGACTATGCATACAAGTAAGCTCTCTCCAGATTTCATGCGTCCTGTGGAAGTCAGAGAAGTCGTTTGAAGTGAACTCCCCTTCCATTATTTATTTTCAATTTCTTAATCCGCAGACCAATTCGGCTTTTCACAAGCTTCTTGAACTCCACAAACTTCTGGAATGCCTCTAACTTTTCCTTCACAAAGTATACCCAAGTATATCTAGTGAAATCATCAATCAGAACCACCATATATCGACTTCCTCTAAGACTGTGAGTGATGGTCAGTCTCATCATGTCACCGTAGATGTATTCCAACGGTGTTTTGCATATGGTCTGTGACTTGTAAATGGAAGGCGATGAACATTTCCATACAAACACCCAACACATACATGACCATCACCGAGAGATGAAAGACTAGGCAGGTCTTTCACCAGACCTCTTGCTGTTGTAGCCTTTAGTTTATACATCCCCACATGCACTAGTCTTTCATGCTAGATAACCGCGCTATCATTAGCCCTCATCTTCTCAACATAAAAACTTGTTGACAACACAAACAAGTTCTTCACTCTCTTTCCAACATGAGTCATGTCAGTATTCACTGCTGACACATTTTGGAAAAATTTCACTTCTGTTGGGCCAACTAGAACATGATACCCAGCGTCTACAACTTTGGTCACGAGAATTGGTTTTAAGCCAAGCAAAACCTTCCTTCTTTTAGAAAGCGAGTGTGATTGGCTACCTGGCCTGATATCTGCGTCCTTGCCCGAGTGCCGGCAGGAAGTGCGGTGCCAGCTCCCCTCGAACGGGGTGTCGAAGATGACATGCGCCTTCCCGAGCCCTGGACGGAGAGTCGCATGTTCGGCAGCAGGGTTGTCACGAGCGGGAAGGTTGGATACGTCATTCACTGGAGGTAGCAGGCCCAAGGCATGATCCAGAGGCATCAGACAAGCATGGGAATTTGGCGTTATAGCACCCAGTCCCGTAGCCCCCAAGACGGGAGCTGCAAAATACAAGGGTAAGCGGACTGATAAGAGACGAATGGACAAAAGGGGACTTACCATTGTCCTGCGAGAGATCATTCGGTTTATGCGGGGAGGTGATATCGGGGGTTGTCTTGTCGTTGTCAGCCTCAAGCGAGAGTGTGTTGGGTACATTGGAATATATGTACCTGATTTGAAGAAGCCTCACCCTACCCAATGATATACATCAAGGTGTATTTGATGTGCTTTTAGTTTATATGTGCAAGTTAAGTAATTGCAGGAAATGCAGAAAAGTTTCTAAGTGCATGTGTCGACACCTAGAGGTGAAGTGTCGACACTTATGAAGGCTTGTGTCGACACCCAGAGAAGCTGTGTCGACACTTGAAGTAGTTGTGTCGACATCAGGAAAGACAGAGTCGACACCAACAGAAAAGTGTCGACACATACAGTCAGTGTCGACACACGGTGAAGAATTGTCAACATAATCTGTGTCGACACTTAGAGGCAGTGTCGACACCCAGAGAAACTTTGTCGACATCAAATGTGTCGACACCAGGAGGCTGTGTCGACACTCAGCAAACTTCAACAAAGTTAAAGTACTTGTGTCGACACCAGGAGGCTGTGTCGACACTCAGCAAACTTCAACAAAGTTAAAGTACTTGTGTCGACACCAGGAGGCTGTGTCGACACTCAGCAAGCTTCAAACAAAGTTAAAGTACTTGTGTCGACACAAAGGAGATGTGTCGACACTCAGCAAGTTTCAACACATGAAGGCATGTGTCGACACTCAGCAAGTTTCAACACAAGAAGGCATGTGTCGACACAAAGGAGTTGTGTCAACACACAGTAGAATTCAACTAAGTATTAAAGAAGAAGTATTTGTGTCGACACACTCAACCAGTGTCGACACATTCAATAGAAGGCTTGTGTCGACACATAGAATCAGTGTCGACACATTCTGAAGAAGCAGTGTCGAGAAGCTGTTACAACAACACAAGGAGTTGTGTCGACACCATCAAGGCTAGTGTCGACACTTAGTCTACTTGTGTCGACACTTGGTCTATTTGTGTCGACACATAATGACTATCTGTCTCGACAGTGACAGTGGTTTCAAGAAGTGACTAGACTTGACAGCTATCATTTCAAACGGTCAACTGTAACTGTCAGAGCCATCAGAAGGTTGTTAGAAACCGGATCAGCCGGTTACCTTGGAGGAAGTCTATATAAAGACCTTTCTCCTTCAACAGAATGTGTGAGATTATAAACAGATCACAATTAATCAAGAGATCTAACAACACAAAAGAAGAAGACCATCGACAGAAGATCTAAGAAGTTGGAGAGAGAGAGCTCCTTCTAAGAAGAGCAGTTGCTGAACCAGACTGCAAAGTAAGATTCAGATTGAGATCTGAATCTCAAGACAGAAGTTGATTGAAGATCATCTTCACAGGAGATTCAACCCTACTGTGTTCTAATTCAAGAAGCTTTGACGAAAGCCAAGGGAGGTTGATCTCTGCCAAGTTCTTCCAAGAACTCATCAAGAAGCCAGTCAACTCATCTCTCTCTTTCATAGTTGTGGTTAATTACTTTGTATAATTAAAATATCTGTAGGATCTTGTATAGATCTGAGCTGTAAGCCTATTTTATAAAGGCTGAGTGTAGGAGACTGTGTGCTCTGAGTGTAGGTCTTGTTGAAGACTGAGGTAGGGCCTTGTGCCTGAGTTGTATGAGACTTTGTTCTCTGAGTGTAGGTCTTGTTGAAGAATGAGTGGTAGAGCTTTTTGCCTGAGTTGTAGGAGTGGGGACACTCTGAGTTGTAGGAACCTATTTGGGGTTATGAGCTGTAAGATCTGAGGATCTGAGCAGAAGTGCTGAAGTTAGGCCGAATCTAGTACACTACTAGATAGGCGAAGGGGGAAAGTGGATGTACACAGACCTTGGGGAACCACTATAAATACTGTGTGCACTCTGTGTATGTTTGTTTCTGTGGTTGTTGTGTTGTGATAGTTGTAGAATTGCATTTTCTGTACAGAATTTCTGCCTTAAAATTAAAAAGAAAAGTACACCTATTCACCCCCCCTCTAGGTGGTTAGGCACTATTTCTTTCAAGTGGTATTAGAGGGAGGTTGCTCAAAAAGGGACATAACAGTCTGAGTAAGATCCTGTAGGCAGATTCAGAACAAATAAGATTCAAGAAAATGGGTTCTAGTGAGAATCACAAAGAGATGGGGTCCATGAAATTGTCAATCTGTAGAAAAGAGATATTTGGCATTTGGAAAGAAAGGGTTAGACTCTTTATGGAAGCATCTGACCCAAGGATATACATTACAGTTAAAGAGGGCCCATATGTGCCAATGAAGATATCTATTCTGGATGCAAATCAGAAAACTCCCAAGGACTATTCTGAAATGACTAAAGATGAAATTTTTCTGGCCACTATGGACAAGAGAGCCCAGAATATAATTGTTAGTGCTATTGATGATGCAACATTTCAGAACTTAATTCATTATAAAACTTCTAAAGAAATGTGGGACACATTAATAGTCTATATGGAGGGATCAGAAGAAGTAAGACAAGATAGGAAGTCTTTGTTAAATCAGGAATATGAAAGCTTCAGACAAGGAATGTCTGATAGCATTATTAAATGTTACAAGAAGTTCTATAGGATAGTCAATGAATTGATGTCCTATGGAAGAGAATTCAGCAACTATGAGCTGAATGACAAGTTCTTAAGATCCCTGACTAAGGACTGGGACACCAAGATTTGTGTCATTAGGGAAGTGACCAAACTAGCTGACATACCTCCTCCAACTTTGTTTGGAAAACTGTTATCTTATGAGATGTAGTTAATGACTAGAAAGGAGGAAGAGAAGTCTACTAAAGTGGAGCACAAGGAAAGATCTGTGGCCTTCAAGACTGAAGCCACTAGGAAGTATAGAAGCAAGTCTCCATCTCCGCCTCAAATAGTTGCTGAGGCTGTGACAGATAATTCAGAAAGCAAGAATTCAGATAACAGTGAAAGTGATGAAGACTTTGCAGCTTTCACTAGGCATTTTCAAAAGTTTCTGAAGAAGAAGCAGTGGAGGTCTAAGTCTACCACTTCTCAGCCAAAAGATGACTACTATCAGAAAATAAAGTCATCAAGGAATGAAAGAACCAGGTCCAAGCCAAGCAAAGCTACATCTTCAAAAATTATGTGCTATTGTTGCAATAGACAGGGACATGTAGTGGTTGACTGTCCTGAAAAGAGGAAGGAGTCAACTGACAGAAAGAAGACTCAATTTAAGGGTAAAAAGGAAAAGTCCTTTGTTGCTAAGAAAGACAAAAGTCTGACAGATCAGTTATCTTCAGAAACAGAATCAGAAGCTGAAGCCTATATTGGATTATTTGCTGAAGAGGAAGAAGATGAGTTCATGCAGCTAATGAACTCAATTTATGAGCATGAGGACAATCAGTGCAAGAGACTGATGGCCTTATCTGAAGGAGACAAGATCAAGGATCAGCCTGGACCAAATAATGTACAAAGTTGTTCTTCTAGTTCAATTTCTAGTACTGAGTCAGAATCAGATACATCTGCATCAAGTGATGTGGATGGGTCTGAATCTGAAGGAGATATTCATCAGTTAATTGATGAATATATGGACCTGTTGCAAGCATTGAAGAAAAGCAAAACCTTAGCCAAAACTCAGGCAAAGGAGATTGCTAGTCTTAAATTGGCTGCTGCTGATTCAGACAAGTTGTTTGATCAGAAACTGAATGAAATAGACAGGCTGAAGAACATTACTGTTATTCAGATGGGTACTATTATATTTAAGAATGATCAAATTAGAAATCTGGAGGCTAGACTTCAGAAGGAGAGAGAGATTGTAGCAAGTTTTTCTAAACCAAAATCTGTTTTACCTTTGATAGATGAGTTTGTACCTCAAAAGGGTAAGACTGAATTGGGGTTTACAAAACCTGCCTGGACAGCTAGGTCCAAATCTAAGGGCAAATCCCCAGCACTAAACAAGAAGCCTGCAGTAGATAATTCAGCCAGGGTTGTACCTAAACAAAGATACAACAGGTTTAAGTGCTGGTGTTGTGGCAAGATAGGTCATTTTGTCATAGATTGTTGGCACAATTCAAGTGTCAAGGAGAGTAGCAAACTGCCTGCTAGAACAGCTACAGGTAGTTTTGTTAAAGGTCAGACTAACCTGCACCAAGGACCCAAGAATTATTTGGATTCTAAGGTTAAGTAATTTGTTTTGCAGGTGAGTCCAAGTGGCCATGCCCCTATATGGTACTTGGACAGTGGATGTTCCAGGTGTAACACCCCATATCCGTCGCATAGCATAAAGCAGTAGGTATGGCCGGGGCCCGACGTCGTATGTCACAGACAAACCGGGTGGTTACTTATGGAAACCATCCAACCAATCTCAACGTCCTACACAGAGCATTCTAGCGGAAGCAGTTTATAAAAGTTGTAAACAAAGAACCCAGCATTAGAGCATGAATGTCCACTAATACATAATAGGAATGTTATACAAAATACCCAAAACAAGCCTTAAGGCCTTACAAAATGTTTCACTTGAATATTACATGTTTTACAAACCACGGCACGCAGGCCGGTCATACATGAATAAAACAGAAAACACTTTCAATTGGGCCTTCGAGGGCCGGCTTCGCAAAAAGGGCTTTAGCCCGCTATTGACCGCTTGGTCCAGCTGCACCTGCAAGCAACAAACCACCGCACGGTGGCAAAACAAGGCAACGGTCAGCAATGCTGACCAAATTATAACGATCCCGCCCCCAACTCGGGGCGGCGATGCTCCTTCCCTGCATTTCATTAGCATAAGCGAGCAATATATAACAATAGCCATTTCATCACAGACGTTGGCACGCTCGGCCACACACCTTGTGCACTCAGGGCACATTCTCGGTGAACCGGTCGATGTCACGTCAATTGAAGCCATAGACATTCCGGACTCACCACCGCCACTTGGACGGCCAAACCTATGAGCAATTTGTCTTCTTGGCCTGGGTCACAACAATTTAAGTCATTGACCGCCGAAGACCCTACTCTATGCCAACGGTAAGTGCCACGTGCCTTTAGGTCTCTTTAACCGAACGACATAGAACGGGTACGGTTCCATCTAACCCGTGCTCACATCGCAACGACAATTTAAGCCATTTGCGCGGGTCAAACTTCCGCCGAGTCCCATTTCCATCACAAGTCACATAACCCGGTTATGTTCAAGTTGGCTCTCAAGCCACCAAGTTGGCAAGATCTCGTATCCGCCCAGTTTTCCGGGTGCACCTTTGGGTTAGTCCACAAGGCTCCCTGCTGCAATCTACCGCATAGAAAACCCGAAAAACAACCACTCGCACGGAGTCTTCTCCGGCATTATGCAATGCAACATCACCGATCCAGACCAACATGTCCGGGTAGGCTTCACACATCATGCCTATGTCCGTTCTCGCTTACAGATTCTAAACAACGGGGACTTCACATATCTACCTGAAGGAACGCCTCCAACTCTCCGCGAACTCGCGAGAGTGGGCTTCCTATGCTAAGAAAGAGAGCTACTCATGCTCAAGATGAGGATCGTTACCCTTGCGTTCCTCTTTGGTGCCATTGAAAAGTAATCGGATGAAAACAACCGCACTAACATTGCCTCCGTGGATCCGGAGTCGGCTCGCGATTCGGAGCTCCGAAGCTCCTCCAATGGCGGATCTAGCTCTTTCTTCTTCCCTTAGCTCTCCTCTCTTTCCAAGGATTTAGAAAGAGAACACTTAAGAAAAGTGAGGGTTTTCTAAGTCCATCCACGGGTATATCCCTTCAGGAACATCCCCCAGCCGTTGGATCTCAAAACAAGGAAACGAACGGCTTTGATTCGGGGCTGAAATGTCCAATCTGGACCGAACACGGCCTGGCACACGCCCGTGTCCAGGGCCGTGTGCCTCATTCGCCGTCAAAATCGAATCACCTGGAACCTCACACGGGTATCGAACACGCCCGTGTTCGATCTGACACGCCCGTGTTCCACCTGACACGGCCGTGTGACCGGCCGTGTACCCCATGATTTTTCCCCAAAATCAACCCGAGCACTGCACGGGTTCTAGGACACGCCCGTGTCCCTACCCGTGTCACCTTGACACGCCTGGGCTCCAAGCCGTGTACACGGTCTCGACACTTCGCGGCTAAGTGTCGACACGGGTCGACACGCCCTGCGACACGCCCGTGTCGCAGGCCGTGTGCCCAGTCTCGACACATTGTCGACACCAAAGTGTCGACTTCGCGGGACGAGTGTCGACACGGGCTGACACGCCCTGCGACACGCCTGTGTCGCAGGCCGTGTGCCATGTCTCGACACATCGTCAAAGTACAGTGTCGACTTCGCGGCTAAGTGTCGACACGGGTCGACACGCCCTGCGACACGCCCGTGTCGCAGGCCGTGTGCCCAGTCTCGACACAATGTCGAGATCAAAGTGTCGACACAGGCTTGACACGCCCTGGGACACGCCCGTGTCCCAGGCCGTGTGCCTGCAGCCAGAACTCAAACTGGCCCAAAACATCCCCCTTTTCACCTTTGAGTTTCGGGGCGTTACAACTCTACCCCTCTTAAAAGAATTTCGTCCACGAAATTACATAAAGGAAAGACATGTACAAAACCAAAATTTTGTACCTGAGCGTAACAACTCTGGATACTCGTCAAGCATAGTTTGCTCTCGCTCCCAAGAGAGCTCCTCATGACCGCAATTGTCCCACCGGAGCTTGACCATCCTGATCTCTTTATTGCGTAGCCGCTTGACCTCTAAGTCCTCAATCCGCACAGGCTTGACCTTTGTCGTTAGCCCACTATCCACCGACACTTAATCAACCGCGATCACTTGCGTAGGCTCTTGCACCGCCTTCCGAAGCACCGAAATATGGAATACATCATGTAAACCACTTAGCTCCACTGAAAGCTTCAACCTATAGGCCGCTTCACCAACTCGCTCCAGAACCTCAAACGGTCCAAGGTACCTCGGGCTTAGCTTTTTCAATCGTCGCACCCGCGAGACACCCTTGAATGGCTTGATCTTTAAGTATACATAATCGCCCACAGCGAACTCCACGTTCCTGTGCTTGGCATTATAGTACTTTGCTTGCCGGTCCTGAGCGATAAGCAACCTATCCCGAATTGTTCTCACCAAAGAAGTAGCATCCTCCACTTCCGATCGCTTATACAACTTTGACTCACCCATTTCTAACCAAGACAACGACGTGCGACATTTTCTACCATATAGGGCCTCGAAGGGCGTCATTTGAATACTCGCTTGGTAGCTGTTGTTGTATGCGAACTCCACCAAATAAAGGTGGTCTTCCCATTGCTTTCCGAAATCCAAGACACACATGTGAAGCATGTCTTCCATGGTTCTATTGACCCTCTCGGTCTGCCCATCCGTTTGCGGATGGAAGGCTGTGCTAAATTTCAACTTTGTTCCCAACATTTGTTGCATCAGCATCCAATCATTGGACGTGAACCGCCCATCTCGGTCACTGACGATGCTGCGGGGCACACCATGAAGCCGTACTATGTTATCCACATAAAGCTTTGCCAGCTTCTCCACCGGATCATCCTTCCTATGCGGAATAAAGTGCGACACCTTCGTTAATCGATCAACAACCACCCAAATGGCGTCGTTCCCCTTTTGCGACCTTGGCAAACCGTGCACAAAGTCCATAGAGATGTCGTCGAACTTCCACTCCGGAATAGGCAAGGACTTAAGAAATCCCCCCGGCTTTTGGCACTCCTCCTTTACCAAGGCGCAGGTTTGGCACTTCGCTACGTATAGCGCCACATTCTTCTTCAAACCCGGCCACCAAAACAGTTTCTTCACATCACGGTACATCTTCGTGCTCCCCGGGTGAATCGAGTACTTGGTATGGTGCGCCTCGTACAACAACTCCACCCGTAAATTGCCCACACTTGGGACGCACAAACGACCGTCTTTCCATAGCAACCCGTCCTCCACGACGAATTGGGAATTTGACCCATCCAGAGCCTCTACCATGAACTGCTTCATATGAGCATCCATATCCAAAGCCTGCCGAATACGATCAGCCAGGTCATATTGGACTTCAGTCCAATTCAGAACTGCTTCAGCACTTGATTGCCTGTCCACACAAACAATCTCCAACGCCGCCAACTCCCGCACCAACCGCTCATCGTGCACCGATAGCCAATTGGCTTGAGCTGGGGCTCGGCGACTCAACACGTCCGCAACCGCATTCCCTTTGTCAGGCACGTAGTGGATCTTGAACGTATAGTCCCCCAGGAACTCCATCCACCTACGCTGCCGCATATTCAGATCTTTCTGATCAATAAGATATTTCAGGCTCTTATGATCGGTGTAGATATCAATCTTCACACCGTACAAATAGTGCCTCCACAGCTTCAAAGCAAAAATCACGGCCGCTAACTCCAAGTCATGGACCGGATAATTCCTCTCGTGCACTTTTAGCTGTCTCGAGCCATAAGCTATCACGCTTCCGTGCTGCAGTAGCACGCAACCCAAACCGCTGCCTGAAGCATCGCTATATATCTCATAGCCTTCGGTTCCACATGGCGAACTCAGCACAGGCGCCGTGGTCAACCGACACTTCAATTCCTCAAAAGCTCGCGCGCACTCCGGCGTCCAAACGAACTTATGCTCCTTCCTCGTCAAAGTAGTGAGAGGTAACGCTAACCGCGAGAAGTTCTCTACGAAGCGCCTATAATAGCCGGCAAGCCCCAAAAAGCTCCGGACTTCTGCTACCGTAGCAAGCTCAGGCCACTCCCGTATCGCAACAATCTTTGTCGGATCCACAGCAATACCCTCTCCACTCACTATATGACCGAGGAATGTCACTGAGGATAGCCAAAACTCGCACTTCGAGAACTTGTCATACAACTGATTTCTCCTGAGTGTCTCCAACACCAAATGAAGATGCTTGAAGTGATCTTCCTCACTTTGCGAGTACACCAAAATATCGTCGATGAAGACTATCACGAAATGGTCCAAGTACTCCCTGAAAGTCCTGTTCATCAAATCCATGAACATTGACGGCGCGTTAGTCAGCCCAAACGGCATGACCGTAAACTCATAATGCCCGTACCTCGTACTAAACGCTGTCTTCGGGATATCACTCTCCCTTATCCGCAGCTAATAGTACCCAGCCTTGAGATCCAACTTCGAGTACACCGTCGACCCGACTAACTGATCAAAGAGATCATCAATCCGGGGGATCGGGTACTTGTTCTTCTCCGTCAGCTTGTTTAACTCTCGATAATCAATACATAGCCTCAAGCTTCCGTCCTTATTCTTAACAAAGAGGACCGGTGCGCTCCAAGGCGAAGAACTCGGGTGCACATACCCTTGCTCCAACAACTCTTGCAGTTGAACTTTCAGCTCCGCCATTTCCTTAGGCGCCAGCCGATAGGGAGATCGTGACACAGGCTTTGCACCTGGCACTAGCTCGATAGTAAAATCTATCTCCCGCTGAGGCGGGGCTCCAGGAAGATCTGCGGGGAACACATCAGGGTATTCCGATACCACTGAAATACAATCCAACACGGGCTTCGGCTTTGCAACCTCCACTAGTGTAAAGAACAGTTCTGCTCCGGCACGAACCGCCTTTACCACCTGAGGAGCAGACATCAACGTCTTACTCGACCCCTTTAAGCCCGTAAAAGTCGTTTCACGACTTGCTCCCAGCTTGACTTCCTTGCTACCGCAATCTATATGGGCCTGCTGCTCCGAGAGCCAGTCCATGCCAAAGATGACGTCGAACTCCGCCAACGGAAGTAAAGACGCCTGCAGGTCGAACTCCTGCTCCCCAATACGAACCTTAACATCGCAGATCCTATCCGCTCGCATCGAACACCCATTGGGCAACAACACATCCAACTTATCCTTCGCCATCGAAGAAGGGACTCCGATGCGTGATATAAATCCTTCGGACAAGAAGGAGTGTGAAGCTCCCGTATCGAAGAGTGCTCGTGCCGGATTTTCACAAATCAATACAAATCCTAAACAAGCAGTGGTAAGGTAACATGTGCATAACAAGTATTTAAAGAAATTGACTTGCTATAAATTAAATCATACCTGTCACCACATCAGCTTGTTTGATGGCCTCCTGTTGGCCAAGATTATAGACCCTTGGTTGGGCCGGAGCATAATGGGATGCGGTCGACTCCACCGCCTTTCCCTTCTCTTCATAAGTAGCTCCCGGCTTCCTCTCGGACTTAGGACGTCCGCTCCAACAGTCACGGGCAAAATGCCCCGTCTTGCCACAAGTAAAACACGCGCCCGGGGTCCGACTCGTAGTCGCCCCAGAAGCACCAGAAGGAGCTGGACCCGAAGTCCTATGCTTCTTGAAAGCCCTCCGATAGCCGGACTTTGAAGTACTCGGCACTTTAAACTCAGATTTCTTCTCACCCAAGCTTTTCTTTGCTTGTACGTTCTTCATGTCCTTTTTTAAGGACCGGGCAGTATTGACCAAGGTTAAGAAACCCTGCGTCATTGGCCCCGAAAGTAGTACTCTCAACTCATCCCTCAAGCCTTCATAGAAGCGATTAGTCTTGCGCTCCTCATCCACTATGGTGGAGCTAGCATAACGACTCAGACAAGTAAACTCGTGGAGATATTCATCCACGCTCCTCTCACCCTATACCAACTTCAGGAACTCATTCTCCAACGCTATCTTCTGCGTCGAAGGGAGGTATCTAGCCAAAAATAATCTCGAGAACTCCTCCATCGAGACATCACCAAGTTTCCTACCTCTCAGTAAGTGCAGCTCCAATCCTTCCCACCACATCCTCGCTTCACCGTCCAAAAGGAACGTAGCGATGGTGGTCATTTGCCACTCCTCCGTCTCCGTCGTTGTCATGACTCTCTTCACCCTGGAGAGCCAGTCTTCAGCCTGAGATGGGGTTCCCAACCCCGAGAATACCGGAGGGTTAAAGCTCATTACATGCTTAAGCTGCCTCTCAGTTGCCCTCCTCGGCACTACCGGTTCCACAACCACTTGCTCCACCCTCCTCGGCTCAGCCTCTTGAAGAGGTACTTACTCCAACACAGGAGCGGGTTGCTGCGTCTGCCTTCCAGGCTGCGCATTAATCACGGCCAACACCGCTTCAGCCACCAATCGAATATTCTCAGCCGACAGAGGTGTTGTAGGAGCAACATCCGGTGCACTACTAGCCTCAGAAACTCGGCGTTCTGACAGCCCAACACCACTTCTGGTCACCTATAGTGGTACAAAACACCGTTAAGCGACCAAATAAATTACAAACAGCAATTATAGGAACACGCAGGTTCCTCAAACACGAGTATTTTCATTCCTAAGTGGACATTCATGGGTTCTTTTTACTGTTATTACGATGACGCACACAATGTGCTCACCACCCCGTAAAAAGAATTCGCCCGCGAATTCAGTTGAAGCCCAACCAAAACCAGTAGTTTGATACCAAATTGTAACACCCCCTATCCGTCGCATAGCATAAAGCAGTAGGTCCGGCCGGGGCCCGACGCCGTATGCCACAGACAAACCGGGTGGTTACTTATGGAAACCATCCAACCAATCTCAACGTCCTACACAGAGCATTCTAGCGGAAGCAGTTTATAAAAGTTGTAAACAAAGAACCCAGCATTAGAGCATGAATGTCCACTAATACATAATAGGAATGTTATACAAAATACCCAAAACAAGCCTTAAGGCCTTACAAAATGTTTCACTTGAATATTACATGTTTTACAAACCACGGCACGCAGGCCGGTCATACATGAATAAAACAGAAAACACTTTCAATTGGGCCTTCGAGGGCCGGCTTCGCAAAAAGGGCTTTAGCCCGCTATTGACCGCTTGGTCCAGCTGCACCTGCAAGCAACAAACCACCGCACGGTGGCAAAATAAGGCAACGGTCAGCAATGCTGACCAAATTATAACGATCCCGCCCTCAACTCGGGGCGGCGATGCTCTTTCCCTGCATTTCATTAGCATAAGCGAGCAATATATAACAATAGCCATTTCATCACAGACGTTGGCTCGCTCGGCCACACGCCCCGTGCACTCAGGGCACATTCTCGGTGAACCGGTCGATGTCATGTCAATTGAAGCCATAGACATTCCGGACTCACCACCGCTACTTGGACGGCCAAACCTATGAGCAATTTGTCTTCTTGGCCTGGGTCACGACAATTTAAGCCATTGACCGCCGAAGACCCTACTCTATGCCAACGGTAAGTGCCACGTGCCTTTAGGTCTCTTTAACCGAACGACATAGAACGGGTACGGTTCCATCTAACCCGTGCTCACATCGCAACGACAATTTAAGTCATTTGCGCGGGTCAAACTTCCGCCGAGTCCCATTTCCATCACAAGTCACATAACCCGGTTATGTTCAAGTTGGCTCTCAAGCCACCAAGTTGGCAAGATCTCGTATCCGCCCAGTTTTCCGGGTGCACCTTTGGGTTAGTCCCCAAGGCTCCCTGCTGCAATCTACCGCGTAGAAAACCCGAAAAACAGCCACTCGCACGGAGTCTTCTCCGGCATTATGCAATGCAACATCACCGATCCAGACCAACATGTCCGGGTAGGCTTCACACATCATGCCTATGTCCGTTCTCGCTTACGGACTCTAAACAACGGGGACTTCACATATCTACCCGAAGGAACGCCTCCAACTCTCCGCGAACTCGCGAGAGCGGGCTTCCTATGCTAAGAAAGAGAGCTACTCATGCTCAAGATGAGGATCGTTACCCTTATGTTCCTCTTTGGCGCCATTGAAAAGTAATCGGATGAAAACAACCGCACTAACGTTGCCTCCGTGGATCCGGAGTCGGCTCGCGATTCGGAGCTCCGAAGCTCCTCCAATGGCGGATCTAGCTCTTTCTTCTTCCCTTAGCTCTCCTCTCTTTCCAAGGATTTAGAAAGAGAACACTTAAGAAAAGTGAGGGTTTTCTAAGTCCATCCACGGGTATATCCCTTCAGGAACATCCCCCAGCCGTTGGATCTCAAAACAAGGAAATGAACGGCTTTGATTCGGGGCTGAAATGCCCAATCTGGATCGAACACGGCCTGGCACACGCCCGTGTCCAGGGCCGTGTGCCTCATTCGCCGTCAAAATCGAATCACCTGGAACCTCACACGGGTATCGAACACGTCCCGTGTTCGATCTGACACGCCCGTGTTCCACCTGACACGGTCGTGTGACCGGCCGTGTACCCCATGATTTTTCCCCAAAATCAACTCGAGCACTGCACGGGTTCTAGGACACGCCCGTGTCCCTACCCGTGTCACCTTGACACGCCTGGGCTCTAAGTCGTGTACACGGTCTCGACACTTCGCGGCTAAGTGTCGACACGCCCTGCGACACGCCCGTGTCGCAGGCCGTGTGCCCAGTCTCGACACATTGTCGACACCAAAGTGTCGACTTCGCGGGACGAGTGTCGACACGGGCTGACACGCCCTGCGACACGCCCGTGTCGCAGGCCGTATGCCATGTCTCGACACATCGTCAAAGCACAGTGTCGACTTCGCGGCTAAGTGTCGACACGGGTCGACACGCCCTGCGACACGCCCGTGTCGCAGGCCGTGTGCCCAGTCTCGACACAATGTCGAGATCAAAGTGTCGACTTCCCGCCTTAGTGTCGACACAGGCTTGACACGCCCTGGGACACGCCCGTGTCCCAGGCTGTGTGCCTGCAGCCAGAACTCAAACTGGCCCAAAACATCCCCTTTTCACCTTTGAGTTTCGGGGCGTTACACCAGGCACATGACTGGAACTAGGGGGTTGTTGAAGTACTATACACCTATCAAGGATGGCCCTCAAGTTACCTTTGGTGGTTTAGAAAAAGGAATCATCAAAGGCTTTGGTAACATTTCTAGTAACCAAATTACAATTACTCAAGTGGCTTATGTAAAGGGTTTGAAACATAACCTCATTAGCATAAGTCAGCTGAGTGATTTAGGACATGACATCTCATTTGTCAAGGATGGTTGTCATATCAAAAGGTCAAGTGATCAAAAGATCATTCTAACATGATATAGGAAGAGAAATGTCTATTGTCTTGACTTTATATGTGAGAACAATATTTCTCCTATTTGTCTTGTAGCTGATGAGAAAGTCTCACATTATGTTAAATGGCACAAGAGGCTGACTCATCTTAACTATAAGACAATTGGCCAACTCTTTAGCAAAGAGTTAGTGAGGAATGGTCCTCAGGTTAAGTGTATAAAGGATGGGATATGCTCAGCTTGTCAAAAAGGCAAGCAGATCAAATTCACCTTTCATAGCCTTGAGAACAAGGATTCTGTGAGGTGTCTATACCTCTTGCATATGGATCTTTTTGGTCCTATGCCAGTTCACAGTCTAGGAAGGAAGATCTATACATTTGTGGTTGTAGATGACTATTTAAGGTATTCCTGGGTGTTCTTCCTTAGACAAAAATCTGAAACCTCAAGTATCTTATATAGTTTTGTTAAATAAATTCAGAATGAATTGGACAGTACAGTGGTCAAAATCAGAAGTGACCATGGTACTGAATTTCAGTCTGAAAGTATGACAAAATTGTGTGAAGAGTTTGGAATTTTTCAGGAATTTTCCTCACCAAGAACACCTCAGCAAAATGATATTGCTGAAAGGAAGAATAGAAACTTGATAGAGGCTGGTAGAACCATATTGAGTGACACTTCTCTCCCAGAATATTTCTGGGCTGAGGCAGTAAATACTGCTTGTCATGTGATCAATAGGACTACTATCACCAAAAGCCACAAGAAGACCCCCTATGAGATTGTGAAGGGCAGAAAACTAAATTTATCCTATTTCAGGATCTTTGGTTGCAAGTGTTATATACTTAACAATGGTAAGTCTTATCTAACCAAGTTTGCTGCCAAATCCCAAGAGGGGATCTTTGTTGGGTACAATAATAATAGTAAGGTTTATATGGTCTACAACTTGATTACTCAAGTTGTAGAAGAGTCTGTTCATGTAGTTTTTGATGAAGCAAGACTTATTAACTGTGAATTGCCAAGAAGTGTTTGCAGCTCCACATGTGTAACTGAGAGAATGGACAAGCTTACCTTAACAGGAGGTTCTTCTTCAAGTCAGCAAGTGGAAGATGGTGGTTGTTGTCCAGGGGGAGTACAAGATACACCTGATGCTGAAGAAGACCAAGAGGTGCAGCTAAATGAAGAGACTGAAGGTGTACAACCTGAAGACAGGCTGCCTCCAGCAAATATGCACTTAAAGGATCATCCAGCCAATCAAATAATTGGAGATCCCAAACAAGGGGTGCAAACAAGGAGCAGGAATCTAAGTACAGTTCTTTACTCCAGCTTCTTATCCCAAGTAGAACCAAAGAAGTTTGAAGAAGCAATCCTAGACCCTCATTGGATTGAGGCCATGCAAGAGAAGCTGAATCAATTCAAAAGATGCAAGGTCTGGGAGCTAGTTCCTAAACCCAAGGACCACAACATTATTGGAACTAAGTGGATCTTTAGGAATAAGTTAGATGAGAATGAAATCATCATAAAGAATAAAGCTAGACTTGTTGCAAAGGGATATAGGCAGGAAAAAGGTATTGATTTTGATCAAACCTTTGCTCCAGTAGCAAGACTGGAAGCAATAAGGATGTTCCTTGCCTATGTAACATATCAAGGATTTAAGGTATATCAAATGGATGTTAAGTCAGCTTTTCTGAATGGAAATCTGAAGGAAGAAGTCTATGTAGAGCAGTCATTAGGTTTTGTTGATTCTATTAAACCTGATTATATTTATAGACTTAGGAAGGCTTTGTATGGGTTAAAACAAGCCCCAAGGGCTTGGTATGAAACCCTATCTAGTTTACTCATTGAGAACAAATTCTCAAGGGGGAAAATAGACAAGACTCTATTCTTTAGGGAATCCAGATGCAAGATTATCTTAGTCCAAATATATGTAGATGACATAATATTTGGGTCTACAGAAAGTAGTATTTACAGAAAGTTTGCAAAACTTATGCAAGGACAATTTGAAATGAGCAGTATGGGGGAACTTAAGTTCTTCTTGGGTCTCCAAGTTAGACAGACTGAAGATGGCTTGTCCATATGACAGTCTAAGTTCACCCTAAAGTTGATAAAGAAGTATGGTATGGAATCATCCACTACCATGAAAACTCCTATGGGGTCAAGCATGTCTCTAAATAAAGATGATGCAGGAAACCTGTAGATGAAACTTTGTATAGAGGGATAGTTGGCTCCTTACTGTATTTGACTACTAGTAGACCAGATATCATGTATGCTACATGTGTCTGTGCTAGGTACCAAGATTGCTCTAAAGAATCTCATCTGACAGCAGTCAAAAGGATATTGAGATATCTTAAGGGCACACCTTATCTAGGCCTTTGGTACCCTAGGAATGGAGATTTTGTACTGACAGGTTATTCAGATGCAGATTTTGCAGGCTGCAAGGAAGATAGGAAGAGTACTACAGGAACCTGTCAATTTCTAGGTGGAAGGCTGGTGTCATGGAGTAGCAAGAAGCAGACCAGTGTGGTCATCTCTACAGTTGAGTCAGAATATGTTGCTGCAGGAAGTTACTGTACACAACTCTTATGGATTCAACACCAGTTAGTAGACTATGGTATTCAAGTAAGTAGAACACCTTTATTTTGTGATTCTACAAGTGCTATTTCTATTGCAAATAATCCTGTCTCCCATAGTAGGACTAAGCACATAGAAATTAAATACCATTTTCTTAGAGAACATGTAGAAAAAAGAGACATTTCACTAGAATATGTTAAGACAGATTGTCAGATAGCTGATATGTTTACTAAGCCCCTAGATAAAACCAAATTCAATAATTTTAAGATTGAATTAGGAATGTTAAACTTAGAATAGTTTCAAAAATTGGCTAAGTAAAATAGTGTCGACACACAGAGTTGTCTGTGTCGACACATAGAAGAGGTGTCAACATTTCAGAGAAATGGTGTCGACACATCTAGACAGTAAGTGTCGACACTTCAGAGAATTAGTGTCGACACATCTAAAGTAGGTGTCGACACATCCAGGGTGTTGTCAACACTTAGGATTTACACAGAATTCGTCGAGTAGAGTCTCGACTAATCGTCGAGCTGAGATGTATAAGTGTCGACACATATATTCTGTCGACTATATTTGTGTCGACACATAGTTGTCGAGACATTAGAAGTAAGTGTCGACACTTTTCAACAGTGTCGACACATTTCAAGTATTTTGACGCGTCTTTTCACCTTCGATTTTAGAAAGGTATAAATAGATCTTCATCATTGTTTGTCGACACGCTCCCCATAGTTTCGAGACCAAACTTATGTGTCGACATCTCTCTTCTCTAAATTCAAAATTTCTTCAAACCCTAATGGCGCCCAAGCTAGAAGAGAACATCAATGAAGGTTATGAGCTCGTGCGACACGCCTTTGATGACGCGGAACCAGAAATCCAAGGTGTGGTAACCCTAGTTGCAGATACTGGGTTAGAGTATCTTGTTTCAGAACCAATCAAGATATGGAAGAAGGAGGTCCTCGAATTCTTTACTGGAGCTACACTTGATGAAACTGGACTCAAGATTAAGTCCAAGATTCATGGGGCAAAAGTCAAGATCACCCAGAAAAATCTAAGAAAAGTTCTACATCTCCCTAGAACTAAAGAAGATGAAGATGTACCTGCTTCAAAGACAAAGGAGGCACTGACATGGTATGGACTTGATTCAAGCATGAAGATTGGATCAATTTTCAATAGGAAAGACATGAACATGCAGGGCAAGTTCTTGTCTGAAATAGTTGGCAATGTGATACTGAGCAAGCCTGGTGGGCATCATAGAATATCAGCTCACATGTTTAGTTTGATGACCAGGATAATTTTCCAACTTAAAACTGATTAGTCAGTAGTAATGTTTGATAAGATAAAGGAAAGTCTGAATAAGCCCAATCTGGATAGGATTCTGAGTTTATACTTAGCTGGAAGTATCCCTGAAGTGATGAACCAAGCTGTTGGATCTAAGATAAACCATATGAGGAGAATGAATGTTAGAATTATCTCAAGGTGGGATAGAGTGTTGACGAAGGAAATGTCAACTCCAGAAAAAGAAACACCTCAGAAGAAGAAGAAGAAGAAAGTCATTATGGCTCCTGAATCCTCAAGAAGCTCAGAGGAGCAGGTGGTTTTTAGTTCTGATGATGGAGAAGATGGCAATGCTGAACAGTCACCAGCAAGACAAGAAGATGCCCAGAGGCAGGGGGAGCTACCATCAGCTAGCCCTATTCACCTGGATCCACTCCAGGGAGAGTCTCAACATGTGAATGAGCCAACTCAATTAGATAGTGAAAGGGCTACCCAAACAATTCTTGAGGTAATCAATGAAGTTAATCAATCTATTTTAAATATTGAGGATGAAGTATTGACTGAATCATTACTTGATGTTGATCAGTCAACTCAGATACATAGCCAATCACAAGATGTTGTCATGGAAGACACATCAGTTGTTGATAATGCTCCTGAGATAAGAGATTCTCATGTACAACCTCAACATGAGTTTACACTAGAAGAGTTGTTCCCTGATCTTTTACAGACTGATTTTGAGGGAGAGAAAGCTGATGTTGAGGGGGAGCCAGCTAATATTGAGGGGGAGCATGTAGAGGAAACTGCCAGAAATGAGACTGAGGAGCAAAGGAATGCTGAGGAGCTACCAAGGACTAAGAAGGATTTACCTCCTAGTCCTAAGGACAGGGTAGACATTGCCAGTACTTCTGCTTCAGATGATGAAGAGGCTGCTAGAGCCAAGAAAAGAAAACTACAAGTTTTCAAGAGAAGAAGCCAGACCTACAAGAAAACACTTCAAACCATTGTTCCACAACAAGCCCCAACTGCTGACTATAGTTCTTTGTTGGTGGTTTTGCAAATTAAGATGGATGAACAAAGAAAAGCTATAGAAAAGTATATGGATGAAGGCCATAAATCACTTCAATTTGATCTGGCTCAAGGCATAAAATCTATAAGATTTAAAGTGAATCAAAACAAGAAGGAAATAACTGATTGTTTCCATAAAGGAGGCAATGCAGTGGTCTATCTGGCTACTCATCAAGAGAATATAAAGAAACAGGTTGATGACATGACAGTAAAACAAGGATGTCCTGGAAAATCAAATTAGGATGAATGATAATCTGACTGCTTCTCATAATGTCATTGTCAGTGAAATGAAAAATATAGCTACTGCCCAGACTATTGTAAGTGCTACTGCCAAAGAAGCCTTTGATAAGCAATGACAAGAAAGCCTCACTGTTGTTAAAACTGTCATTGCAGATTCTCAAAAGGCTATTACTGACAAGCTTCAAAGGTTAAAACTTTTTTATAAAGATGGAGTTAACTATTTGAATGCTCAAATCAGATTCCAGATGGATGATCTTCGAGATCATATAGAAAGAGAAGTCATAAAGGGGGAGAGGGTATTAGCCAAAGCAGGCTCTGACCATGCTAAATGGATTTCAAACAGCATCAGAGCTACCCTTGGATATTCACCCTTGTGTGATGATGATAATGTGGCAGAATCTGTGACAAATCCTGCCTATTTTGGAGGTGAGCCAGCTGAAGTTGCACAAGTAATCTACCCTCCAGCTAATTTTGAAATGATACATCAGGAGGTACAATATATGTATAGTCCTCCTGAGGGTAATCAGAATACTATTATTGAGAAAGTAGTACAGCCTGTGCCAGAGGCAATATTAAAAGAGCAAGAGACATTATTAAAGGAGCAAGAAGCTCAATTATCTAAGAAGAGGTTCAGAGAACAGGCAGAGTTAAGGCCTGATTTTGAGCAACGGAGCCCAACCTCTAGGAATATCATATTGACTGCTTGGAAGGCTGCAAAGGATAATTTCCTAGAGAGCGGCAAATGGTATTCTGACCAGTAATGGAAAAAACATGAGGATAGACAAGAGGCCATAGTACAATACAGAAGGAAGGCTAAATTAGGGAAGCTACCTCCTAATGTACAGGAGCCTAGCAAGTATTTCCCTAAGCCTTATCATTATTTTGAGAGACAGAAGATAAGGGCTGAAGAACAGAAAAAAGAAAGATCTTAAGGGAAAGAAGCCTGCTGATGACAATGATGCTCCAGTTCAAGCAAAGATTCAATTTGGAAAGGGCATTGTTATCAAGGAGGCAGAGCAGCCATAGGATAGAATTTTCTTAAGTTTACAACCTTGTAATCATTTGCATTAAACTTCATGTAAACTTTTGATTAATAAAACTTTTGGAAGTTGTAAAAATAATGTTTAATGTTCAATCTATTACATTGATATTATGAGATAATTGTTTATACATGTTTAGTATTTACCCTGTCATATAATACTGTTATACATCATACTGAGTATTTGTTATGAATGGTGTATATCATTGACTAAGGGTTATGACTTCTCTAAATATGGGGAGATTGTTGGGTACATTGGAATATATGTACCTGATTTGAAGAAGCCTCACCCTACCCAATAATATAAATCAAGGTGTATTTGATGTGCTTTGAGTTTATATGTGCAGGTTAAGTAATTGCAGGAAATGCAGAAAGGTTTCTAAGTCCATGTGTCGACACCTAGAGGTGAAGTGTCGACACTTATGAAGGCTTGTGTCGACACCCAGAGAAGCTGTGTCGACACTTGAAGTAGTTGTGTCGACACCAGGAAAGACAGAGTCGACACCAGCAGAAAAGTGTCGACACATACAGTCAGTGTCGACACACAGTGAAGAATTGTCAACATAATCTGTGTCGACACTTAGAGGCAGTGTCGACACCCAGAGAAACTTTGTCGACATCAAATGTGCCGACACTAGGAGGCTGTGTCGACACTCAGCAAACTTCAACAAAGTTAAAGTACTTGTGTCGACACCAGGAGGCTGTGTCGACACTCAACAAACTTCAACAAAGTTAAAGTACTTGTGTCGACACCAGGAGGCTGTGTCGACACTCAGCAAGCTTCAAACAAAGTTAAAGTACTTGTGTCGACACAAAAGAGATGTGTCGACACTTAGCAAGTTTCAACACATGAAGACATGTGTCGACACTCAGCAAGTTTCAACACAAGAAGGCATGTGTCGACACAAAGGAGTTGTGTCGACACACGCAGAATTCAACTAAGTATTAAAGAAGAAGTATTTGTGTCGACACACTCAACCAGTGTCGACACATTCAATAGAAGGCTTGTGTCGACACATAGAATCAGTGTCGACACATTCTGAAGAAGCAGTATCGAGAAGCTGTTACAACAACACAAGGATTGTGTCGACACCATCAAGGCTAGTGTCGACACTTAGTCTACTTGTGTCGACACTTGGTCTATTTGTGTCGACACATAATGACTATCTGTCTCGACACTTTCAGACAGTGACAGTGATTTCAAGAAGTGACTGTATGACTTGACAGCTGTCATTTCAACCGGTCAACTGCAACTGTCAGAGCCGTCAGAAGGTTGTTAGAAACTGGATCAGCCGGTTACCTTGGAGGAAGTCTATATAAAGACCTTTCTCCTTCAACAGAATGTGTGAGATTACAAACAGATCACAATTAATCAAGAGATCTAACAACACAAAAGAAGAAGACCATCGACAGATGATCTAAGAAGTTGGAGAGAGAGAGCTCATTTTAAGAAGAGCAGTTGCTGAACTAGACTGCAAAGTAAGATTCAGATTGAGATCTGAATCTCAAGACAGAAGTTGATTGAAGATCATCTTCACAGGAGATTCAACCCTACCGTGTTCTAATTCAAGAAGCTTTGAAGAAAGCCAAGGGAGGTTGATCTCTGTCAAGTTCTTCCAAGAACTCATCAAGAAGCCAGTCAACTCATCTCTCTCTTTTAGAGTTGTGGTTAATTAATTTGTATAATCAAAATATCTGTAGGATCTTGTATAGATCTGAGTTGTAAGCCTATTTTATAAAGGCTGGGTGTAGGAGACTGTGTGCTCTGAGTGTAGGTCTTGTTGAAGACTGAGGTAGGGTCTTGTGCCTGAGTTGTAGGAGACTTTGTTCTCTGAGTGTAGGTCTTGTTGAAGACTGAGTGGTATGGCTTTTTGCCTGAGTTGTAGGAGTGAGGACACTCTGAGTTGTAGGAACCTGTTTGGGGTTCTGAGCTGTAAGATCTGAGGATCTGAGGAGAAGTGTTGAAGTTAGGTCAAATCTAGTACACTACTAGATAGGCGAAGGGGGAAAGTGAATGTACCCAGACCTTGGGGAACCACTATAAATACTGTGTGCACTCTGTGTATGTTTGTTTCTATGGTTTCTGTGTTGTGATAGTTGTAGAATTGCATTTGTTGTACAGAATTTCTGCCTTAAAATTAAAAAGAAAAGTACACCTATTCACCCCCCCTCTAGTTGATTAGGCACTATTTCTTTCAGTGTGGTTCTGCACTCACCTCCCCAACTCCCTTCTCCTTTGACGAGATATGCAAGCGAACGCGTCGGCGTCTTCTTTTATCCTAGTAAGGAATGTAAAGCGAGTGAGGATACTTGAGGGATCCCGGGCTGAGTGGGATTCCGCGAGATGGACTCTTCCCTGGTTAGGTCGCACCTGACCATCTTGGCCTTATTCATTTTGGGAGACGAGCTTGGGGCCTTCCGGGGAAGCCAAGGGGCGAATGAGCCCATCAAGGTTTTGGTCACAGCCCAGGCAGCGTTGAGCCGATCTTGGGCTTCCTTCGAGAGCGACATCGGGATTGGAAGCGAGAAAACCCGGATAAATTTGTCGAAATCCCACGGAAGCCGAGTTCAATTCGTCGATTATCGTCGAGTTTCGTTGAAGAAACACATATAGTTTCGATGAATCGCCGAGTTCCCACGAGAGCCTCTCGACAAATTTGCCATGCAAACTGCCTGCTTATTGAATACTGAGGAAGATAATCTTGTCCGCAATTCTTAGTCGCCTGACCGTGAGGTCGCCTGACCACAAAAGTTCGCCGCAAATAGGTTGAAGTAGAACCGAACTGTTGTTTAGTCTGCCAAAGATGAACTGAAAAAAATAATCTTATTAAATTGCCAAAGAAGACCACCTAACCTCGACATGCTGCTAACCGCCGCCAACTGCTACCAGCTATCCGCACTGGCTCCTCTGACCTGTCCGTTAGAACCAAGTGCAAGACGCACAATCTGCAAAGCACATCAATAAACAGTTACTATACCTTGTCGCGCGGATACAACATCTTTAACCACAGAGTTTAACCAGAGCATCAGCTCTTAGTTTTTACAGTTCCAGTTTGTTATGACGAGACTAACACCCCTATTTATAGCGGGGTATGCAGATACTGTCGCCACTCAGGGGGATAGAATAACCGTCGGTGAGGTGGCAGCTAGCAGCACCAGTACGCCCAAATGCGGACTGCCACACCAAACCGCGCAGTTAAATACCAAACTGCATACGCTGTTAGAACCATCAAATTGCACCAAACTGCAAAGTGCACCATCAGTCTGCGAGGAATTGAGTAGATACCATACAACCAAGCGACCTGAACCTTAATCGCATCTAAGCGCCAGTCTGTCAGTCTCTGTGGTCTCCCACACCAGACAGTGCAGTCCGCGGTTAGCTAAGAAAACATAACCGCAACACCGGCAAAGCCACCGCGGCCTTGGCGATTTCCGCGATCTCTCAAACCAGACCGCGTTGTCCACTATTAGTCAACACCTAACCACAGCGGACAGTCCTCCGGGAACAACTGCTTGGTCAGACCGCAATAAGAGTAGTCGAAGCGTCAGCTAGTCACCAAAGTCTATCCACGCTACACGCGCGGTCTCTGGGGTCTGCCCGGTCTTCCCTCCTCAGGCGGCCCACTTTCACTTCAATATTTTCAACGAGATCTTCCACTGCCAGGGTTCTTCTTCCCCAATTGCGACCATATTCTACTCGATTAATATTTAAGGGTTTAGGGTTTAGGGTGTTGTTATAGAGGTATCTTTGGGGGAAAAGTGGGAAATCTTCATTCAGGTGTAATATATATTGAGCATTGTTATAAGCACACTCATTTTGGTCATCGGCGCTCCTTTTATGTTGTCACACCACGAAATTTTATTTGCAACTCATTTTTATAAGCACGCCAAATTGAATCTTTTTAAAAATTATGTACCCAAAATTACAAAGACTTGATGCAACATGAAATCAACGCTAAATTACACATAAGTGGTCTTCTGAGGGAGAAGATGGGATATAGCAGGGGTCTGCAATCTAAAAATTAAGCATGGGCAAGGTCTGAATCATCAAATTTGTTTGGGACAGCTATTTTTGAAGATCTTATTCTTGGTGCTGCAATTTATGTGTCTTATAAATAAAATTAACCTCTTTGTCCAGTTGTGAAACTAGTGCCATCTTGATAATTTTTTGAGACACTGTTTGGGGTTGCGACAAAGGATTCATATTGCCGACCCTAATATAGTGGGATAAAGACTTGAGTGTTGTTGTTGTACTGTTAGATTGGGGCACAACTTCACAACTGTTATGAACTTGATTGCATCCTCGCAAAATTGGAACTACATTGCCCTTGTTGATCAGAATCCATATGATCAAAATTATTGGAACAAAAATTTTGTTTGCGTTGAAATTTGGGCTTGAAGAATAAGGTAGCGTTTGATTCAGCTGTTAGGTTGTGGTGCGGTTCTCCATCCGCGAGAAAAATCTGCTTTTGGCGTGCTTCTGGCGGAAAGCGAAAGCCGTGCGGAAGTGTTTGTCCGACTCGCCATTGTTACGGTTTCGGTATTCCTTTCTCTGCCGACTCGCCCTCACTAGGGTTCGCCACTCCTTGTCTCTGCAGGCTCGCCACTCCTTGCCGCGCGCTGAAGTATATTAGCTAGGGTTTGACTTCTCTTGCCTGCCATTCTTTTGTGATATTTGCATCCAAACAAGTTCGTCGCCACCGTTGGGTTGCTCGATTAGTCCCACACCGCCTACCCAGACGGACGGTCCTGTCGTACTTATATTAGCCCCGCCCCTCCAACCCTTGACCCGGGTTTTGGAGTGGAAAAAAGGGTGCGGAGGTTCAACATGGTATCAGAGGAGGTTCACGCTGAGGGGCGTGTTGGACGGTCAGCATGAACCAAAATAGGCATGCTCGATTAGTCCCACACCGCCTACCCAGACGGTCCTGTCGTACTTATATTAGCCCCGCCCTCCAACCCTTGACCCGGATTTTGGAGTGAAAAAGGTGCGGAGATTCAACATCTACTTCTGATTTTGATTACTGATATCTATAGTCGCTTTTGATATTCACTAGGGTTCTACTTCTCTCGGCTTCCATCCTTCTTCCTACTGTTTCACCTGCCGTCGCAGGTGTTTCACACTTCTCGGAACATAGATTTCTGTTTCGCACTTCTCAGAAAAGTGATTTTGATTCACTGAAACTTGTATTTTTACATTTTTAATGATTTGAACTTGGCATTGGCATGAACTAAATTGAAAATTCTGCCTAAGCAAATATCACTATAATTATGATTTTGTGTTTTCAAAAGAAAATCACCCAAAACTAACTTTTGTTCCCAAACAGTTTTTTTAATAAAATTATGTTTTCAAAACAGTACTTTTCTCAAATTTCATTTTCAATCAGCAGCTTTGCATCAGCAACAGCTCAACAAACAGAATCTAAGAATCGTCTATGATGAATTGGTTGTTCGGTATGCATTAATTTGGAAAGCATTTGGTATTTTTCATAAGGTTAGTAGATCCTCTTGAATGGCATTAAGAGGTTACGACTGCATGAAGCAGATCTTAATTGATGAAAATAAGTCCCTTCAAACGGAGCCTAAGAATCGCTTCAAGATTAAACCGTCATCACGACATTGCTCAGCATCCCCTCTCTTGGTTCACGCACAATAGAAATACATTCATTCGACTCCTTTTGACTGGCTAAATCCATGGCCAGCATTCTTAGACCTTCCTCTTTGTCTCCATTGAGCTCTTCTCCTTCAGGCTCCATCTTCGTTGTTCCCTTGGTTGACTTCGTTTGGTGCGGCTTATTTGCTGGATGAATTTGGTCAAAAATATCATTTATCATAAAATGTAGGTTTGGCAAGACAAAAGTTATGGCCGCCATCATGAAGCTAAACTAGTTTTGAGCATAAAACACATAATTTTTTTAGATGAGGTAGGGCCATTCACGAACGACAGTTCATGACCACCGTGTTAACTACGGCCACGACTGCGCTATACGAAGCCTTTGTATCTCACCTAGGTCATAACTGCTGGGGACACAAGTGAAGTATATATTTGTAGACCAGAAAAATTTACTTGCAATAATAATGCAATAATGCAATAAGAGTTCAATAATAGCACAATGTTATGTAAAGTAAATATCAATATTTCAAACCTAGGGCAGTGAAAATGAAGAGGGAGAGGCATTCGCAGGGAGAATTGAGATCAGCGATTAAACCGTGAAAATTGGATAAAATGGATTTAAATTAATTTTTTATTGGGGTATTGAATAATAGGTAAATAGGGGGGGTGGCGGGGTGCTTTTTTACTTCTCTTAAATTTTCAAATTCAAATGCCCTTTTTTTATGAATACAAACTATTTCTGATGTCCAAAATAACCTAATTATCACAATTTCGGTGTCTAATTATTCAGTGTGTGTGCGTGTATATATCCAAAATATATATACTAAAAAAATCTCGGCATATTCATTTTTAAAGGGGGCGGCAGGCAGCCGCGGGTGGCCTTCCACCGGCCGCCTCATTAATGTTGTGACAGTATCCCGATTACGATAATATACAGATCATGATAGTGCATGGATCAGGCTCCCAATGACCCATGATTTTGTAAGTGGCAACAGCTTTTATTTTAAAACGGGGCAAAATTAGAAAGAAAGTTCAGTGTTTTTTTCTTTTTAATACAATATAGTGACTATAGTCTATATAGATAATAATAAAAATAATGAGAAAATAGATTTGATAATGAAATATTATGGGGGAGCAGTTACCATCGGTTTCCACGGTGTATAAATGAAGTGCGGAAGAGTTTCCATGCAAAGAAGAAACCACTTTAAACACGGCCAGAAAAGGCATGGCCGAAGCCAACCTTACACGGTTGCATCGACACGACCATACCAAAACCCTAAACCCAAGCTATCCCTAAACCCTAAATTAAACACCATTTAATATAACCACCACCGCCGCCTCGGCCGCCGCCCATCTAACCCCCCTAACTAGCCGGCTGGGTTTCAAGTCGCACCGCGGCTCATTCCCGACGACATCAGCTTCGTCGGCATCAGCTCGAAGAACTCAGGATACTGTATGATGTCCTCAAGCAACCCATTTGACACCGCCGGAAAATTCTCCCCGAAACCGAACCCGAAACCGCCGTCCGTCATCTCCTCGAACGAGCTCGTCGGCGTTTCTTCTTTCATGGCGGCGCTGACGTCGGATATATCGTGCTGACGCTTGGGGTAGAATCCGTGTATCACTTCCTGCAGAAGGCCGGACCCGGGTGGCTCCGGCGACAAGAATTCGCAGTCGTTGAACTCCGCCGGCGGCTCGGCCGACGGCGGGAAGGGTTCGGCGGCGGGAGAGTAAGAAGGGGTGATGAGGTTGCGGAAGAGGATGGATGGTGAAGGGGAGACGTCGACGTGGCGCCAGGGATAGTGCGGGGAGTTGAACAGCGGCGGCGACGGAGCGGCGGCGGCGGCGGCGGAGGCGGGGGGAAGAGGGTAGTGGAAATTGGTGCGGGCCTTGATACCGCGCATGGCACGTGCGGCAATGTCGTAGGCGCAGGCGGCCTGCTCTGCGGTATCGAAGGTTCCGAGCCAGCGGCGTTCTTTTGAGAGGGGGTCTCGGATCTCGGCGGCGTAACGGCCCCACGGCCGTCGGCGAACGCCGCGGTAACGCGTGGCGTCTTTTGGGACGGTAGTGGGGGGCGGCGGGAGAGCTGACGTGGCAGAGCGCTTGTAATGAGTGCGGCTGTTGGGATCGATGTCCATTTTGTTCAGGATTAGGGTTTGGTGTTAGGGTGGAAGAAGAGGAGTGTGTGGTTTACGAGTATTTATAGGCAGAAAGAGAGTGGATGGTTTGTGGATTTTTATTGAGGGGAATTATAACGGATAACTAGGCTCTCTCTCTCTCTCTCTCTCTCTCTCTATCCCCGCTCACTCTCTCTTACTCTTTCTCTCTCTTCGGATATGAATCATTTTCATTGGAAACCTGCTAGTATTTATTTCTCATCATGGTGTAGAATATAACAGTTGTAGAGAGCCCGGCCCCTTCAACGAATGCATTACATATGTTCATAAATGCATATTAGTTTTCATAAATTGCAATTTAATCTTCTTTTTTTCTACTAAAATATTGTGATTAAATATTTTCCGGATTTAAAATAACATATTATTAACTTGGCTCTAAAATTAATTTATTTTATTTTATTGTTAAGTATGCCCAAATTTATGTAGTTATGTAGGGGATATATTTTAACTTGTCACATAAACTTGAGCTGAGGTGAGAATTGTTTGTGTGGTGTTTGTTTGTTGGGCCACCCGAGCCGAAGAGATGGTCAAGATTTGGCCTCGTGCAATACACTGGTTATTTTTTAAAAAAATATGGATTCATATTTCCAGTAGGATTTAGGAGCATTGATTTATTAAAAGTGACATTATATGCATGTTATATTTGACTATGTATAGTTCAGAGAAATTTTTTTGTACGCATACACGTCTATATTTCAATGGTCCATATTTTTTTGGACTTGATGAGGTCATCACTAAATTTATAGAGAAATTGGGGTGCGTACAGCCCCCCCCCCCCCCCCCCCCCACCCCATGATCCTCCACTAACTTGGTTGGATCATGGATTTGATTGTCACACATGCGATCGCCACACGTGAACTGTGTGCGCCGTCCGATCAACCAACATGACCAGCCACCCGCGCTGCCATCATCGGCGCCTGGGGGCCCAAGACCGGTCGGCCACGCAGAAGACGCGCCACAGCCAGCCCTCCCCACGACTGCCATCTACGGTCGCGGGGTTCTGCTCGCGAGGGGCGGCAACGACCCGGCCGCTCCTCCCTATGGCCGCCTTCCACGACCGCGAGGTGCCACACGCAAGGGGAAGCCAAGTCCGGCCGCCCCACCCCGCGACCTCTTCCCGCGGCTAGGAGGCGCAGCCCACAAGGGGCAGCCATGTCCGACCGCCCCTCCCAGCGGCCGCCTCCCGCGGGCCGCGGGACGCCACATGCAAGGGGCAATCGAGTCCGGCCGCCCCACCTCGCGGCTGCCACCCTCGTCCATGAGGCACCGCCCGCGAGGAGCGGCCGCGCACGGCCGCCCCACCCCGCGGGTTCTCCCTCCACGGCCGGCCGTGGCCCCTCCTCTCCCCTCGTGGGCGACCGTCCGCCGGTGAGTTGACCGCTCTATCGTATCAGCCTTCCTCGTCGTCTGATCATTCCACCGCGTTCCCACCATCCATTTCATGGGTAACCACCCACTAACCGTCATAAATAGTTGGGGGTTATCATTAATTAAAAATTGGACTGCATTTAGTAGATATTATGCACATCGTGTACGCCCAAAATTTAATTAAATGTGGTCTACAAATAGTAATTGTGTGTGGCTACGGAGTGCGGATAGCCGTGTAACCTCCTCATGGAGCCTATAAAAAGGCCCCAGGATCGATCACCTTCATTTTTAACTTTTTCTCTCTCAGTCTTCTTCTTTCTCATGTCGGATCTCTGCCGAAATCCTCCTGCGAGCCTCCTCCACCAGCCGAGTCGTCCGAAAACCTGTCCAAGTCCACAACGCTCCCAAGAAAAAGACATTTCGCGCAACATTCCGCAAAGCCTCTTACGTGCTCAACGCCACTTAAGTCATCGTCCCCGCACCTCTTTGTGCTCCGTCGCGAAGTTCGTCAAGCAACACTTGAAAACGCTTCATCCGAGCATAGAGAAATACACTTCGTGTGAGGCGGCTGGTCGCCCACCAAACACTCTCAATCTCTCACCTCAATGTTGTAACGAGAAGCCGTTCGTTGCCCTCAATTCTCCGCACAATCTATAAATAACCGTCAATAGTGAAGTTTGACTAGCACCGTACCGGTCACATGATTTTTTACCTATGTAAGAGATTTTTTTCAATTTAAAATTGTTTTGTGTGCTTTTGCTAATTCTGTGACTGTGTGTGTACTCGACCGTTTCACGGGTTAAAACGACCTAATTTAGTCTGATCTACCTGGAGGGCTGAGTTGGCCGCAACAGGACTGTAGTGCAATCATTGGTTAATATGACCGTATGATCTCCACCATGGAACTCAAAGATCCGACGGCCGCTCACGGACAGAAATACGTGCATGTGTATGTGTATGAAACTGTGGGGCCTGCACATAACCGAAATAGGCGAGCACATAGTTATTAATTTTATTTAATGTTGATTAAGCATTTTATTATTATATAAATAATGGAAAGAATGTCAAATGACAAGCAAAATAATTATTTATAGTAATCAGGAATTGGAATTCTCAAGGCCTGGAAAGCCAGAAGAGATTCATGTTTTTAATTGTTCTTGAAATAAAGCTGCGGAAGGGAGATGGTGAAGATCTCTTGAATTTATAATGATGACGCATTTCTCATCTTTACCCAAGTCCAACTACCTTTTTTATTTGTCAACTGCACTGTTTTCTTTTTTAAGTCTTAACCAATTAAATAATTCCCTATAATAAATACGTACTGTAATATGATTTATCTATTATTTATACAGCAGAAAAATATATATAAAAAAGATTAAGGCTCCATTTGGTTGGGCGGTGGCGGGTCGATCCGGCCTGTGGAAACGAAGAGTTCGAATTGGAGGGGGGAGGTGGCTGCTCCAAACGGAGTTTTTAGGACGTTTCTCAAGGCGGGCGGGTGGAAACGGAGCAAATATTGCTGGAGGTTCATTTGTTTACCCTCCTTCCGGCGGCGTTTACCCAAAACGGAGAAGCGAAACGCCCAAACAAATAGAGCCTAAATATATTGTGAAAAATTAATAATACTAATTGATGGGTTCCCTTAACTATTTTTGGGGATGAAGCGGTCGTGAGCACAAGTAGAGCACGCCGAAGCATAAATGGCATGTGCCCCATAGCCTCGCCTCAAGATGGGTCTGTCCCTGTGGAGCGCTCCTACCGAGGCTTCGAGAACATAATTTATTTTCTGCTGTTTTCATATTCCTAACGTGTAATGAGGAGGTGACATGTCACCTTCCGAGGAAATCTCTCAACTCTTTTAAACTCAAACGAAATAGTGAAGTTTGATCTGACATAAATCTGACCACGCGGTTTTTCATTTTTTTCAAGTTTTCCAAATACAAAAACCTTGCTGTCATTTGCTGCTGTTTTTCATTTTCTATTTACATGTCAGTCCAATTTCAAGTTATGACGATCTGATTCTCCAGAGCGAGGAAAACTTAATGACCCGCAACACTACTGAAACTATAAGATTTTAAATTGTTGATCGATCAGGCTCGTCATATCTTTGAAAAACATTATGTTTTGGTCACGTTAGGATTTTGAAAAACATTATGTTTTGGTCACGTTAGGATTTAGGTCAGTTTGAGAGAACAATGGAAGTCTTGAATGTGGTAGTTATGAATCATTGTTCCGTTGTTCAAGATCACCGACCTCGCGTACATTCTATAATGATAATATTTTTGTTAAAATTCACCCAACCAAAAATGGAACGTGAAACAGTGACTTAGGATGCGTTTGACGTGGCTTATCGAAGCTCATTGCTCCGACGAGGTTGAACAAAAATGTCATTGTCGAAAAAAAAACTAATTTTCATTGTCTGTTTACATGTTTGGTATGACAAATGTCATCACAGTTATAAAAAAAATTAATTTAGGGCATAAAATTTTGACATGATAATGATATTTTTGTCAACTTTATATGAAGAAATTGTTAGGTTTATTTAATAATATGTCTGCACGTGTCGAGACCGACTCGGAATAGGTTAACGGGTTCGTGTCATACTATGGTCTTGCTCTACGCTGGAAGTACTATAAATACTCATTAATTACATAAATGAGGTATTGTATAATAATTTGAGGGGAGTACCCTTTCACAGAAATAAGTCACTATGAGCAGCGCCAAATGCAATGTTTCTGCCAAATGAATGCTCGCACTTGTGTTTCCCAGCCCGTGCTTTTTGAGTTATTTAGAAAATTTTAAATTGTCAAGCATTCTTCATTGGTCAAAAATAAAAGATCGCATCAGCATTTTAAAATAATAAAATTTATTAAGGTGATCATTATTAGTATCGCAGTTTTGATTAGTCGCACCGTGCTTTTACTTAATTTTTTGCGCCTTTTTAAAAATACGCTTTGTATATGCATTTTAAGGAAAAGTGTTTAACGCAAAAGTTGTAGATCTCGACGAGATCTACAACATTTGTGTTGAACACTTTTCCTAAAAAAATATGTACATTGCGTATTTTGTAAATACTCTCAAATTTCACGTCTTTTAGAAATCACCTTGTACATTATTTTTAGGAAAAATGTTCAACACGAAAGTTGTAGATCTCGTCCAGATCTACAACTTTTGTGATGAACACTTTTCGTAAACATGCATGTACAAGACGTATTTCTAAAGGCTGCAAAAAATTAGGAGAAAGAATGATACGACTAGTCAAAACTGTGGTGCTAATAACGATCACCTTTATTAATCCTCTCATTCCCTAAGTTATCTAATCAAAAGCTAACAATTTTTTTAAAAAATTTACTTTAAAAACTGATTATTTAAATACCGAATTAAAATATGGGAGAACTTGTTTTAGGCTTTTAGCAGAGAGGCGAATCGTAAAATTAAGCTTGAGTGTAGAAAATGATGGAAGGATCTCCCAAATCCCAATTCATATACATAACTCATGAAATACACGGGTGTGCATACAAAACCGCAATCCATCAATTCTGTCAAAACCAGCCCCGTCAAAACCGGTTCGAACCGATAAATCTATGCTTCAAATTTTTTTTACACATCCTCACTTATAATGTAACAATAATATGCATGCACCCATTAGACTTTTATTTTATTATTATTATGAGTGATAGTGCACGGGAAGTCCCCGTGCCCCGCGCTGCAGTATTTGGGTCCCAGCGGCTTCGTCCGCAACCTTCCTCCCGGCAGGCTTCCCCACCCCCACCCAGCCCACCCCCAAGCCATCGGCGGGCTTCTTCGCCCGCCCCGTGTGGCTCACGCGACAGTGCCCGATGAGCTTCGTCGACCCTCGGGGGGCTTCGCACGCCCCCAACATTTTTTAATCATGTAATTTTTTTTAATTATGTTATATTTATAATATTGTGTTTATATTTTTTTTTGTTAAGTATTGTTTTAATTAAATACAAATTTTAAATTTTTTTAAAAATAATATATTGTATATATTATTAATTGTTTTATAATAATAAATAAAAAATAATAAAATCTAAAAAAAAACTTAACGCCCGATCACCCGCCCGTCTGTACATCCCTCTTCAACGTTGTCTCCGGCTCCGCCATCGGAGGCCTGCCCGGCGACCTCCGACGATTAGCCGGGCCTCGGCGAACCCACCCGTGGTTGTCCCGCGGCGAGCGGGCAGGACCACTGTGTAACAACCCAAAAAGGAATAAAAGATAACAGGCTAAACAGTCGATCCGAGCTCAGAAACCGTCGAGCAGAGCTCGACGATAGTCGTCGAGTAGAGCTCGATGAAAGCGTCGAAAGTCGACGAGCAGAGCTCGACGAAAGTCGTCTAGCAGAGCTCGACGAAAAGCGTCGAGCTGAGCTCCACAAAACGTCAAGCAGAGCTCGACGAAAAGAGTGTTGTCTGGTGTTATGGCTAGCTCGACGAACTCATACTATGTTCGACGAATTCTCTCATGTTCGATGATTTGCGTTCGACGTCTATGGTCCCATTCGACAACATGTCAAAATCAGATGTCGCCGAAGTGGCGACTCGTGTCAGGTGTCTAGTGTGCGGTCACTGAGAAGTGGTTGACTTTGTCAGCTCAAATCTGAGCCGTTGCATTCCTTTGATGAGATCGTGTGGCTGGGGTAAAAATCGAGGCCTTATCTGTAGAGCAATGGGTTGCAGGAAATCATTATTTCTTTTTCACTCTCTCTTCCTTGCTTCCCGAGTTCTGGAGTATAAAACTTTCGGCTGGTGCTAGGGTTTGGGTGAAGGTTGTTGAGTTGCTGGAGCAGATCTTGGCTGGAATCAAGAGCCGAAGCTAGAATCGCAAAGGGGAAAGTGAGACGATCATTTCCATCAGCGTAGAAAAGCTTTGTCATGGCTCCGAAGAGAACTTTAAGGGTAACGATCTTCTTCCTTGGACATGTGAAGTCCTTATTTTGGCATACACATGGATTTCCCCCACCAAAAGGTGGAATGTTGAAGAATTTCTGTTGGGTTGATTCTTGAAATCCCCAAGAAGTCTTGCACATAGATCCAGAAATGTGTAGTACGGAATAGGCATACTGTGTGAAGCCCATTGTACAACCTTGCGCTCGCGAGAGTCCCTCAAGACGTGAATAGAAGAAAGATATGCGAGAGATGCTGATAGGCGAGTGGGACCAGATGGTCCACTCGCAGGAGGTGAGACATGTGGTCTCAGAAATGGGCGAGACACCCCCTTTTGAGACGCAAGTAGGCTCTTAGGCGAGAGGGTCCCATAGCAAAGGATACCTGCGAGACGAGCAGGAAGGCCCGACTGGCCGATGGGTGCTCCCCCACTCGCCACGTGAAAAGAAGACCGTTTTTACATTTATACACCCAAGGGGGATATTACTCTTCTACCCCGGGTAATTTTACCCTTTTGACCCTGGTGGTCTGCATATAACTCTTCAAAACAGCGGTGCTTGGCTGTTGGCAGACCCGACCAGGGGTACTCTGGTAATTTCATGTCAGATCAGTTTGGTTATTGGCAGTTCAAACTCAGAAAACTATAAATAGACCCATAGAGGTTCTTCAAAAGCACCTTTTTCCGGGGACTTGAGGATTTTTCTGTGCTTTCTGAGGAGCTCCAAGCACAACTTTTGGCTTTGGAGGGGAAGCTCTCAGAGATCTTCTGGGTAAGCGGTGGGACCTCCCTGCTGAGACTTAGGGTCAGTCTCTGGTCCTTCACGACTAGTCAGAGGACAGAGCTTGGGATGAGTAGGTGTTGGCTACGCCCCTATTTTTCGAACTTTTGTCGAAGTCAAGTTTTGGCCTCAGCACCCATATGGACAGGTTGGTCTGAATTGGTGATATTTTATTTTGCGTACCGGAGAAGACTTCGCGTATAAACGAGCGTTGTATGGAGTCAGTGGGTTGTGCCTGTGAAGTGGAGTAGCAGAAAGTACTGGAGTGGAATTCCAGGAAAATACCCTCGAAGTGCATATCTTTTGTGCTAGGGAAGTCCAGTGTTTCTGGCACTGCAGGTAGCTGCAGGTTTTTCTGGATAGTTGGTCCAGATATGGTTTGGGCTGGGTACGAAAAGAGAGTTCTGTCGCTAACGCCAGACAATAGTGGTTATTTCTGGTGATAGCTCCTAGCTAACCTGTGATTGTGAAGTCTGTCCTTCGATGATGTTGTGGCTATTGTGAGCTATGTGCTCTTACAGGCCGGCGAGCCGAACGGACAAGGGGATGCCGACCCGCGTCAGTCTAGACATTGAACTGGCGATTTGAGCAACGGGCAAGAGCTGAATTGTATCCGCGTGATGGTTGTCTAACTTGAGTGCCTAAGTGAATGACTTCGTTAGGATCACATCATGAGAGTCCTGAGTTGTTCGCCATCAAGGCTAAAGTCTCTGTTCATGGGTCGTGGAGCGTGAATGCTCAAGTTTTACCGTTGGGTTTGAGACCTGAAAATGGTGGTGAGACCCAAGTTTTTTGGTACATCGATAAATGTGCTCTGAGTGCACGGAGCGTCGGGCCGTGTGGTCGACATTTGTGATATATTGATGGTGTGTGAGTGCACATCATGTGATATATCTGCTGTGTGAAATGCTATGCCTGCAGTGAAAGATTACCGCTGTCCCGAAAAAGGGGTAGGGTCGTTATAAATTGGTCAGCTGAATGTTGACCGTTGCTTTTTTGCCACTGTTGTAGTGGATTGTCCCCATGCAGGTATTGAAGAGCCAACCAAAAAAATAGTGGGTTGAAGCCCTTGCTGCTGCTGCTATGCTGGCCCCCGAAGGTCAGTTAAAGAAATGTTTTGCTATTTTCATGTGTGGCCGGCCTGCGTGCCGATGTATGTAATCTACACTAGTGAAAAAAACCTGTAAGGCCTTAAGGCTAAATATTTTGTGTATTTGTAGACATTCCTTTGAGATATATATATATATATATATTGATGGTTCATATATATAGTGGACATTCATGGTTGTTGAGTTCAGTCTTAATCCCTTAATGCTTACGCTAGAATGCTCTGAGTTAGGATGCGTGTTGTAGTCTTTGATATTAACATGTGACTCCGTCGTTTGTTTGTGGTATATAGTGTGGGGCCCCGCCCAGACCTTATATTATATGTCATGTAACAGATGGAGGTGTTACACACCGCCGGCGATGGCCCTACCCGTGAGACCTAGGCAATGGTGGACTTGCTCGCTCGCCACCGGAAAACCCCAGGCGGGTTCGTCGGGGTCTGGTAAACCCGCCGAAAGTCGTCGGGCAGGCCTCCGGCGATATCGTCTGCGGCGGCAGAGACATTACCCGATGCAATCCAACGGCTATAATAGGCATATCGTGATTTTCAGAGTTCGGGAATCCAAGATTTCCGGAATTTGGCTATTTGTATGTTATGAAATTGGGACTGGATCCGCGTCTACTATGGTTCGCCGCGGATCTAGCAACGGAAGCTAGTCTGAGCAATAATATGATAAATGAAATTTAAATACAAGCAAGCACAACCAGACGACAAAATAATTACATGGTTCGGAGATGGGCTCCTACATCCACGTAGAGAGCGCGCAAGAAAGATCCACTAAAACTGATGAGGTTACACAGATATAACCAAAGACCAAACAAATACGGTCGAACAACAGAGGAAAAAAACCCAAAGAACCCAAATCCTGAAGAACCGATACCGCTGGGCGGTATCGATGTCGCCGGGCGACAGACCCTGTTCTTCTTCCCCGATGGATCCGCCTGTTCCTGTACCGTTGTCGCCGCCTGGAGCTCCCTGCCGCCGTTGGACAGAGCCACCTCCACCTGAATCCTCCTGCTACCGCCGCCTCCTCCTAGAGCTGTCTGTCGCCGCTGGACAAAGCCTCCTCCGCCTGAGCTAAGCCCGATGCGCCGCCTCCGCCGCAGCACGCCTGCTGACGCCGCCGCCGCGCCTGGTCTGAACTGGAGCTGCCGCCGCTGCCGCCGCCTGAACACCTCTCGATGCTGCCTGGAGATCGCCGCTGCAACATGCCTGTTGCCACCTCTGATCCTCCTTTACTGACGAGGTCTGCTCGCTGCCGCCGCCGCTGGAAATCGCCTCCACAGAACCTGCTCTCACACTCCTCACTGGTGGCCAAAAATGAGGTGGATTCCTCTCTGATTCTTGCTTGGTGGTTGATGGTGGTGATCCAAAATGGTTCTTCTATTTTTGTAGCAGCCCCCCTCAAGAATTTATATAGGTGAATACCTCCCCTCTCCTAACAAGGAAGGAGAGCGCCATCAATGGTTCTCATTGATGGCGCCGGCCAAACAAAGAAGGAGACCAGCCGGCCATGAATGGCCCTTGCCAAAATAGTTGGGATTCCAAATTAATGATCGGCCTAGATTAGGAATAACCCCTAATCCCTCCCAAAAAATTAGCCCTCCCATTTAATGTCATTTCCATAATAAGAGGTGGCCATGAATCGCGGACGTGGCGCGATCCGGACGGTCCGAGTCCATGCGTGATGTATCACAATCCTAACAATCTCCACCTTGACGCATCATGCCACAACTGAACTCCACCTCAAAGTCAAACAAAAGTATCTGAACCTCCAACCTGGATCTCCCCTACTGGCGACTACAATCCCCCTCTCCCTGGGGTCCCCCTCGATCAACATGCATCAGAATGAGTCAAGTCAAGACCGTTCTTGAACTTGACTCCTATCACGGATTTTGTCCGCATGTTCGCACATATATCCTCCATAGAGATTTCCCGCAACTCCACGCCTCCACCTCCAGCAAACTCCCTCGACTCCTGGTGGCGCACTCCGATGTGCTTTATCCTTGTACGATAGATCGTGTCTTTTGCAAGACAGCTAGCACTGTGCAGCTCCACCTTCTTCTGAGTAAACTTGAGTTCCTTGGTGGGACTCCTAAGCCAGGTCGCTCCCCTTGCGGTGCCTGAGCACTTCTGAGATGACACTCTGCCCACCTTCTCCACGGTTGTGAAGATTTTATCTTCACCAAGGTCCTCTCTCCGAGCACATGCCCTTGCCACGAATCCTGCCCCGCTCCTCTGTTGGTCCTTCCTAGTTTTTTGCCGAGAACGGTATCTGCTCTCTAAAGCTCTATCGAAGGAATCGCGATCTGAGGAGATCGCCTGAAATGCATACGCTATCGTATCTTATAGCTCAAGAGACGGTTTGACCTCTCTCCTCGTATTTTCCCTGGCAATCGTGGTGCCAATCAGTCTATAGAGCGATCCGGAACGCTCTCCTCTCAAGACTGTCTATGCGTCTCTCCTGACCTCCAAATAATTGCTGCTACTGGTATAAGAATACCCGGCAGCCTCTAGAGTGTCTAGAGAAAGCAAGCTCTTCCTCAACTCGGGCACATACCGAACGTCGGTGAAGATCCTAACCACTCCATCGAACATCCTAATCCTGATGCTCCCGACTCTAGATATCTCGCACTCTGACTGGTTCCCCATCCGAATACGACCACCTCCACAGTGCCTAATACTGGAGAACCATTCAATGTTCGGGCACATGTGAAACGAACATCCTGTATCCATGATCCAGGATTTGTGGTCCCACCGCTGGGTGAAACATGAAGAACGTCAGCGTCGTTCTCATCCTCGGATGCCACCGCAGCCTGATGTGGCTCATGCGTCTGTTATCTAAACTTCCTCATCGGGAACTCATTCTTCCAGTGCCCCTCCTCCTTGCAGTAGTGTCACTTTGTATTCATGCCCCCAGACTTAAACCTAGGTCGGTCTTCCTCCTTCCCTTTTCCTCTCGATCTACCCCCGGTGAGGTCCTCGCTCTTCACAAATACGCCCTCATCAGCTCTAGGGCTCGACTTGCTCCTCGTCTCATTCGAGAGCAGCGTTGTCATCACTTCTTCCATCTTCAGGGTGTCCTTCCCATACAGGATCGTGGTGACCAGATGATCGAAGGACTTTGGCAATGAAGACAATAGGAGAAGAGCCTGGTCTTCCTCCTCGACCTTAATGTCCATACTACGCAATTGAGAAATTAGTTTATCAAACGCATTCATGTGTTCAAGAAGCAGAATGCTATCCGACATCCTCAAGCTGTAAAGTTGTTTCTTTATGCACAGCTTATTCGTGAGGGATTTTGACATATAAAGCTCCTCCAACTTCTTCCACAGATCTGCTGTAGTCTCAGCATCAACTACATTATACATAACCTCATCGGCCAAGCACAACTGGATTGTACTGATGACATTCAGATTTAGCTCATCCCACTCATCGTCCGGACTTCTCCTTTCCAAGGAGAGCCTTATGAAGACCTTGCTGGACGAGAACCGCTTTGGCCCGTTTCTGCCACGGACCAAAGTCAATTTTGTCGTCGTACTTGGGGACTTCAAATTTTGCTGTCATTATTGCTCACAGCGGTCCGAAGGGTCGAACCTCCCTCTGATATCAATTGTTATGAAATTGGGACCGGATCCGCGACTACTGTGGTTCGCCGCGGATCTAGCAACATAAGCTAGTCTGAGCAATAATATGATAAACGAAATTTAAATCCAAGCAAGCACAACCAGACGATAAAATAATTACGTGGTTCGGATATGGGCTCCTACATCCACGGGGAGAGCGCACCAGAAAGATCCACTAAAACTGATGAGGTTACACAGATACAACCAGAGACCAAACAAATACGGTCAAACAACAAAGGAAAAAAACCCAAAGAGCCCAAATCCTGAAGAACCGATACCGCCGGGCGGTATCGATGTCGCGCGGGCGACAAGCCCTGTTCTTCTTCCCCGATGGATTTGCTTGTTCCTGTACCGTTGTCGCCGCCTGGAGCTCCCTGCCGCCGCTGGACAAAGCCGCCTCCACCTGAATCCTCCTGCTACCGCCGCATCCTGGAGCTGCCTGCCGCCGCTGGACAAAGCTACCTCCGCCTGAGTTGAGCCCGATGTGCAGCCTCCGCCGCAGCACGCCTGCTGCCGCCGCCGCCGCCACGCCTGGTCTGAACTGGAGCTGTCGCCGCTGCCGTCGTCGGAACACCTCTCGATGCCGCCTGGAGATCGCCGCTGCAACACGCCTGTCGCCGCCTCTGATCCTCCTGTACTGACGAGGTCCGCTCGCTGTCGCCGCCGCGGGAAACCGCCTCCACAGAACCTGCTCTCACACGCCTCACTGGTGACCGAAAATGAGGTGGATTCCTCTTTGATTCTTGCTTGGTGGTTGATGGTGGTGATCCAAAATGGTTCTTCTATTTTTGTAGCAGCCCCCCTCAAGCATTTATATATGAGAATACCTCCCCTCTCCTAACAAGGAAGAAGAGAGTCATCAATGGTTCTCATTGATGGCGACGGCCAAACAAAAAAGAAGGTCAGCCGGCCATGGAATGACCCTTGCCAAAATAGTTGGGATTCCAAATTAATGATCGGCCTAGATTAGGAATAACCCCTAATCCCTCCCAAAAAATCATCCCTCCCATTTAATGTCATTTCCATAATAAGAGGTGTTTATGGATCGCAGACGTGGCGCGATCCGGACGGTCCGAGTCCATGCGTGAGGTGTCACAATCCTAACATTTGTAGTCCACCTACTCAGTCGATCCAACGGCTGATATCATCTTGGAGTGC